>VDFB02058242.1:464865307-464955589 GCA_007258455.2 Sequoia sempervirens | reverse complement strand
TACAATTACATCAACACTCCCTCTCAGCTAGGGATGAATACTTCTTGCTACACAAGACACATCACCTCATCATGATGTCAACCATAATGGCTACAACCATATGTGGAAGAGGAAGATATTACCTCATCGTGATATCAACTATCACCTCATCGTGATATCAGATATCACCTCAGCGTGATATCTACCACAATGGCTACAACCATATGTGGAAAAGAATGATATCACCTCATCATGATATTAGATATCACCTCATTGTGATATCAACCATAATGGCTACAACCATGTATGGTATGTAAAAGTGTTCATCACTTGCATGATGTTGTCACCTGAACATGACTTTCACCGTGGCTCTCCCAGAGGGTGAAACACAAGTACAAAAAATCATCACAGACTCTCTCACGTGATGCTATCATGGAGTCACACACATGACATCCACCATGGCTCTCCAAGAGGGTGGAAACAAGGGATTTCACATCAAACTTTTCTTGTAGAGAAGAATGCATTAACAAGGTATTTTACCTTGAACTTCTCTCACAGAGAAGAACTCATTAAATAGAATCACTAATACTAAGACTCCTTCTCAGGTAAGGCTATATTCTCCACCATACCAAGCTTATCTCAAAATTACATAAACTTTATCCTAGAGAGAGGCTTGGTGAGAATGTTTGTAGTCTTCTCATTAGTGCTGATATACCCCAACTATATAGCTTTCCTCAATACCATATCTCTGATATAGTGGTATTTGATCTCAACATGTTTAGTTCTGTCATGAAACATAGGATTGACAAAAAGATTCACACAACTTTGATTATCACAATGAATGATAGTCGACTTCAATGATTGTCCAAACAACCTAGAAGGAGCTTCTAAAGCCACACTGCTTCTCAAGCTACCACACAAGCTGCAATATACTTGGACTTTGTGGTGCTTAGTGCCACTAAATATTGCCTCCTGTTACACCAGGAGATCATCATAGACCCCAAACTGAAACAACATCTAGAGGTGCTCTTCCTATCAGCAACACAACCTTCCCAATTGGAATCTGTATAACCATATAGCTTCAAATCTACACCTGAAGAATATCTCAAGCCATATCCAATTGTGCCATGCAATCATACCTCTAAACCAAGGAAGTAGTGCATGTAACCAAGATCCTTCATTTCAAATTTAGAAGCTAACTCCTTGTATGAGGTGATCTTCTCCAGTAAGAAATAAATCAAAATAAAGAACCAAGATCAACTAGATTACCATCTTCTTCAGGTATAGTAGGCTCCCTCTGAATCTTCAAGTACTTGCATCAACCTTCTGACCTCTTCGTCCAAGATTTCCTGCAACACTTGCCTTAGATAAATGTTTTCCAGCACACACCTCTGGTACTATAGAGAGTTTAGAATTGTCCTGCTAGACCCCATCCCAGATCACTCTATTCTAAATATGTTTGTGGAGCTACCAATGTCAAATCCAGATGACTGTCTTGAGCAATTCTAATCTTAGCAACTGAAGGGATCCTCTAAGAATTTAGCACCTATCCTTGCAATACAGTAATCTTCAATTCTTCTCAATGAGTTACAAAAATCCCTCTTGATCCCTGCTTTAGAGATTGCAAAGAAGACTTATGGAAGTGAACTCCCTCTAGTCACAAACTCAGTCCCATGGCTGCAAGTTGTAACTTCACACTTGATGATTTCTTTGGTTGGAATTACTTCCTCATAAGATGCCTCAATCTTTTCATCACTAAGCAATCTCTCATCACCTTCTTGCTCCTAGATCTATCCTAAAAGAATTTTAGAGAGAGATTACTAACCGTTTATAATTATCCAAAGAAATATCAAGGCTAGAATAATACAAAGTTTACTATCTCAGGTTATAGCATGAATACATAAGAATTTATGAACAATATTAAAACATGAATAAATAAATCAACCTAAAGAGAAATATATCAAAAGATCTAAATGAAGGGATAAAGAAACTTATCTTTATGGAATTTTGATATAACTCTTTCTTCCATCTTTTACTCCTCTCAAGAGTGCTAAACTCATCACAACAAAATATAATCTACACAACTACAAATTTCTTGAATGCATTATGCAGTTAGCATGTAGAACCAACTCTCTCCAAGAGTTCAATGTTCTATCACAGTTCATGCATTAGAGAATGACATCGATGTGACCAACTAATCACCATCAAAATTGCAATTCTCTTTTTATTTTAGAGTCACACTCAAAAATCTTCACAACCAGCATGAAATAACTTGCAATAAATGAATTTTTCAAAGGATCTTATACTAGTGAACACAATTCAAGAGAAACCTCTATCTCTCTTTACTAATTACAAGATCCAACTAAATGATATAACTCAACAAACAAAGAATACTTATCTCTTTAAATATTTTGAAGGATGCAAATACTGGACAGAGTAAGATATGTTGCTCTTGCACACAGATAAACACACAACCTTCACGACTTGAACACAGGCCCATGGCTTAGAATAGAAATTCCATAGAATCCTTCTGAGGAGAGATCTCATCCACATGTACAAATGAAGCATGTTGATTAAGCCTGGTAGGGAAATATTTTGCATAGTGACCAAACTTGTCACAATGAAAACATTGGACTTTGGAGAGGTCCCACTTCTAGTTCTTGAATGTGGAAGCAACATCAACTCCTTTATCTATATATTCCTCTTGAAATATCCTTTCTTTCCACCTTTCCCTTTCTTCTTCAAGGATTGAGTGAAAATAAAATGAATGTATTCATTTGTAGAGCTTCGACGAATACCTCTTGCAGCCAACCTAGACTCTTCTTGAATACAATCTACCCTCAAATGATCAAACTTGGGAATTTTCAATCTCGCGCTAATTCCTTGAATGTAAGGCTCCCAAGATGAAGGAAGACCATTAAGATCCAACATGGTCAAATCATTGACATCAACAATATGACCAATGGTAGAGAGGTGATCTCTCAATTTGGAAATCTTCATGAAGTAAGCGATGATAGATTCTCCTTCTGCCATATTAACATGATGTAGTTGTTGCTTCAGTGCAAGAGCCCAATTGGTGTTGTTGATTTCATACATCTCCTCCAAGTTTTTGAACATGTCTCTTGTCATCTTCAACTTGGAGACAACAAGAATGATATGATCCTTCACAGAATCAAATAGCATCTTCTTTGCCTTGATATATTTCTTCCTTCATTCAAGTTTCTCTTCCTCATCTGTAGGTTTGGGAACTTTTCTCTCCACAAACTCAACCAATTCATTTTCCTCCAAAGTGAGCATAATTTTGAATCTCCATGAAGTGAATTTTGATGCTCCTTTGATTCTATCCTCAATCTTAAGACTATTCACCATCTTGACAAAGAGATAGAGATAGACAATAATGAGAGAGAGAAAAGAGTATCATTGTAAGACTAGATCTGATCAAGATCTTCTGTAAACCCACTTTGATACCATGTTAGTTTTATGATTAGATGTGCAATGCACAAAAAATTAATTCAAAATCAGACACAATAACTCTTGAGGGGAAAAACCCAGCAACAAATATCTCTCTATAATATAACAATAATGGCAACAAGTCTCTTTACAATGAGGCCAATCTCAAGGCTGATATGTAGCACCTTCACAAGATGCAATGATAACAAGTAATCAGAACTTCCTTGTAACTCATATCTCCCCTTAAGAAATTGGCTATTTTCTCTTGATAATTCGCAAGCTATACATAATTGATCTTCCCTTGAAGAATTCACACTTGGAAGAGAAGAAATACTCGAACTTGATTGATGCCCAAATGGACTGGAATGATGTATTTATACAACTTGAAGGAGATAGGTCACACCTTTTCATCCAAGGTCGGCCATCATAAAAATATAATTTCAATTTAATAAATATAATTTACAAGGAAGGTTAGCCAAGAAGATAATTACAAAGTTTCCATGTGAAGCACCTCTTTACATTGAATAATCACATATAAATAAAGAAGTATGAAGCCCAAAGCTACAATTACATCAACACAAGCTCATCATGTCAAATTCATCATGCATCATGTTTGTTTTTGAGCTAACATTGTGGTGTAGGTTCTTATGATTCAAGCAAGCATTCAAGTCAAGATCCATAACATACAAAGAACTACATTCATACTAGCCATTTCAAACAAGATTTTAGCCTTTGTTACAAGGGTTTGGTGAGTTGCAACATAGCTTATTTGTTCATTCATCATTCCTTCATGCTACTTGATTTCATTTCAAGGTTTGATTACCAAAATGGGGTTTGTCCAAGGCAAACCCTTATCTAATAACAAAACAACATGTTTCTCTCTCTTTGATGTGTGATTTGCAGATTTATGTTGAAGATCCATTGAAGAGAAAGATTGGAGAAAGTTGTCAAAGTTGCAAAGTTGTCAAATTTGTCACCTTTCTTGCAAGATTACAAAATTCACCTACAAGTCAGAATTCAGAGTTCTAGACTCAGATATTGGAAAGGAGGGAAGCTAAAGGAGATCACTAGAGGACACCAAAGTTTCATATCAAGCCTGATACTAGGACTAAATTGCCACTTGTGGAATATGAATCCCATTATACCAGTTTTTAGACATTTTTTGTAGATCCTGGTTTAGCAGTTGTAGATTTTGGTTTTGGCATGAAACCCTAAACTGGGACTAAATCACCCCTACTAGTGTATGAGTCCCAATGTGCATAAAAAATCATAATTATGGTATTGCAGACCTTGTTTCAATAATCTTTAGCTTTCCATGTGCACCTCCATTTATCTCTAGTTTTCTATTATGATTTGAGTTCATTTTCTAGGTCATATAGTTAGATTTGCATATTATTTTCATATCTTTCTTTCTAAGCATTTGATTAGTGGTGAACCCCTCTTTAATCACACCCTAGGATACTTTATAGCAGATCCATTTTCTCAATTACACCATTAGATTGAGATCTCTAAGGTTTCCTTGAATGAAACTAGAGAAAAATAGGATTCCCCTTGTGTGTTCCATCTCCTAAAAGGTGGGCACACCCTATTTTCCTCGTTTCACGAATACAAAACATTTGGGAAGACTAATTTCCATTTGTGTGTTATTATTGTCTTTCCTGGGCATTTTGTATGGTAAGCCTAATTTCCATTTTGTGTTATATCAGTAATTATTTTTTAGAGGCTTTTTTACTTTAGTTTACTTAAGCTAAACTTAGGAGTTGCATTTTAATCTTTAGTTTAATTATTATTATTAGATTAGACTAAATTGAGGACAAGTTGTCTCATTGATGAGATTATTACACTTGTCTCTATCTTGTTAATATGCATGTAGGGTTTTCTTTTGCTTTGCATACATAAGCATGCACATTCATTTGTAATAATTAATTATCTAGGTTATTTGCATCAATAATAATTCTTAGGTTATTGAGAACAATCTCGCTTTTGATCTTCTTTATTGTTATAGGTAACTGCTTGTAGGTGTTTCATCAGAGCTGTGTGTTGAATTAGTCATTTCCAACAAAACTATCTTGCATCATTTAGCTATGTATACAGTATTTGTTCCTATGTACTAGGGAGGTGAAGTGGCTGGTTACCCATGCAGTTCGGTGAGATGGAGTACTTACCATATGGACACTCTTGCATTCCTATTTTTGGAGGTTAACTTCTAGTTTCTCTTGATTAGTTCTTCAAACTATTGACTTTGTGCCATCTGTATCTTTGAGTTCTTGATTTTTACCTTGGTTTTCCATCAGATTCGAGTAGTGTCATTGAGGGAACTCATGCAGATTCTTTCCTTCTTGATCCTGATCATCATATGGTTTAGTGAAGGTTCTTCTTTCAACATTTCAGCCGTCATTCTTTGATAGTGTTTGCAACTTCTACATGCTTTGGATGTTCCTTTGTTCCTATATTTTGGGACAACATTGTCTTGTTTGGGGGCTTCTTCAGTCCTTCACTTGGATTTCATCTCTTCTTGGAGTGGAGTTTTCCCCATGAGGTTTTCTCTATTTCTCCACATTATAGATATATTATGTTTGTACATGGGTACCTTACATGTTCTTGTTTGTTGGGACCCATCAGGCATTATTTTTAGGGTTTTTGGCGCAGTCACGTAGGAGGGTCCTTAAAGAGAACAAT
The DNA here is from genome assembly GCA_007258455.2 of Sequoia sempervirens. Taxonomy (NCBI): domain Eukaryota; kingdom Viridiplantae; phylum Streptophyta; class Pinopsida; order Cupressales; family Cupressaceae; genus Sequoia; species Sequoia sempervirens. The sequence continues at coordinate 464,949,481 of VDFB02058242.1, read as the reverse complement.
TTGGACCATGCAAAAAGAGTTACACAATAGAAGTAACACAAAATATGGAGGCAAATGTAGGTTCATACATTCTTATTATCATAAATCTCAATTATAATCAGCCGACAACATCCGGTTTCTCAAATTTGACTCATAGGCCTGATACAACATGCTCAAAATAAAATATTCCTATATGTTCCTTATATGCGAGTGAAATATTACAAATCAATCCTAATATTCTTCTTAGTTGTTTTTCTAATGATCTATTACAATGATTTATATCACATTCTAAGATCTAGAATCATATGCTTTAGCCAAAGATCATTACAATCTCCCAAGAAGAAAATGTAACGTGTACATGAAATAGGTTAGCCTCAAATTTAAATTCCTCCTCAACAGGTGCATAAGATGAAGTGTGGACCTAAATTAATGTTGGGGACACTGCATGAAACAATTCGAAACATACCGTAAGGATCCACAAGTTATGGGAATGATCCACAAGTGATCAAACTAGCCATTAGGCTTGAAAACTATTTCGGAACTAGTTAAGGAAAATACCATTGATTCCAGAAGCAATAACTTGCCGAAAAAAGATCCAATCATGCTAAAATCGTGGAATAAGGAAAATGAACATGTCCACAAAGAAAATATAGATCCTCAAGGCTTAGTGAGCAAATATGACAAATCCACCATCTTGAATTGAACAAGAACAAAACTAAAAGGAAATATTTTTGGTTGATACAAGATTGCCATGAACCAAGGATGCTCTTGCATCAGACATATGGGGCTAATGAAAAGTGAGTCCCTCACTTGTTGAGGCTAAAGGAAAACCAAAACAGTCTACCTCAGCCTGAGAAATCCAAGAAGAATCCTCCATTGGTCTACCTTTCCACTTCACAAGATATTCTTTGTATTGTCTTCCATGCATTTTCCTCCCATCTCTAGTATCCAAAAATTCTTCTATCTCATCTGATTGTTTTTTAGGAAACTCATTTTCCAAATTTTCCTTACTGTCTTCACTAAATTTTTCTTCATGGTACTGATGTAGATCTGCTATATTGAATATAGGTGATATACCCATGCCATCCGGTAACTTCACTTCATATACATTTCCTGAATCAAATTTATTCAAGATCTTATAGGCTCCAAACTTTCTTATCTTGAGTATATTGTATGTGCCAATGGGAAATCTCTCCTTCCTAAAATACACCATCACTTCACCTCCAACTTTGAACTCCTTATATCTCCTCTTTTCATCTGCTCTCTCTTTATACTTCTAGTCCATATCTTCCAATTACTGCTTCACTTGAATATGCACTTTCTTCATATGTTCTACAAATTCCTCTACTTTTGCATTCCTTTTATCTTCTTTACTGAGGTCTCACAACTTTGATATACCTCTAGGATGAACTGTAGTAACAATATCGAAAGGTTTCTTTTTGGTACTCCTATTCACTGAATTATTATAAGAAAAATCTGCTTGTGCAAGGACTAAATCCCAACTTTTGGTCTTCTCTCCAACCAAACATTTGAGAAAATTTCCCAAACTCTTGTCTACTACTTCTATCTATCCATCAGTCTATGGGTGAAAAGTAGAACTGAACTTTAGATCTTTCTTCAACTTCTTCCAAAGTGTCCTCCAAAAGTAACCAACAAACTTTGTGTCTCTGTTTGAAACATCACTCCTAGTTAATCCATGCAATCTGACCACTTCCTTGAAAAAAAAGTCTGCTACATGTACTACATCTATTGTCTTCTTACAAGGTATGAAATGTGTCATTTTAGAAAATCTGTCCACTACCACAAATATAGAATCATTACCTCTTTGTGTCTTCGGCAAACCAAGCATGAAATCCATGTTGATATCCTCCCAAGGTCTCTCTAAAATTGTCAAATCTTTATACAATCCAACATTCTGACTACTCCCTTTTGCAACTTAACCAACTTTCAACTCTACACAAATTTCCTAACATCCTTATGAATATGTGGCCAAAAGTAATTCTCACTTACCAATGCTACTGCCTTATCAATTCAAAGTGTCATGCTAATCCTCCACTATGTTTTTCTTTCACCAAGTTATCCCTCGTTGAACTTTGGGGCATACACAATTGATTTACTCTAAACAAAATATCCTCCTAAATGAAATAGTCAAGCCACTGACTCCTATCCTCTAAGAATGGTTCTTTACAAGTTCTCCAAGGTTCTACAAAATATGGGTCTTCCTCATAAAAATTCCTCAATTCATCAAAGCATAATACTTCACTCTCATCTCTTCCAGTAAATTCCTTCTCCTATCAAAGCATCAACAACTCTATTTGAATTTCAACTCCTATGTTTCAAAACAAAAGTATAAATCTAAAGAACTCTACCCATCTCATGTGTCTCTAATTCAACTTACCTTGACTATTCAAATACCTAATGCTTGATGATCAGTATACAACAAAAACCCGAGGCAACAAATAATGCCTCCACTTTTCAAGGCTTGAACTATGGCATAAAACTCTTGATCATACACTCAATACCTTATCCAAGTATCATTCAACTTCTCACTAAAATAAGCTATTGGTATTCCTTCTTGACTTAACACTACTCCAATTGCATTTCCACTTGCATCATAGTCTAATTGAAATACCTTAGTAAATTTTGGTAAAGCCAATAGAGGATGCTTAGTCACCTTCTGTTTCAACAACTAAAAACTCTGATCTATTCCAGATTTCCATCTAAAATTTTCTTATCCCCTCTCATTGTTTCTGTCATAGGACTGCAAATAGAACTAAAATTCCTAATGAAATTTTGGTAGAAACTAGTCAATCCATGAAATGATCTTACCTCTCTAATGATTTTAGGTGTAGGCCATTCAAAAATTTCTTTTACCTTCTCAGGATCCATCTTGAACCCATCCACAGATATCACAAATCCTAGATATACCAACTCTTCCTCCATGAAACTACACTTCTTAATGTTTATCAACAACTGCTCTTCTATCAACCTCTGCAAAAATTGTCTTATATGCAACAAATATTTTTCCCTAGTCTTATTGAAAATAAAGATGTCATCCAAATAAAAAATCACAAAATTACCCAAGAATTTATTCAATACCTCATTCATCATCCTCATGAAAGTACTCGGTGCATTTCTCAATCCAAAAGGCATCACCAACCACTCCTACAATCCTTCATTTGTTTTGAATGTTGTCTTCCACTCATCCCATTCTTTGATTCTTATTTGATGATATCCACTCTTCAAATCTATCCTTGTAAAGTACTTAGCTCCACTCAAACAATCCATAATGTCATCCATCTAGGGAAAAAGAAATCTATACTTCACTATGATTTTTTTTATGGCTCTAGATTCTATACACATCCTCCATTCTCCATCCTTATTAGGTGATAACACAGTAGGTACTACACAAGGGCTTAAGTTTTATTTGATCAAACCCTTAACAAATCTTGCACTTGTTTATTCAATTCTTCATTCTCTCTTGGTGTCATCTGATGTGCTGCTTTATTAGGAAAACTAGCTCTAGGAATTAGATCCATGCAATGACTAATACTCCTCACAGGTGGTAATCCATCAGGTACATTGTCTGAAATGATAGTTTCATATTCTACCAACAACTCCTTTATCTCTTTTGGTTGTTCTTCTACATCTTCAATTCTTCAACTTTCTTAGGAACCAAGGAATAACAAATGTTCTCATGTCTCAGTCTATCCAGAAATATCCTTCCATCAACCAAAAAAACTCTAGCATTCATACAAACCTCAAATTTAGGAACATCTTCCAATGGAAACAAAGTCTTCTTCATCCAATTAGCAACAATGGTATATTTGTTCTTTCCATCATGAGTAGCTAGTCTATCAAATTTCCAAGGTCTTCCCAAAAAAACATGGCATACATCCATAGGAATGATATCACAAAAAAATTCATCATGATAATTTCCTATCTTCAATTTCAACAAACATTGTTCACTTACTAGTACCTTATGCTCATCTTGTATCCATGCTATTTGATAGGGATTTGTTTGTTTCAATCTTTCCAACTTCAATTTGGTCACCATTTCTTCATAAACTAGGTTATCAGAGCTTCCACTATCAAAAATCACTCTATAACATTTACTAGCTACCTTGCATCTTGTCCAGAACAAATTATTTCTCTGCAATGGTTCTTGCTCAATCTCACTTTGACATAATACTCTTGTGTTCACCAACACTTCTCCCTCTTCTTGTTTATTAGATGATCTAGCATGATCTTCCTCAACAAATTTTGTTCTCCTACTATTCTTAGTCTTTCTACTGGTCTCTCCCTAACTACATTCAAATGCTCTATGTGCTTCTCCACCACACTTAAAACAAGTTCCTTTGAATACTCATTTCTCTTGTCTTCTGTCATCTTTTCTATAACCCTCATTTTGGTAACCACCAAATCCTCCTCTCCGGTAAGAGTTTCCATCACCTCTATGATACAAATTATCATTCTTACTTCCTTCCTTATCTTTATTCGAATCTACAAAAGATCCTCTTCCTCCTCCAGCAAAAGTTCTTCCTCTTTTTAAATCTTCCACCTCTTCCTCTTTTTTTTGCTCATGTCTTTTATTCATCTTCTCTTCTGCTTTCAGGGCACATTGTAATTCTTTTTCCACATTCTACAACTTGATCAAACTGATTTCATCCTATATAGATGGTCTCAAACCATTCACATATATGGCTACTTGTTCCACTTCATCCTCTGAATGTCTAGATCTGATATTCAACTTGTAGAACTCCTCAGTATACTCTGTCACACTTGATTCCTTCTGCTTCAAATTTTTCAACTTTCGAAATAAACTAATTTAAGAATTTGTAGGCTTAAACTTTGTCTTCATCTTATTCACCATCCGATCCCATGATTTTATCTTCTCCTTTCCTCTTCTTTTCCTTTTTGTCTACAAATGTTCCCACAAAAGGGATGCATGTCCTTTCAAATTTGTGCAAGAAAATTTCACCTTCTTATCTTCAGTGGTACCTTCAAAATCAAATTATTTTTCCATCTTTGTTATCCAATCAAGCAATTCATTTGAATCCAAATTACCATTATAATCTGGTGGATTGAAATGTGGTTTAATGTTCACTCTAGTTAGTGCTCTTATGAACCTCTCTTCTCCCTAATCAAGGATACGTTTATTCTCTCTTCCTCTTTCTTCTTGTTCTTCTACCTCTTCATCACTTACATCATCAATTTGTCGACCTCTCCTTTGGGCCATTTCAACTACATCTAATCTAGCAGTAATTCCTCTTAACATCTCCATTATAGTTGGGTCTGCATTTCCATGTGCTCCATTTCCTCTACCATTTCTTCTTCTTGTCATCTTTATACAAAGTCCTCTGTAGCTACAAGTCAGATCCTCAGTCTTCCACCAAAAAAATAAATCCAATAGAACTCTACAAACTCTAACAATCTCTCATAGAAAAAATATCACTCTGATACCAATCTGGGGTAGTCACGGTAGGGGGGTCCTCAAAGAGAACAACCCAGACTATGCAGCAATAGTTACAAAATAGAAGCAACACAGAGTATGGAGGAAAATACAAGTTCAAACATTATTATTATCAGAAATCTCACTTACAATCGGCTGCCAACATCCGGTTTCTCAAATTCGACTCACATGCCTCATACAACATGCTCAAAATACAATATTCCTATATGCTCCTTATATGCAAGTGAAATCTTACATATCAATCCTAATATTATTCTCAATTGTTTTTATAATGATCTATTACAATGACTTATATCACATTCTAAGATCTAGAATCATCTGCGTTAGCCAAAGATCATTACAATCTCCCAAGAAGAAAATGTAACGTGTACATGAAATAGGTCGGCCTCAAATTTAAATTCCACCTTGACAGGTGCATAAGATGAAGTGTGGACCTAAATTAAGGTCAGGAACACTCCACAGAACAATTTAAAACACACCATAAGGATCCACAAGTGATCAAACTAGTCGTTTGGCTTGAAAACTATTTTGGGGCTAGTTCAAGAAAATACCACTAATTCTAGAAGTGATAACTTGCCAGAAATAGATCCAATCATGCTAAAATCATGGAATAAGGAAAATGAACATGACCATGAAGAAAATATAGATCTGCAAGGCTCGGTGAGAAAATATGACAAATCCACCATCTTGAACTGAACAAGAAAAAACTGAAAGGAAATATTTTTGGTTGATGCAAGATTGCCATGAACCAAGGATGCTCCTGCATTATTTTTTAGCTACTCCCTAAGTTCAACCAAAAACATGACTCAACATCACATAGCTAAAATTTCACCCTTATTACATCATTAATACTAGGTTCCCCTGCACCATTGATGAAACTATTATTGAACCTAAGGAAATTCCAAATAACCAAGACCAACCCATGAAATATACTTTTCCTATTTCATACAAAAGACCAAGAGACAACCAAAGAAATTTTATCACACCTCTTAAGATAAAACAAGTATACAAAACTAAATAGAAAGTGGTTGAACAACCTCCCATGGTTCCTTCCGTTTCTCCCCTTAGGGAAGAAAAGAAACCTATGGTTGATAAACCCGTTCCTACACAAACAAAACTTGAACATTGTACAAAGAGAAATATAAATGCTAGAGAGTGTAGGTGTAGACTTCATGATATTGCTCAAATGTTAAATGATGTAAAATGTAAAGAAAATAAACATCCAAATTTAATTGAAGAAATACATGATGAGTCTCCCTCTTTGCTACAACAAAAGATCCTATATCACAACTGCAACAAGAGATAAATCCTTCTTTGGACATTATCATTCGACCACCCGTTGTAATTAACTTGGATGATGATAATGAGGTTGCTAAAATTGATGAAGTGTATAATGAATTGAATACATTGTTTTCCTCTTTGATGAGCTTAAATGACAATTCTCCTAAGAAGGGTGTTGAACTTGGTGATGACCCTAGTATTGCACTTATTGTCATCCCTTTGGCTATTTTCCTACCTTCCATATGTTGGATGTTGTGGTTATGTTGTTGATATGTGGTTGTCATTGATGTAAAAACTATTAGCATTGATTCATTAGAAGTCGTATATGTCAAATTGTAATGTAATGAGTTGTAGGTTGCAAGTGATGAAGTGAAGTTTAGTCTATCGGTGATTTATGTACATTTATGCTCAGTGGTTGTGCACTAAAGGGTTTTTTTTCTGAGTGTATCTAGTTTATCCATGTTGAGTTTCAGAGATCCACATGAAGTTTTGATCGAGTTATGAACATTTATATTTTGACAGTTTTCTTGTTGCTTCAGTTGGTGTTCCTGATTGAAGATGATGCAATTTCATTTATTTAAGTTGTTGTGGATTCTTCTCTAGTGATTCATGATGTTTTTGGATATTTCTAGTTCATGCTCTATCTGTGTTGCACGTCCGCTTTGATTGTTGTGCTCGTGGTTGGCGATTTTCTCTTGTCTGTTCATGTTTTTCATGTTCTTGGCCAACATGGTGTTTGTAGCATTTTGTGGATGTTTGAGGAGTAATTAATTGAAGTGCATTCATGTTGGAAATTTTTATTTGGTTCTTCACTAAGTTGTGGTCAACCTTGGTTGATTCGCATTCTTAATTGTTCTTGATTTGGGCCAAAATTTTATATTCATTTTATTATTTTGTTGAAGCCGACTTGTAGCAATGAAATTTCTTGTTGTAGATATATAAGAGTGATTGTTTATTCAATTTGAAATGTGGTTCTGTGTGTATGTGCAAATAATGTTCTAAATCATTCGAAGGCAGAGTGGAGTGTGAAGAAGTGTGAAGAAGAGTGAAGAAGATTGAAGAAAAGTGAAGAAGTGTTCATGTGCTTAATCGGAACTGTGATTAGGCATTAGCAGATGCTATTTTGTTAGTTCAAATCCCTACGAATGTAATCTGAATCTTTCTATAAGAAATTATGTCTTCCTTTGGGCAGTTATCCTTGTTGTATTTGAGCATTGAGCTCTAGACAATGTGCCTGAATGCATGTGCATTCCCAATTTCATTCTTTATACTTTTAACAGGGTATAATATTCTAGACTAACCTCCATCATGGTTTTTCCCCTAATAGTGTTTCCATGTAAAAAATCTTAGTGTTATGTGTGTTTATGATGTGTTGATAATTTATGTTTACATGGTTATTAATCAAATCTAATAATAAGGTTAATATGTTGAATAAATTCTAAATTTCTGTGACAACTGATTCACCCCCCCTCTCAGTTGTCTACCATTGTGTTGCCAACAATTAGTATCAGAGCAGGTTCCTTGGAAGAAGTTTAACAGTTTGAGGTGATATGGGATGGTGACTTACAAGAAGGATAGTCAGAGATTTGATGGAACAAATTATTCTCCATGGAATACTCGAATGGAGTGTCATTTGAGATGCATTTGTGAACCCTTCTAGAACATTACATGTAATGGGTATTGTTGAGGGTAAAAGTAGCACAACAACATTAAACAAAATATTACTATTCTATTTCTCTTAAAAGAGAAAGATAACACATGGTGACCTAACTCCCAAGGTCCTGGTAATTGGTTCTCAATTATGCTGATATCACTCAGTGGTTGATATACCTGTAATGTTGAAGGGGCCTTTGCTAGTAACAAGGAATAGGACTGCATAGCATCAATTAGTCTACATTGGGGGGGGTTTAAATAAAAGAAAAAGATGAATCAAAGCTTCAAATCAAAGAAACATGAGTAAAATTCTTACATATCCAGACATGCATATCAATAATGAGTGTTTATTCCACCTAACCACAACTACAACAAGATGCAATCCATAGAATAAACTATGCTACTGCATACATCCATAATCCTAATTCAAATACCATCAACATTCACTAAACTTGCTTCAAACAAATCACTCACTCATCATCTAAAACACAGATCAAATGAATATGATAACAACTTCATCCATAGATAACCCAATGATATAATCTTGAATCCAGTTCCTTTCTATTGAATTTCATCAAATAAGAAACAATTAAGCAAAAGAAATCACTGGCGTATGGATTGATTATGTACCATTAACCTTATCAAAATAGATCCAAACTTTAAAAAAATAACATGAAAATGTATGAAAAATTGTAAAATAACCAAGTTTTACTGAACTTTTAGACTCTCTCCTAAAACATAAAAATCCTAGATCTAATCTCTATTTTTTTTCCCATATCTCGTTGAGGGGTTTGACAATTTTTGCAAACCCTGTTATGAACTTCCTTACAAAATTATTCCTCCTAAAGAAGGACATAATATCCTTTTTACTTCCTAGCATCGTCAATTCGAAAATGGCCTCAACTTTGTTGGGATCTATGGATACCCCCTTTTCTGATATCACATGCCCTAGAAGTTTCCCTTCAGAAACTCCAAAGACACATTTCTTTGGATTTAGAGATACTCCATAGTTGATACATCTCTTACTCCATAGTTGATACATCTCTTAAGGACCTTTGCTAAATCAAAAGCATGGTCCTTTCTCTTCTTGGAAAATATTGTCAAGTCATCCACATATATAATAATACACTTACCTATCAAATCTTTAAAAGCCACATCCATTGCATGCTGCAAGGTAGCTCCAGTGTTGATGAGGCCAAACGACATGCGTCAATAGGTAAATGTTCCCCAATTTGTAGTGAATGAAATCTTCATCCTATCCTCATAGGTGACAAGCACTTGGTTATACCCAAAATAGCCATCTAAGAATGACATCATCTGAGATCCATTAGCGGTTTGTAATACCTCATCAAGAGAAGGAAGTGGATAGTTATCCTTCTCTAAGGCTTTGTTTAGGTTCTTGAAGTCAAAACACAGCCTGATCTCCCCACTTTTCTTATGTACTGGAACTAGATTGGAAACCCACGTGGAGTGCCTTACTGGGAAGATGATTCTTGTTCATAAATTTTTTTGCACTTCCTTTTATATTAATGGTTTCTATCAAAGCATTAACTGGGTGCTGCTTTTGACAAAAGGGCTTGGCTTCTGGCTTCAACGGTATTGTGTGCATGATCATAGAGGTGTAAAAAGTCTTCAAATCTTCATAACTCTAGTAAATTACTGCAATATCTTCTTTTAACACCTTAATTATTTCATTTTTGATCTCCTCAAGGCAGGTCTTGCCTATAAGGACATTTCTTTTAGGACCCAAATTAGCCAAATTAATAGATTCGTACTTCCCTCCTTCACTGTGTTGGCACTCTCTCTCGAGCTTGAGGATCAGAATCAAATATTCTTTCTAAGGCTACCATCCCCTTGGGAATGTTGTTACTCTTTAAGTTCATTACTCATTTCGTATCATAACCATTAGGGTCCCATTCTCCTTGATCTCTATTCGATTTATCTATGATTTGTCCTTCGAAGACATCTGAACTTGCCAAGAAGGCGAGTATGTGTTGGTCGTCATCGAAGACCTAAAAATTCTAGACATTGTCGGGGACTGCTGGGATTGCAACTAGTTCAACTAAAAATATTTTCAATTTGGAGTCCTACATAGGTTCCAAAGTACTAGCAGTAACTGCCAAAGCATCTACAATCTGATTTTGTTTCCTAGGAAGCAAAGTAATTCCGAAAGCATCAAAGTCCTCAATTAGATTCCAAACTCTATTTCTGTAGGCAGCCAATCTTTTATTATGGCAAGTATATTGGCTACAAACCTATTTGATAATAACTTTAGAATCCCCCATCACCATGAGAGATGTGACCTTCTTCTGATGGGAAAAAATTAAGCCCCTAGCAAGTGCTTCATACTATGCCACATTGTTTGTGAAACCAAATTGTAGCCTATAGGAAGCAAAGTAAGTCTTCCCCTTTGGATTTGTTAATTCTACCCCTACTCCACCTCCTGACTTGGACTTAGAGCCATCAAATTTTAGAATCCATAATTGATCTAGGGCTGGGATCTCTTTCCTTTCTGGGCCTCCAGTTCTTTGCTTGGAAGAAGTATATGGTGGCTCAAACTGGTGTTGATCATTAGTATTTGAAGGTAACTAGGGGCGTCGTTCACTAGAAGATTCTCCTAAATTCAAAATTTGTTTAGGAAGTGATTCTTGAACCTCCTCTTGATTTAGGTCATGATTTAGTACCTTTGTCACCAATTCCTTGGGCATTGGAAACATTTTCGGGGTAGGTGTAATTGGCAAAGACTAAGATTCCTCAATCTCTAGTTGTAGTTCAAAACATAGAACCTAAGTCTGCTCGAGTTGAGAAGATGATTCTCTTTGAGCAAGGTTGGATCTTGTAAGGATGGTTGCATCCTTTTCTTGAAAGGGAAATTCATTAGTGTAGGCTTGAGGTTGACATTCACAAGTTTCTTCTACCTGGGAGACATGTTTTAAGATATCTATACAGGGTTGGCAAGTTAACTCAGAATGATTCTGGTAATGGACCCTACACCAGTTAGGAAGTAGCAGACTCCACATATCAACCTCCTTTGCCAGTACCAGCCTATCCTATTGTAATTTCATTATTAGTACTTGCTGATTAACAGTAATCATTGGGTCATTTTGGTCTAGAAGGGGTGAGTCATCATAATGAAGTACTGAAAAAGTCATGATTTCCTCCTGCTTGTAAACTCCTATCTCAGTTTTGAAATAGGCTACCTCATTAGGGGAATCATACTCAGTGATCATGTGTTTGAACCTAGGCTCACTTTCAATTATGATCTAGATTGCTATCCCTTTCAAGGGCAGTCACATGTGTGAAAAATCCAAAGAAAAATATCCACCAAGACTTTTCATGAGGTCTCTGCTCAAGAGCATACCATAGGTTTCTGGGATATTTGCGACTTGGATATCCACATAAGTTTGGATCCTTGGATCAGATCCAGTCTATACATGGATATTTTTAAGCTCTCCTACCATAATGCCTTCTATTTTTTCTAACTAGATAACCTTTTTATTTGTCTGGAGTGGACTCAGGCCTAACTTCCTACAAATTAAAAATGGTATGACGTTTCCCGATGCCCCAGAATCTAGCAGACAGTTGTGTAATTTTTTTCCAAAAATTCATAAACTTAACAAGAAAGGTGGAGTACCAGTCTTACCTTTATAGAGTGTTGCATTCATCTTGTTAGTAGGAGTCACCTTTTCTCTTCCTTTTGAGTAGGGCACCATTTAAAAATATCAAAGAAAGACATTGAAGTCTTTTGTCTCTGCATCTCTGTAATGAAATCAAATTCTAAATCATTCCTAACTTGATATTTAGGAATTGAAGGTGGATTACCTTTGTCCGTAGAATATGATGATCCCTTTGGTGGTGGTGTATTATTATCCACATTTTGATTTGGCGGGACCATATTATTAGGAGGGGTAAAGGTCATGAATGGTCCTCTATTATGATTCCTAAGGAAATGGCCTCCCTTGGTTTGGAAGGCTTGGGCATCGTACACATCTTCTACTGCTTCATTGTATTCCTAGTTGGGAAATGGAAGTTCTTCATCAAAGATATCATATGTCATGGAAGTATCCATTGATCCACCAGATTTGTTGGATGCATTGTGGAATGGAGCATCAACTTGGGCTATCTTAACCATCTTTTCCATCTCTAGGCAATTTACCTCAGAATGGACCACAGTATCATGTATTCTACACCAATTGTCATAAGGTTGAGGTCTGCCATGTTGGCAGTATGCGGCTTTTCATCTCCTGCTTGATAATTATGGGAAACTCCTTCGTTATTAGGTCCAGTATTCCATGGCCTATTGTTGCTAGACCTTTGATTGTATCCTTTATTTTGATTTTGATAGTTTTGATTAGAGGAGTTTTGTCTTTGGAAATTCCTATTGGTGTTCTGGTTGGTATTATAGTTATGGTTAGGATTTTGGTTAGGATAACCACCTTGATTAGAATATCCTCCCTGATTATGAAAACCTTGGTTCTAGTTCTAAGGGGGATTGTGTCTAAGTTGAGCCATGTCATTAGACATTTGAGATAGTTTCTTTTTTAGAGTCTCCATCTCATTGGTTAGTTGGAGGGTCTTTTCACTTTCTGCAGTCTTCACCGCAAAGGGTTGACTAACCAAATTTGATCCTCCAGCTTGGTAATTTTGATTTTGTTGGGAGGAATCCTAGGGACCATTGCTAAAAAATGGTAAGGGAGGTGAAGCTTGGAACTCAAACATAGGTCCGTATTGGGAATAGGACATCCCTGGGACCATGTTGAATAAAGGGGGTGGATTGGACATTTGGTATCCTATAGGAGGGAGAACTCCTCCTAGACTCCCGAATTGGAGACTTATCTGTTGTTGTAACTAGATAGCAAGATGATATACCTTAGCCAAAGAATCAATTTCGTTAGCATTATATGTCCTTTTCAAGAACAAGCCAATCAAAGGGTCCATAACCCTTAATTATGCCAAAATAGCAATGTTTTCAGCCACCAAGTAAGGATCTTGCAACCTTCAATACATTCTTTGGAACTTGGTGTTAAATAAAGGTAGAAGTTCATGGTGATCTTTTCTTATTGTGGCAAAATGGTGGTAAAGGATAGCAGGGTCTACATAAACCCTAAACTAATTGATAAAGGAATTTTCCAAGTCTGTCCAACTTAGAATAGACCCGTGGGGTAAGTTTAGGTACCAATTGTATGCCATGTCTCCCAATGAATAGGGGAACAATCTGCACACAACATACTAATGAGCCACCTGAGCACGTGTACATGCATCTTTAAGTGCATACATGTGCTCCTCGACACTTCTTGATTCTCCATGCATGTACTTAGGAAAAAACCTCTCTGGTTCTTCGGGAGATCATGTATACCTCCAGGGATAGTCCCTAATGGTGAAGGGTTATTGACAAATTAAGCCATAGGTCCTGGTGGTGATATAGGCTGAGTAGGTTGTGGAATGGGTGAAAGTGGCCAGTGAGGTGGTGTAGGTGGGTTTTCTGCAAACCCAGTTGGGGTGAGCAGTGGTGATATAGGTTGGATCAAGACTCTACAAGCCTAGGGCCTATACCTGAAAGGGGTTTGGAGTTCAACAAGTGGTTTAGGGTTCTGAAAAGATCTAAGAACTCTCTAGTACATATCTGGTGAAAATGACCCAATGCGAGCCAGTTTGTTCCTCAGGCCCTCCTAGCGCTAGATCTATTGAGGTTCAAAGCCACACGATAACATTAAATAGAATATTACTATTATATTTCTCTTGAAAGAGAAAGATAACACATGGTGACCTAACTCCCAAGGTCCTGGTAATTGGTTCTCAATTATGCTGATATCACTTAGTGGTCGATATAACTATAATGTTCAAGGGGCCTTTGCTTGTAACAAGGAACAGGACTGCATAGCATCAATTAGTCTACATTGGGGGGGTTTAAATACAAGAAAAAGATGAATCAGAGCTTCAAATCAAAGAAATATGAGTAAAATTCTTACATATCCAGACATGCATAACAATAATGAGTGTTTATTCCACCTAACCACAAGTACAACAAGATGCAATCCATAGAATAAACTATGCTACTGCATACATCCATAATGCTAATTCAAATACCATCAACATTCACTAAACTTTCTTCAAACAAATCACTCACTCATCATATAAAACATAGATGAAATGAATATGATAACAACTCCATCCACATATAACCCAATGATATAATCTTGAATCCAGTTCCTTTCTATTGACTTTCATCAAATAAGAAACACTTAAGCACAAAAAAATCACTAGCATATAGATTGATTATGTACCATTAACCTTATCAAAATAGATCCAAACTTTAAAACAATAACATGAAAATGTATGAAAAACTGTAAAATAACCAAGTTTTACTGAATTTTTAGAGTATCTCTCCTAAAACATAAAAATCCTAGATCTAATCTCTACTTTTTTCCCATATCATCAGGTGTCTGATCATTCTTCAATTAGCTAACCTTTTCAAAGTAGAACCTAATAATACATATATGGTGCCACATGAACAAGTTTCTCAATTATCAATCTAGATCCACAATTAATGGAGCCAAAAATGAACACAGAAGTGGACTGATGAACCATTGCTCCAAGGCTGATTACTCTGTTGCACCAAAACAAATCTGATGTTCCAAGAAGAAAGTGAAACCAATGGATCAAACTTAGAGTTGATCTTATGTCGAAACCCACAAGAAGAGGAGAAACAAAGACATGGTGTGTGATGAAAAGAGTCAGTTCACTCCCACACTAAATGCTCAATGATGTATTTGTCATAATTGGATAGTACTTGTTGAAAAGTACCTGAATTAGGTCCATCCAACCAATCATTTTCAAATATGATCCTTTCAAATTTTTGCAGAAACCAACCTTTGTATCTCCTTTAACTTTATTCATTCCTTTCTAGCAATTCTTGTCTCCTCCCTAATATCCATAAAATGATCTAATAATAGATTCTCCCCATCATATCCCTTTTGCATAATTTCCTCAAACCTACCCCTCCATATCTCCCTTAGCTTATCTAAAGACATGCCTTCTTTTCCTGAGGAATCTAGGTTAATTAAAATGGCCACAATTGCCTCCAATTCAACCATCTATTGATTCAAATATTTTCTCATTTCTCGAACTTCTTCTTGACGCTCATGAATAGTCTTATACTTATACCTTATTATGCTCACAGTTTTTTCCACAAAATCTACATTATCATGCTCAAGAATTGCATATTCAAGCAAGGTGGACTTAGGAATTTTTCCAATTTCTTCAAGCTTATTAACATATTCCTTGTATTCATCATCCTTTATCTAGATCCTTACCATGCTGATCTAGATCCTCTACTAATTCAAGAGCAGCCCTATGAATTTTAAAACCTTCAATGAGAACATCATCAACCTCCTGGTTGAGCTTTTCCAACCATTTATCCATCATTCCTACCTTGCTTTTCTATTGAAACAAAATCATTTTCTTACTTCTTTGTTAACAAAACTGGTGATTCAAGAGGAGTAGCTTCTTGGGAAATGGGACTTGAAACATCTTTCAAAAACCTATGGAGCTGATCCAATTGAGCCTTAAGCTCATCCTTCCTTTTTTTAACTTTGATAATCCAGGATTTAGTTGAAGAGGCCACAATATCAATCAAATTCATTTGTTGGTTCCTTGTAGGCCTTCCCAAATTTATCGCCCCCAACTGATAATCAGTGACTTGCATATCATCACGACTCTTCTCCATTACGAGTATGGCACATTCAACAACAATCTCTCCAGCATCAGTTAGCTTGGTAGAGTAAAGAATCTGAGCCTTCTTTTTAGGTTTCTCCTTCTCAATTTCTTTCATCATCTCCTCCCAATTCCACGGTTGTGGTTTAACAACTTTTTTTCTTTCCAAGTATACTTTTAACCAAGTAGGAGCAATAGGAGTAGTGGCTGCCTGGCCTGAGGAAGAAGCAATAGTAGTGGAAGAAAAAGGTTGTAACAATGTAAGCCCCAGTTGAGAATCAACTTCCTGCACATTTTTCTGATCACTTTGTTCCTTTTCCTGTGCTAACTTTTCTACTTCCTCCTTATGCTTCTGCTCTTGAAACATTTTATCCTTGAGCACTTGCTTTAAACATCCCTCTTCCACTTTCTTTTTCTCTAACATTTTATCTCACTTATTCTTCAGCTCTTCAACATAGTCCCATGCCTCTTTGGACTTCTTTTCATATTCAAAAATCTCAGCAGCCTCTTTTTCCCTTTTCAAATGTTCTTGTTCTTCCCTCTTCCTATAAGCCTCTTCTTGCACCTTGAGCTTAGCTTCAAGAGCTTCTTTTTCTCTTCTCTGTTGGGCCTTTTCCTCTTCAAGGTTATGAATCTTCTGCTGCATCATCAACTTATCTCTCTCTTCTTGTATCTTGAGCTCCTACTCCTTTTGTTGTTGATGTTGAGCTAATTCATCAACCTTGACCTTATCTTCCAACTCCTTCTACTTGATCGCCAATTCAGATTGTTCCTTGGCCTCCTACTCTTGTTGCTTAGCTAATGTCTCAGCCTGTACTTTGGCATCATCTTCTCTTTTTGCATCTTCAAAGAGTTTCCACTGATCTTTCTCAATCAATATGTGTTCGGTCCCTGCATCATATGTCGTATCAAGAGATGTTAATACATGATGCCCTTTATCAAATGGAGTCTTTTCTAAATTTGTTTCTACATTATGTATCTCAATTTCATCATCCATTTTCTTTAAGACCTCTGCTTCATCATGGAGGGCTCTCTTTGGTGATTATTGACCTAGTTGTTGTGTATTAGAGGGCTGAGTAGATACCTCCCCTTCAGCAGATGTAGAAGCCCCCACCTTCGCAATTGTTTCATCTTCTTGTACCTCTGGGAGGTCTTGAGGGACCACCTCCTCTTGTGTATTAGAAGGCATAAACTCTAAGGGTTCCTTAGGTGCCACCTTTCTCTTTGCCCTCTTATATCCTTGGGTGGTACCAACAACTTTCCTCTTCTTACATGATTGAGCCTCGGTCTGATTATCCTTCAAACTCACCTAGTGAATACTCCTATCCAACACCAGTCTTGCAACTTGCTTTATGTCAATCATCTCCTTAGCATTCTAATCTATTGGATCAAGATCTTTAGTACCAATATTGTCTACATTATACCTGGGATCCAAAATTATCTCATCACCAAACAATGTTTTTGGAATGTCTTGCTTTATCCCAAACTCAACCATAAGTGGGATAGGTATCATTTCATAATTCCTTTTCCTAAGGTCATATTCATCCTAAAAGTCCTCCCAAAAATCCTCCAACAGATTGAAGTGCTTATCAAAGACACTAGGAAGCAAAGCCCTCAACTTGTGCTTGGGGTCATAGTGCTTCCTCGTAGTGTACAAGCCCAACTTTAAATAAACTAATTCATCACAAATGGCCTTAGCTCCCTGAATGTGTGGACAACTAAAGACTCCTAGCCTCATTGGAAAATTATGGCAACCAGTCTTGTGTTTGTTTCTGAGTGATCCCACAATAGTGGTTTACAATTTTTGGCCAAACTGGACACTAAAATATATTTTTTTAACTAAATCTTCACTTTCGGACACCTATAGAAGCTAAACCATGAGGAATTTGAAGATGATGCAAACTAGAGTTTCATGAAATTTTGTCTATAGATTCTAAATATATTTTTTTTAAATTTTTTTGAATAAGATTGCACTTCTTTTTCCATCTCCCTCGAAAACTAGTTTTTTTTTTGAAAACAACATTTTTAAAAAGTGACGCTCACCGTATAACACAACTTTTTTCCATGAAGTATAAAATTCTAATTCTTTCGAATTTAGATTTGAAACTCTGATATCTAGTGCTTCCACTTGGTTAGAAGTTTTTTATTGAATATTTTTTCTTTAATCAAGTTTTGAATTCAAACCTATTATAATTCAGACATAGCGCGACCATATAACACGTAACTTTTTTTGTATGTATCAAAATTCAAATTTTTTTTCTTTGTTGGATCAAGGACTTAAATATCTAGTGCACTAATTTTTTTATTTTTATTTTAATAATCTACTATTTTTCCACATGTACAAAACAAAGAGCTTGATTTTCAATGAAAAACCTACATTCATGAGAAATAAAAAATAAATATAATAATCAAATTAAATTTATTTAAAATTATACTTTTTGAGAAGCTTATAATAAGGACTACATACTTGCAAAAAATAAATTTTAAATGAATTCATTTGATCCCCCAAAAGGTAAATTAAAAGTGGTTTTTTATCAGCATTTTGATAGGTGTAAGGGAGACTCTATTATAGGTATGGTTTAAAACTAGTGGGGTTCTATCCAAGGGGGTTTGATTTAAGGTAGTTTGATCAAACCCTCTTCAATTGTAATTCTTTAAATGGAACTTTTCAAGGCTTAAATCATTATATTTTCTAAAAATATGTGATTTCAAAAAAAATTAGTTCCTCCCAGAAATTGTAACCCACTATTGTGGTAGCACCCTTGAACCAAACTTGTAATTAACATCCAAGACTTGATAAGTAAACTCCATTAGAATGATACTATCGCCACAACATCTCGGCAGCAAATGGGGATGACCATCAAATCCAACTAACCTAAAATAGGTGAATGTGGGGTACTAGATAAACCAATGCCCCCACTCATTCACAAAAGTCATCACCTCCCTGTTAAGCCCATATCTCACATCACCATTAAGCTTGTTAATAATGACATAAATAAAGGCATCATTTACCCTTCTATAATGTTGCCCTGCTACCTCTAAGGTGAGCTAGTTATAATACTCCCACACTCTCTTCTGTCCTTGGGCTTCCCACAATATACCCACTATTTGAAGTCCAGGAAAAATCCCCATTCGGGAAGCTGCATAAACTACATAGGAGGTCATAAAGAAGCACTTGGATTCTCTCACTTTTATCATTTGATTGTAAATGTTGTTGGATACGATCATTGACCAGTCAAATTGTTTCCTCCCATCCAAAATAGTTTGGATAAAAAGAAATATCCATTCCTTAAACAATGAAGCATCCCTTTTTCCAAACACCCTAGAAAGGAACATGATTATATCTGCAATCTCTTTACTAAAGTCTACCCTCTTAGGCTGGTCTGGAAGCCTGGTCAGAGACTTCTTCTCCACCCTCATCCAAGTCTTATTCATGTGAGATCTATTCTTCTCCTTATTATCACTGTAAAGCTTCAAAGCCTCTACTTCATTCAATTTCCTAGGATTCCCGGGATCAGGCATATTAAATAGGAATTTGATCATTTGAGGTGTGAAGTCAATAATGACATTACCCTTTACATCCACACACTACCTAGTAGCAGGGTTATATGCTCCAGTTGCTGCAAGAATCAACTCTAGATATTGGAAAGATAAGGGGAAGAGTGCAACATGTGCCAACCCAGATTGAACAATCCTTTCTGTCCTTCCTGTGACCTGCTCCTCGATGAATGTCTCCTCATGAAATTCTTCATAGTTAAAAGGGCCCAAATTGGTGTTAGTAATATCAACTCAGTCGGAATCAATTTTTCTAGCTATGAGGGAAAATTCCCTATGCTTACATCTCAAAGTATACGGAAGCTGTTCCACCTTGATCTTCTTCGGTCTAACTCCTTGCCATGAATTTTCACCCGGTTGGCTTCTCTGAGAAGCCTCATCTGATGCCCCTGACATTTCTTGATTTCTAGAGCAAATTTATGTATTAGATGAACAAAAAATCCAAGTTAGTCAATCATACAATCCCTTCTCTATGCTCCTAAGATAATATTTACTTAGTCAAAGTCTTCCTTTATCAGAGGAGGAACCGTAGAATTATTAGGCATAAAAGATATCTCTTATCATGTGTCGGGGTCGGGATTAGAACTGGACAAGAACAAAAATGAGTCAGATTCAGGACTGGAATGGGAATGAGACCAAAAATAATTGTTACTTCCCAAACTCAAGATCTACCCCGGATCCGATTCCCGTAAAGAACATGTACAAAGACACTTCATAAGAAATAGGAATGGAAGAGTTTTAGAAAACAAAGGGTATTTTAAACAAGGTACAATCATATGAATTTTAACCCCTGGGTCACATGGGCTTCAAAGGAAATCGGGAATAGTGTAGTTTGACCCCTCCAATAGCCCCACCGTACAAAAGGCAATTTAAACCCTAGAAAAGATCATTTTGCAAAGGTTGTCGAGCAAAACCCTAGTTCTCTCTACACATCATTTCTAAAAATTAGGGCATAACGAGAATCCCACATGTACAACATAGAATTGACATGGGAAGACCATAAAAAAAAAAAATCAAAAAAAATTTTCATCACCTAAGCAAGGAAACTCCATCAATAATAGAAACCCTAGTTAAAACTAGGGCACGACAAAATAGACCTGTCACGAAAGTGACAGTAGAACAAAAAATAAAACAAAATGACAAACAAGAAATAAACCAAAAATAGAACAGGACAGAAAAGAAAGGACAAAAGAAACAAAACAAGAAAAGAAAAACACAAACGAGTGAAGAAATTCATAGACCAAAAAACCCTCTTGCGAATATGCTAAAACAAAACAACCAAAAGAAAAAATGGGAGACGGAAAAGCAAAGAAACCTACCTCAAAATACTCCTTAGGGTTGACCAGAATTTAGCTAAGATTCGCTCCGCAACTCGCCTCCATGATCAAATCAATCCTCTTGATACTTTCCTGGCCGTGGTTTTCTTAAACAACTTGAATAGTAATGATAATGGGCCAGTTTAAACAAGATTAAACCTTTAAAAATTAATCCATGTGTGCGAATAGGGTGCATTTAATTCTATAAATGAGGTATATTAGGGATGGATCCAACGATGAGAACAAATAGTTAATTCAAATCTAGTGAACATCAAAAGGTGAGGTGGACACAGATCTGGGATGATGACAGGATAAAGAAACCTACGCAAAGTTCCTTACTTAATTTCCAACCCTGGATCCAGTCCCGAGAAAGAAGACCGACCAAAATGAGACATAAGAGGATGAGGGCGGAGCCAAAACCAAAATGGAACTTTTACAAAGTTCGAAGTTAAATTTTTGGGTCTGAATCCAGTTCCGCCCAAGAAGCAAAGAACAAAACACATAAGCACAAGGGAAGTGGGACCGAAACAAAAACTAGACCCAACCCAAACAACCAAGAACGACAACACACAAAAGAGCAGAGTCAGAGTCAGAACGAATACACAACTTGGAACTCTAAAACTTCCAACTTAAGTTCCAATCCCAGTTCTGGTCCCATGAGGGATAAAAAAAACGCAAGAAAAAGGACCAACAATTCAAGGGATAAACCAACCCAAGATTTGCTGAAAACAACCAACAGACAATGAAAGCCAAACGACAGAGAAGAAAAAATCAAAGTCAAAACGAGATCCAAACCAGGAACTTTGAAAGAATTTTGTGTTCAGTTTCAGTTCTATACCCGCCTCCGACTAAGAAAAATGAGAGACTTAGGAGAAAAACAAACAACTCCTAAGACCCAACCAAAGAACCAAAGACAAACAAAACAAAAAAAAGGTACCCATTTTGTTTCAAAATAAAATGGGGTGGTTATGCAAGGCATAATAGGTATGTTATTCCTTAGTATGGTCCTACTACTATTGCTGAGATTACAAATGTTGAGTATAATATCAGGGCTAAGGAAGCATTTTTGAGTGCTTTGACTGATTCTAAGATGACAAATGTTATGGATCTAAAGACTTCTTAAGAGATCTAGAAAAATTTGGAAAACTTGTATGAAGGTGATGCTAATGTGAAGATTGCTAAGTTGAAAAGTCTAAAAGGGAAATATGAAAAGTTGAGAATGGGTGAGGATGAGAAAATTACTACTTTCATGCAAAGAGTGAATGAACTTGTGTGTGGTATTAGATGTGTTGGTGGAAAAAAAGACGAATCAAAGATTGTTGTTGAAGTGCTTAGATCCTTGCCTGATTCATACAAAGTCAAAGCTAGTGCTATTGAAGAGCTTCGGACTATAAAAAATGTAAGCAGAGATATGTTGGTTGGTAAGCTTACTGCTTTTGAGTTGAGTGAATTTGGTGATGCCCTTCCTAAGGTAGAATCTACATTCAAGGCTACAAATTTTGGTATAGATAAACAAATATATGATTTGAGTGAGAGTTCATCTAGAAATACATTCAAGTATGAGGATGAAATTAGACAGATTGAAGAAGAAGAAAGAGATCTGGGAGAGCTGGAAGCACTTATTGTCAAAAGAGTACCAAAAGGAAAAGTTAAGTATGAAGGAAAATTGGCTTTTAAATGTTTTTCTTGCAATAAGATAGGCCATTTTGCATCAAGGTGTCTGGAAAGAGCTCCTAAACCAAGACAAAACAAGCCTAGATTTCAAACTAAGTGTTACTATGTTGCTGATGAAGGTGTGACAAATGAAGAATATGATAAAGGTGATGATGAATGGGTAGTTATTGCTATCAAGGAAAATAATATTATGTCTCCTGAATCTGCTAGTTGTACAAATGTGGAGAAATCCCTAGCTGCTCAAGTTGAAGAGAAAGATGAATGGGTGATTGACAATAGATGCTCACATCATATGACAGGAGATAAAAGTAAGTTTGTGAGCTTGGAAAAGTATGATGGTGGTGTTGTGAGATTGGTGATAATACAACTAGTGTGATTTGTGGTAGAGGATGCATTTCTCTTGATGGTAAGCATAGTACTGATGATGTCCTATATGTGGAAGGCTTAAAGCATAATCTTTTAAGTGTTGGTTAGATGGTTGATAAGGGATACATCTTTAGTTCATGGATGGATGGAAAGTGTAGAATATTGAGTTCTAGAAATGTGATTGCATTAGGTACAAAAAAAAGGTAATATCTTTCACTTGAGTGGTGCTAGTAAAAAATGTTTGATTGCTGAAGTTGATGAAAGTTGGTTATGGCATAAGAGAATATGTCATGTTAACTTTGATAATATTGTTAATATAATTTCTACTAAGGCATTGAGAGATCTACCTAAGTTGGTGAAACCTACTAATGCCATATGCAAGGAATGTTAGTTAGGAAAGATAACTAGAATCTCATTTTGAAGTAAAAAGCATTGTTTAGATGAATTGTTGGAGCTTATGCATATTGATCTGTGTGATCCCTCTAAGGTGAGAAGTTTAGAAGGTTATAGGTATTTCATGTTGCTTATTGATGATTATTCTAGAATGATGTGGGTTACTTTCTTAAGGGTGAAATCTAAAGCTCTAGAAAACTTCAAGATCTTTAAGGCTATGGTTGAGACAGAGATAGGTCTGAAGATTAAATGTTTGAGATTAGATAGAGGTGGTGAATTCACTTCCGGTGAATTTAATTCTTTTTGTGAAGAACATGGAGTAAAGAGAAAATTATCTACATTGTGGACCCCTCAACAAAATGGAGTTGTGGAAAGGAAGAATTTTTTTTTTGAAGAAGTTGCTAGAACAATGATGCTAGAAGGAAATGTCCCTCATATCTACTAGAGAGAAGTTATGAGTACTGCTATGTACACACTCAATCAGGTACAAATTAAAGGTGATATTGCTAAGACTCCTTTTGAGCTATGGACTGGTCATAAGCCTATTGTTAGATATTTCAAGATCTTTCGAAGAAAATGTTATATCAAAAGAGATGAAGATATAGGAAAGTTTGATGCTAGGAGTGATGAAGGTATCTTTATGGGTTATTCTTGTAAAAGTAAGGCCTACTGGTGTTACAACAAAAGATTGGGGAAAATGGTTGAAAGTGCAAATGTCAAGGTTGATGAACACTCAGGTACACCATCTAGAACCTATGGATATGCTTCAAATGATCAGAATAATAGTACAAATATAGGAAAGAAAGTTCAAATTACAAATCAAGAGTAAATCATTCTGGTGAATCAGGAAGATCAAGAGGAAGGAGAAACTAGTGAACATGCAAAAGAGAGAACAAAAGAGCCTAAAATTGAAGAACAACCCAAGAAGAATTTTAGGTATATAAGATTGAATCATTCAGAAGATCAAATCATAGGTGATAAGAACAAAGGTGTCTAGACTAGGAGAAAAATTGCAGAAGAGAACTGCTTGATTTCAAAGACTAAGCCTACTAGTGTGAATGAAGCATGTAAAGATGAACATTAGGTTGAAGCAATGAAACAGTAACTAAAATAGATTGAGAAAAATGATACATGGATTCTTGTTCCTAGACCTAAGGATAAAAATGTAATTGGAACTAAATGGGTCTTTAGAAAAAAATTGAATGAGCAAGGTGAAGTGGTCAGAAACAAAGCAAGAGTGGTATGTAAAGGATGTTCTTAGATGGAAGGAATTGATTTTGAAGAGAATTTTCCCCCTATTGCTAGAATTGAAGCTGTAAGATTATTTTTACTTATGATGCTTACAAGAACTACAAGTTTTATCAGATGGATGTCAAGTCATCATTTCACAATGGCAAATTAGAAGAACAAGTGTATGTTGAGCAACCTGATGGATTTCAGTTGACTGATAAGGGAGATATGGTGTGTCAATTGAAGAAAGCATTTCATTGACTCAAGCAAGCCCCTAGAGCATGTATTCAAGATTGGACAAGTATTTGTTGAATCTTGGATTTAACAAAGGTGCTACTTATAGTAATATGTACTTCAAGATTGATCATGATAAAGAATTGATTGTAGAAGTCTTTGTTGATGATATCATTTTTGGAGGAGATGATGGTTTGTGCATGAAGTTTGTTGATGAGATGCATAATGAATTTGAAATTTCAATGATTGGTGAGATGAAATTATTTTTGGGATTGAAAATTACTCAGTTATATAAAGCAATTTTTATATCTCAGTCCAAGTATGTGAAGGAATTGTTGAAGAAGTTTGGTATGGAAGATTCAAAGCCAGTTGGTACACACATGGTGACCAGATGTAAGTTGACACCAAAAGATGATTCTCTGAAGGAAAATTAGACTAGATACAGATCAATGATTGGTGGATTGCTTTATTTGACTCAAACTAGGCCTGATATCATGAATGATGTGTGTATTGTTGCAAGATTTCAAGCCGATCCTAAGGAATCTCATGTGACTGATGTGAAGAGAATTTTTAGATACTTGAAGGGAACAATTGACTATGGCATGTGTTATCCTAAAGATGATGATATTACTTTGAGTGCCTTTACTGATGTTGTTTGGATAGGAGATGTGAATGATAGGAAAAGTACTAGTGGTGGAGCATTTTACTTGGGTAAGAAGTTGATTTCATGGTTAAGTAAGAAGCAGAATGCCATTTATTTATCTACTGTAGAGGAAAAATACATTGTTGATGCTACTAATTGTACTCGATTATTGTGGATGAAGCAGATGTTGAAGGATATTAGAGTTGTTTATAATGAACTAATAGTTATATTCTATGATAATTCAAGTGCTATTAACATTTCTAAGAATCTGGTGCTGCATTCAAAGACAACATATATTTATTAAGTTTCACTTTTTGAGGGAGAAGGTAAGTGAAAAGGAAGTCATATTGGAGTATGTGCCTACTAAGGAGAAAATTGCAAACATCTTTACCAAGTCATTGCCTAAGGATACTTTTGAGTATCTCAGAGGGAAGATAGGGACGATTACCCCTTCGAATCATAACTAAGGATGCATTTCTTTCCATCAGTCTATGCATTTCATAGTCATATCTTGATTTAGATTGATGTTGTGGTTGTTTCTACTCAGGGGGAATAGTCAGATGTTCATATATGTGGTTCAAAGATTGTATAGAAGAGATCTTTGTCATTGATGTCAAAGGGGGAGAAGATCATGCGAAAAAAATTCTAGAATTTAAGAGCCTTGTGGGGAGAAGATCATGTGAAAGAGTTGAGGGGAAAATGAGTCAGAAACTAAGGGGGAGTAAGTGTTAAGAGATAGTTCTATTGATGGTTTTTTTTCACATCATGTGTTACCATCAATTCCAAAGGGGGAGATTGTTGGATGTTGTGGTTGTGTTGCTAATATGTGGTTGTCATTGATCTCAACACTATTAGGATTGATTCATTAGAAGTTGTATATATTGAGGATATTGAGAAAATTGTAGTGTAATGAGTTGCAGGTTGTCAGTGGTGAAGTGAAGTTCAGTCTATCGGTGAGTTTTGTACATTGATGATCAATGGTTTTGGAATAAACAGTTGTTTATGAGTGTATCTAGTTTATCGATGTTGAGTTTTAGAGACCCACATGAAGTTTTGATCAAGTTATGAAGATTTATATTCTGACAATTTTTATGTTGCTTTAGTTGGTGTTCCTAATTGAAGATGATGCAATTTCAGATAGTTCAGTTGTTGTAGATGCTTTTTTGGTGATTCGTGATGTTTGTGGATGTTTCTATATTGTGCTCTATCTATGTTGCACATTCGCTTTGATTGTTGTGCTCGTGGTTGGTGATTTTCTCTTCTGTGTTCATATTTTTCATATTCTTGGCTGACATGGTGTTTGTAGCATGTTGTGGATCTTTGAGGAGTAATTAATTGAAGTGTTTTCATGTTCAAGATGTTGATTTGGGTCTTCACTAAGTTGTGGCTAACCTTGGTTGATTCACATTATTAATTGTTGTTGATTTGGGCTGACAGTTATATGCATTTTATTATTTTATTGAAGCTGACTTGTAGCGATGAAATTTCTTGTTACAGATATATAAGAGCGATTGATTATTTTATTTGAAGTGTACTTCTATGTGTGTGTGCACATAATTTTCTAAATCATTCGAAAGAATAGCAGAGTTCAAATCCCTATGGATGTAATCCAAATATTTCTGTAAGATAGTATGTATTCCTTTGGGCAGTTGGTCTTGTTGTATTTCAGTAGTGAGCTCTAGGCAGCATGCTTGAATGCATGTGCATTCCCCATTTCATTCTTTATAATTTTAACAGGGTATAATCTTGTGAACTAACATTCACTGTGGCTTTTCCCCTAACAAGGTTTCCACATAAAAAATCTTGGTGTTATGTGTGTTTCTGATGTGTTGATAATTTATGTTTACATGGTTATTAATCAGATCTAAGAATAAGGTTAATAAGTTGAATAAATTCTAAATTTTTGTAACAAATGATTCAGCTCCGCCTCTCAGTTGTCTGCCCTTGTGTTGCCAACACCATATACAATGAACAAGATTGGGATGCAAAAGACTTGCTATAGGTTGACTCACATGTGCCTTACTAGTATTTTATTTGTTTTATTTTTCATGTTATGTGTGTGATTGCATATGCGTAATGTGATCCCATGTGTTATTTTGTTTGATATCTCTCTCTCTCTTTGTGAAATTCCTCTATTTGTATCTACATTATTCTCTATGTCGTGAAAATTTTATCTTTTTCATTTGTCTTGTGTTTTCCTTTTGGGTATGACACAAGGTGTTGAGACATTTAGGTCTCTTCCATGTTGACTCAAAAGATTTTCCTTTTATCTTTTCTTTGTCTTGTGTTTTCCTTTTAGGGATGATGCAATGAATTGAGCCATTTAGGTCTCTTCCATGTTGACCCAAAAGGATTTTTCTCTGTTTTGTCTCTCTTTGTGTCATTCTTCCTATTCCATGAGTATTTGGGGAATGATGATGATTCTGAATTCTCTAAAAACATTGTAGCAAAGACATACTAACCCTGAATCCATGGATCCCTTATGAGTTATTTTTGGGATTTCATTTTGGAGGCAACCTATTTTCATGACGTAGCTTCATTTGGAAACATATGACTTGGCATAGGGCTTTCCAAATAAGCTCTCATGTCATCTTTATTTTTAGCATTTATTATTAACTACTTTAAATTAATTTCTCATAGCATGGTGTTTAGTAATTTCTTTAAAGTGGGGGTATACATTGGAATTATTCTCTTACATTTCAATTCATGTTTCATTGTGTAGTCTTCTTACTTCATGCAATGCATCTTTCACTTTGTGGTAACATTGTGTGTGATTTCCTTCAAGAGCATGATCTCTCTTAAAATATTATATTCCTCTTAGTGGTTTGAAGTGACACACTACATCCCCTAAGTTGTGAATCTTCTATTCTTTGATTGGTCCTCTCTTGGATACATTAGGCATGATGTTCACTAAGTTAAGACCTTACATGGACTAAGAAAAACTCCCTTCAATGCATCTTACACTATTTTTCATTTACAATATTGGTTATATGGCCACCTTACATAACACACTTTTCTTGCTTGTGGATCCATCTTGTTTGTTCATGGGTGTCAAGCATACAAAGATTTTCTCGCCTCATGAATTATTGTTTTTCATGTTGTTTGGTGCCTTATCAAAGTCATCAGGAGGTATATCTTTGGTATGGTTACTATATGGGAGCCAAAATTAGGTGTGACTTTCACATAGCCACTTGCTTTTCTATGTGAGTGCATGTTAGGCATGTGCATATGTGTCTTGTTGGGAGCTCACCTAGTGGATGACCTGAGGTTCCACTAGCCCTTGTGAGCATGCGTTGGTTTGCATAGTGGACATCATGTTCCACTTGTAGTTTTTTTTGGAAAAATAGCTTATATTTGATCCACATCATGTGGGACAAATGGTCGAGGCTTGATCCACCCCCTTTTTTTTTTCTTTCTTTTTGTTCTTGGTAGAGCATGCTTATTCCTTTTTGTTACTTC
This sequence comes from Sequoia sempervirens, assembly GCA_007258455.2. Taxonomy (NCBI): domain Eukaryota; kingdom Viridiplantae; phylum Streptophyta; class Pinopsida; order Cupressales; family Cupressaceae; genus Sequoia; species Sequoia sempervirens. Next base: position 464,920,512 of record VDFB02058242.1, on the reverse strand, counting down.
ATACATTATTTACAAGTGTGTTCTTTTGTGCCTATGTTGGTTTTTAGTAGGATCTTGATCCTAGCGGCTTGTGCAATGCTCTTGATCGTTGTCATCCTATCTCACTAGCATTGGTACACTTGGACCCCTCTTGATGCAAGTTTATTTACTTTAGTGTGAGTTTGAAGCAAGTTCCCCCTCTCACTAAAGTGGGGGATAAATATAGTGTAGAAAAATGTATCCCTTTACATTTTCACACTTGTTTGGGCCCTCCCTGCTAAAGTTAGGCTTCTTTGTGCCTTATTTGGTCCTATTTTGCATCCGCAAGCCTTATTTAATGCATCTTTCTAATGATAATCCTGAAACATATCTAATAACCAATCATTATTTAATGATTTTGGATTGTATGACCTATATTTAGTGATTTGGGACTCATATGCCACCTTGGTTGTATGTGTCCCACCTAAGTTTTGGGGCCTAGTCTTGAATTTGGCATTAAACTTAACATTTGTTGAATTTTGTGTCCCAAGCCTAGGCTATTGGGACTCATACACCCCAACTAGTGTGAGTCTTGCTTAGCTTGGACCTATTTCAAATTCAAAGTTCCAATGAGATTTTATTCTCCTAGATCTAATGTCGGCTTGTAGTGTTTCAATTTTGGGAAATTTGGCATAAACAAGTATAAATACAAGGTTATTTCACATATTTTCTCCTAGAAATTTTCATGAGCAAGTGTGATCTAAGTATTTAAGCATTCTAAAAATTCTAGAGCATTCAAGAGTTGATTATCAAGAATTTTGGAGCTATAATCAAGATTCAAGCATCATGTCAAAGTCATCATTCATCATGTTTGTTTTTTAGCTAACATTTATGGTGTAGGTTCTTATGATTCAAAAAAACATTCAAGTCAAGATCCATAACATACAATCAATAGTCAAGATCTACATTCATACTAGCCATTTCATATAAGATTTTAGCCTTTGTTACAAGGGTTTGGTGAGTTGCAACATTGCTTTTTTTTCATTCATCATTCCTTCATGATATTTGATTTCATTTCAAGGTTTGATTACCAAAACGGTGTTTGGCCATGGAAAACCCTTATCTAATAACAAAAAAATAGTTTTCCCTCTCTTTGACATGTGATTTGCAGATTTAGATTGAAGATCCATTGAAGAGCAAGATTGGAGAAAGTTTTCAAAGTTGTCAAATTTGTCACCTTTCTTGCAAGACTACAAAAAGTCACCTACAAGTCAGAATTCAGAGTTCTAGACTCGAAGATTGGAAAGGAGAGAAGCTAAAGGAGATCACTAGAGGACATCAAATTTTTAGATTAACCTTGATACTGGGACTAGTATACCAGTTTTCAAACATTTTTGTAGATCTTGGTTTAGCAGTTGTAGATTTTGCTTTCGACACGAAATCCTAAACTGGGACTAAATCGTCCCTACTAGCGTATGAGTCCCAATGTGCATCAAAATTCATAATTCATGGATTGCATACCTTGTTTCAAACATCTTCAACTTTCCATGTGCACCGCTGTTTATCTCCAGTTTCTATTCTAATTTGAGTTCATTTTCTAGGTCATATAGTTAGATTTGCATATTATTTTCATATCTTTCTTTCTAAGAATTTGCTTAGTGGTGAACCCCTCTTTAATCACACCCTAGGATACCTTATAGCAGATCCCTTTTCTCAATTGCACCATTATATTGAGATCTCTAAGGTTTCCTTGAATGAAACTAGAGCAAAATAGGATTCCCCTTGTGTGTTCCATCTCCTAAAAGGTGGGCACACCCTATTTTCTTCGTTTCACCAATACAAAACATTTGGGAAGCCTAATTTCCATTTCTATGTTATTATGGTCTTGCCTTGGCATTTTGTATGGTATATTATATTGAGTAAAATAAATTTCAATAACAATGTTCCTTAATCACAACCTTATGAAACCCAACTATGCAAAGATGTTTCACAACTAAACAAAGGTACATAATTCAAATGGAGAAATATTGTCAGTGTAAAATGATATATATTATGTTCTTTTTCAAATATATCTGATCTAATTACCAAAGATCCAAAGGTTCCTATTTTATTTTGGGAGATAAATCATACAGATGTAGTGTTTGAAAAATCATCCTAAATTTAACACGAATCAATTATGAGGAGGATAATTAAAAGGATGTGGTATCATCATTCACTATTGTTTTGAGTATTTCCCATGTAACACTCACACTTCAAGGAGGAAACATCCTTCACATAAAATTTTGGGATATGATAGGTACACAATAATGTAACTTTATTTTATTTAAATTAAATTGGAAATTGTTTGCATTCGCCACAATAAGCATCTCATCTATAAATAAATTAGAATTTCTAAATGAAAAAAATAAATGGAAATTTAACTAACCAGTACACGTGTAATTCAAGCTATGATAGCTAGAATCACTTGTATTTAGTGAATAAGCTTCACATCTCCTAAAGCATCCTTCTCAATCCACCTTCCCTTGTTTTATTCAATTTTGTTTCCTCAAGTATATCAACCACCTAGAAAGAAGACAAGTGTTAGTGATAGATTATTTTGGAAAATTAAAGACAAAGAAATCATTTTATTCCAAATTTCACCAATATAGGATTATATGTTGTCGTGACTGCAAAATGCAATCTTATACAGACAATAAACAAACATATTAAACTATACAATGAGAATTTAATTTCCAATTTAACCTATCGCTAACACTAGTAATATATATTAGAAATTATATTTGTCATTTTTCCATTCTACAAGAACTATGAAGCGCTAAATGTTCATTCAGATATATATGAAAAACTCATCTCTCCTGACATATGAAAGAGGCCATAACTTGCATTAATCAATAAGGGATAGAAGAAAGATAAGAAGGATACCACACACCACTATCAAAATTTTGTTTATATCTCCTATCTCTCAATGGACACTTAAATGGCATATTGGTATCATAACCATTGTTCAATGATATTGTAAACTAAACCAGTACTTGTACAGACAACTAAAAAAATATAGATTATTGCAAGAAAATTTGGTTGCTAATCACAATTTACATCAGTTATGCAAGAATAAAGGTTAGAAAGTCAACAAAATCCTTGGTGATCACCTTGATTGACCAAAAAATAGTAGCTAATCTCTCAAAAAAACACACCTATGTACATACAAAAATGCATAAAAACATACATAGAAACATACATAACATGAAAAGAAGGAAAAATAAGATGTCAGTGCAGAAAAGAGAATCGGGTGGATGGAGACATGAGAGTCTTATGTGAAAAGGTAGAATTTTTTTGTAAACAACTTATTAAAAACAAAACATTTGCATTCTCTAATCAGAAAGACACTCTCAAAGCTTATAACAGTATTTGGGTTGCATGTTTCATAACACATACTATTTTCCAACATGCAATTATATATAGACAACATGCTTCTAATGAAAACCGTAAAGTTTGTAGACAGTAAGAACGTACTGAAGTTCATTCACCTTCATAATTTATAGCAACTCTTACTTACACAAAAAATTGCATTTCAATTTCCTCATATGATATAAAAATAAATGCAAAATATAAATTGCAAGTTGGAAAACACAATGTGGTTTTCCATTTATTTCATTTTGTACATTCAAAGCTACGTGGTGGAGAGAACATGGAGGAATGTCTTGAAAAGCTTTTGTTAATTAGACAATAGGAATGTAATGAAAGGCACAGTTTTATAAAAACTCAATGATTTCCAAACAACCATTAAAACTCTATATGATTGCAGGTTGGAAAAAACGGTGGGAGGTGAGTGCATGATTTATGAAACCCCCAACCAACACAATGTTGTAAAAACCTCTATGGGTGCAGCTAATGTCCTGACAAAACACACCTATGTGCATACAAAAATGCATAAAAAAATACATAACAACATACATAGAAACACACATAAGATGATGAGACGACATAGTGCGGGGCCTGCAAAGATGGATGATAAAAGTGATGAAATAGGTAGACAGGAGGAAACTTCATGGAAAGGGAAGCGAGGAGATAATGTCGATGTCAACTTAGTTTTCTGGTGCAGGAGCACCTTGATCATGAAATGCCTTCAAAAGGCTAATTTGTCAAATTTGTGTGTTGAAGCCTAAAAATGATGTGTCGAGGCTCTGTAAATACTAATTTGAATATATTAAAGCCATGTAATAGGTCTAAGGTAGCCAAAGAGATGAGAAAATACAAAACTTGTGATATTGCCTAATATGTAAAAAGAGGAAAAAAAAAGAATATGCAAAAGACAAAGAGGAATTTGAAGAAATAGGTCATTCAAAGAAGTTGAAGAGGTAGTTATGGGAAGAGAAACATTTATAAATCATTTTTGAAAGCAAGGAAAAGAGTAGATTTTGTTATCTTGAAGATCTGAGATCAATAAAATACCCTATTTTCAATAAATTTCCGAGTTTCTTCTTGATTTCATTCACTTGTATGAATGGTGTAGAAGTTTAGGACTTTAAATATTATAGTTTTTTTATAGAGAAGAGAGTAAGATTTCATTCAAATCCATTTAGGAGGGAAACCACCAAAAATATCATTTGTTTGAGTGCATTTAGTGGGGTTTAGTTTGTAACCCTCAAATAGGGTTTTGAGAGTCCTCTAAAGGAATTTTTTCCATTCCACCGATGTAAGACCAGTTAGATCGGTGGAATGGATGGTTTTTAATTGCTTTCAATTAGAATATGTGTTTAATATGTAGGGGAAGGTGATATTTTGGGTTGTATACTATTGTTTCATAGGAAAAACAGAGTTTTCCCAATAGAAATGAATGGCTCCAAGGTGGAAATAGATAAAAAGGCATGCATGAAGGTGGGTGGTGAGCTTCTAAAGCTTATGTAAGCTATTTCTATGGTGTTTTTGGTGGTGGAAAGAGTATTTAAGGTTTGTAAGTACCTTATTTAATAAACCCTCCTTTGTAGGGCTTGATTTGTGCATAAAATAGAGGTTTCTTGGAACAGTGATTTATGGAGCCTTTATATCACTAAAAATGCTTGATTCTTCAATTTTGTGACATGATGAATGACTAGTTTTAGTCCTTTGGTATTTTGGTGATAAACTATGAGCACTTTATTTGTAATTTAGGCCTAAATTAGTAGCCCTTTCCACTAAACAATTCAAGAATCTGGTAAAATTTCTTTATGAAAAGCTATTGAGAACTTTTGATATGTTTTGAAGTGTTAAAAAAGGCTCCTTAATGTACATTGGGAATGTGGGTATACAAAATGAATGAAAAGTATTCACCCGATTTAAGGGTTTATTGACCTACTAAGAGTTTGCTGGTTTGACTACTCAAAATAGTGAATCTATTGGAATAGTGAAAGGAAAGGTTGTAAGCATTTGGAAATTACTTTTTTGATGTTGTTACATATGAATCCATGTTTGGGTAGGGTTTAGGAGAAAAATTTGTTGTTTTTGAGGTTGTGAGCAAAGATAACAATATGTGCATGATGATTTTGACTGCAAAATCTAAGGATTTGCTAGAACTATGTTTGTGAGTGAGCTTTCAAATGGTTTATTTTAGTTGAAAGCATGATAAGTACATTGTCTTGCATGTCTGATAACTGATTTGTAGCAAGAAATGCTTGGTTGTTGACATTTTTTCCTTGAGAATCAAGTTGATAAGATGGTTAATTGGAAGAATAGTGCCAAGTTAGAGGGATTTAGAGTTTTCAATCAAGTTTTTTGTTTTGTTCCTGTTCAAATGGTGAAGATTAAGAGGTTTTTTGAATTTTATACAGAGATGGAATGCTTATGTAATGTTTTGGCTTGTTGATGTATTTTGATTGAACAAAGAATTTGTTGGATCTTGTTGGGAAAAGAAGTGAAATTGATGAAAAGTTTTAGTGAACAAAGTTGCTTGTTTAATTTGATCATCTCTTGATTCAATTGGTTCAGATGTAACTTGATGATTGAGTTTTTGGATATGACGCTCTGCATCATTTTCCTTACCAATTGGGTTGTTACGTCTAGAGGGTTTTATAACACTTTGTGAGTTGCAAATTTCTTAACACCCAGTGTTTCCAATTTCATTACATTATTACTATCTAATTCACAAAAGGTTCTCAAGGAAATCACAAAACATAACAAATTGAGGTGAGGGGTGAGTAATCAATTGGGTTGTTACTTGTAAAGGGTTTTAAAACATTATGTGGGTTGCAGATTTTATAAAACTAGTGCTTTGCAACTTGAAATTTTGCAAAATAGTATGGATGTCTTCAAAATATTTTGTTAATTAGACAGTAGGAATGTAATGAAATGAACTGTTTTATAAACACCTAGTGTTTTCCAACAAAATATGTATGATTGTAGGTTGAAAAACATAGTGGGAGATGAGCGCATGATTTATGAAACCTCCAACCCACACAATGTTGTAAAACCCTCTACACATTGAATTTAAATGAAATCCCTCATTTTTCTTATCGCTTCAAATTATGCCAAATATTTTTCCTCCCATGAGAAGCTATCTATGCACTACAAGCAGGAAGGTTGACATGACTAAGACATGCATTTTAAATTGTAACAAGTATTGTTATTGTCTGTTAGCTCAGTCTGTTGATTCTTTCCATCGATTTATTTTTTTAGGAGAGTGGGATGGGGGATGGGGTGTTATATTATAATGTATGTACATAGGCACATTTTGTCATGATATTAGCTTCTCCAATTATTTAACACTTATTACTAATTGTTTAAAGTATTGTTATTGGAAAACACTTTGTGTTGTGGGTTTTTTCATTTTGTAGGTTGAAACCAAAAATTTGGAGAGCAGGGGGTGGAGTTGCAGGTGGGGGAGATGACGAACCAATGGAATTGAGGTGAGGGGTTTGTAAACAATTGAGTTGTTACTACTGAAGAGTTTTAAAACATTATGTGGGTTACAATTTTTGAAAATCTAGTGTTTTGTAACCTAAAATTTTACAATACAGTATCAATGTAATTTAGATAGTACAAATGTAATGAAAGGCACCTTATAACAAGTCTCATGTAAAGTAAAAATTACATTTCAATTTCTTAATATGATCCAAATATACATGCACAACATGATTGCAAGTTAGAAAACACAATGGGAGGTGAGTTGACAAAATGATTTATGAAACCTCCAACCCACACAATGTTGTAAAATCCTCTACACACTAAAGCCAAATACCTTACTGGGTGTTTATAAAATGGTGTATTTCATTACATTTCTATGGTCTAAATAATAAAATATTTTCAAGACATTCATACTGTTTTGTAAAATTCTAGGTTGCAAAACACTAGGTTTTTCGAAACCTACAACCCACTTAACATTTCAAAACCCTTTATAGAAAACAACCCACACAATGTTATAAACCCTTTAGAAGTAACAACCCAATCAATTCCAATCAAATGAAGAAAGTGAAATGCCATTTTGACTGTAGCAAAGAGTTGTTCAAAAATTTGAAAGTGGACTTCATTATGTATTCTTGGTCGTAATGAGACAAAAAATTTCATAACGATCTAACTGGCATGGGATAGTGTGTTTTCCAACACTACAATTAATGTGAGCATTTTATTTGTTCCAATCAAATGAAAAATTAGAAATGTCATATTTACATCAAGAAAGAGTTGTTCTAAAATTTGAAGGTGGACTTCATTACATTTTTAGATCATACAAAACAAAAAAAATTCATGAGGGAATAACTGAGAGGAGATAGTGTGTTTTCCAACACTGCAAATAATGCAAGCATTTTATTTGTTCCAATCAAATAACAAAAGTGAAATTTCATTTTGACTATAGCAAAGAGTTGTTCAAAAATTTGAAAGTGGACTTCATTGCATTCTTGGTCGTAACAAAACAAAACTTTTCAAAACAAACTAACTAACATGAGACAGTGTGTTTTCCAACACTGCAAATAATGCGAGCATTTTATTTGTCCCATTCAGATGAAAAAAGGGAAATGCCATTATGCATTTATCTTGAATATACATTATATTTCTTAATATGATCCAAACATACATGCATAGTATGATTGCAAGTTGGAAAACATAGTGGGAGGTGACAACATTATTTATGAAACCTTCAACCCACACAATGTTGTAAAACCCTCTACATGTTGAAGCCAAATACCTTATTGGGTTTTTACAAAAGGTGCCCATCATTACATTCCTACGGTCTAAATAACAAAAGCCTTTCAAGACATTCATACTATTTTGTAAAATTGTAGGATGCAAAACATGGTGTTTTACAAACCCTGCAACCCACATAATGTTTGAAAACCATTTAGAAACAACAACCTTCAAAATGAGAATCTCAAAAATGGCCACGTTTTAGGCTTTCTGTTCATTCCAAATTACAATTTTGAAAACCTACCGGCACAAAACCTACGTTGCGTTTCAAATGAAAACCCCTTTTCACAAGAAAACCCTTTTGTTTCTTCATTAATGAAAACCCATTTTCACAATAAATAGTGGTTCAATTCTTCATAGTCAAAACATTAAAATGGAAAAAATTAAAAACCATCAACACAAAAACACACAAAATAGTTCTTCATTTCAAATGAAAACCCATTTTCGCAAGGAAAACCCTTTATTTTCCTGTCAATGAAAACCCATCTTTGCAATGAATAACAGTTCAATTCTTCACAATGAGAACATTCAAATGGAAAATTTTAAAAAACCCTCAACACAAAAACACATAAACAACTCTACATTTCAAATGAAAACCCTTTATGCAAGGAAAACCCTTTATTTTCTCATCAATGAAAACCCATTTTTGCAACGAATAGCCATTCAAATCTTCACAGTTCCTAGGCAAAGTGGAAAAACAACATATATTTTTGGAAGATATACATACCTGCTAGCTAGCTACCCGCACTTGTCAAATACATTTTGGTAGGGAGAGTCTCAGCTCTCATTTGGCCTCTGAATGCCTACAACTCTGTTTCACGCTCCCTAGCAACCTCCAAAATGGAAATGTTGAAAATGATAACGTTTTGGGTTTTTTGTCCATTCCTTTTTTGATTTTGAAAGACTCGTTGGCAACACAGACCTTTTCCAATGATGAGACACGTGACAACATTCGAAACTCCACACACCTAACTGTTCGTCAGCACACTCCATCAAGTCTTTCCATCGGTGCATTTTGTCTAGCGCGTGGGATGGGAGATGGGTGTTATGTTATAGTGTTACATACATAGATGTTTTTTGTTAGAAGTTTAGCTTTTCCCAATTTTCCTAGAGCCATATATTTTGAATAAATAATAACTAAATGATAAAAAAAAATTGATAAAGAAGATTTAAAGACTATTTAAATTACCTTTTTAAGTAAAAAAAAATGAAGAGAACCCATCTTCATAATAACTATACCGAATATAGAACTTCACGCAGTGTCAGAGCTCCTCCACTATTAGACTGCTTTTCATACGATTGGTACACTTTCTACGGCGGTACATAAGATTTCATAATTGATCTGTTGAAGTGGTCTGAGAAACATACAAATTCCAAGACAATAATTTCATGTGCACAGCCAAAAACTTCATTTCACATCACACAATGCTGCTTGATGTTTAGATCATTTCGCCTTTCCTGAGCATGGACTGCATGCGCATCGTCCTCTCTGGAAGCAGTTCATCATGGAGCTCACTTATGTTAATAAAGCAAAAAGTGCCACACAATTTGAAAGTATGGTATGGGGTGCCAACTTGATTTTGTCATTTAATGATTACATGGTGTATTTATAGATATAATAGTTAATAAAATGATACAATTGATATTAGATTTCTACAGTTCATATCGATAAGATAGTGTTTTTTGGATTTAACTGTGTGCTATTTTTTGCATCAACATTTTGAATCACACTTGTTGTTCTTAAAAATTAAAAGAGACACACACACAATAGTTAAGAGACACATGAAAAGAATATATAAAACACAATTAATGATGCTCATTTTTAAATTATAAGATATATTTAAGAACAAAGGTCATCTTTTTAAGAAAATATTTGGTTTAGCTAACATAATTAGACACATAAATTAGAAAAATAAAGAAATACAATTGAATTTAAGATATATTTTAAAGAAATCAATAAATTCTATTATAAAAAAATTGATATCTTTACCTATATCTTTAAATTGTTTGTCTTATAATTATAGGTGTATAGAAGTTTCTTTTCATGACATTTAGAATATGTAGAAATATATCAAGTTGTTTATAAGAAATATAGATGATTGGAATTTCTTTTAGTATAGAAGATATAAAGGAATATAATGTTTTTTTATATATAATTTGAATATATAAGAATATAACATGTTCTTTATAAAAATATGCTAATGACAAATCAATATATTTATAAGTAAATAAAGATAAATTAAAAATAAGAAACAAACATTAAAATCTAATAAAAGAACATTTTAAATAAATATAATTAAAATCTAATATAACATATTAAAAAATACTAGTAGAAAACTAATAAAATACATTAGTATATTTTATATATATGTTCTTCTATATTAGTATATTTTATTTAATTAAAATATAATAGAAGAATATTTTTAAAATATACTAGTAGAAAACTATTAAAATATAAAAGAACATTTTAAATATATTATATAGTTAAAATCTAAAAGAATAGCATTTTAAAAATATAGTAATAAAATTAAATATATTTTAAAAAGAAAACTCTATATATTTTAAAACTATTAGTTTTATTAATATACTAGTTCTTTAAAATTGTTTATCTTAAAATGAAAAAAAACTAATATCTTAACAATAAATTTAATTAAAAATAATAAATTAAAAAATAAGATAAAATGAATAGGTAGAGAGGAGGAGATAGGGGAGAAAACAAGAGGGATAGGCGAGAGAGGGGGTAGAGAAGGGAGGAAGATAGAGAGAATAAGAAAGGGATGATAAGGAAGAAGGTTGGGGGGGGCAAGAGGGTAGGGAAGGGGGAGGTGGGGGAATTAGGAGGGGGATAGGTTAGGGGTATTGAGGTTACATAAAAGGGGTTTCCAAGAGGAACTAAGGTTCCACCTCTCATCTCAATTAAGATTTGAGGGATTTTTTAGATTTCAATAACTTTTTTAAGTTTTCATTTAAATAAGTTACTTTCTATGGATAAGATTTGAGTGTTTTCAAGATAGATATAGTGCTTTTTGGAGGAGTGGTCAGCTAGGGTGGATTTGATGATGCATTCATTATTTATGTCTACACAATGCTCTTTGATTCTGGTGCAAATGGATCAACTTGTTTCACCTATGTAAGGTATACCACAAGAACAAACAACTTTGTAGACACCCGAATCTAGGGTAAGTTTCCTTGGGGTCTTTAAGAGAAGGGATGTGGTTTCTCAAGGTTGATATGGGTTTGAAAGCATAATGAATTCCCTTTTTTTGAAGGATTTTTATGATTTTTGGTATAAACCTTCGATGTAGCGAAGGTTGGTATAGATGGAGGGTTGGGTAGACTTTGGTTTAGAGAGATTGGATCTAGTTAGATTGAAGGTTCTATAGGTTTTCTTGTTATTGTAACTATTTAAGAGGAAACATGGCAGAGATAATCCATATCATGGTTTAATTTTTTGTCATCGCAAATGTGAAAGGCTCTCATGGTTAAGGTGTTGAGGATGCAATCCTTTTGGGCAAGGTGGTGGTAGGTGGAAGAGTGTAGGTAGAGGCCAAAGTGGGTGGTTTTTCAGAAAACACTACAAGATAAGGATCCGTTATGCCTTTTGGTGAGAAAAATGTTAAGGAAGGGGAGTTGGTTGTCAGTCTCAATCTCTTTGGTGAAAGAGATACATGGGTGCAAACTATTTAAGTGGTTATGGAAATTTTCTATATTTACTAAACCATGTGGCCAACATATTGGTATCATCCACATAGCATTTCCACCACCTAGGTTTGAGGGAAAAGAGAAGATGGAAAATTCTTCAAAGTGCTCCATGAAAAGGTTGGCTATAATAGGAGAGAAATGGGAGCCCATGGTTACCCCATCTACTTGTTCATATATGACACCTTGGAAGGAAAAAATGTGGATCTAAAACATAAATCAACTAAAGAGGCCACTTCGTCATTGGTTTTGCATTTAACAATCTCAATGGAGTTGAGAATAGGGACTTTTGTGAATAAGGATACAACATCAAAACTTACTAAAATATTAATGTTTTCTAATTTTTTGTCTTTAAAAATGTCAAAAAAATTGAAAGAGTCTTTAATGAAAGAGTCATATTTACCTATTAGAGAAGAGATTAATTTTGATAAGAAGGCAACTAATTTGTAGGTGAGGGAATCTTTTATGTCAACAATGGGTCTTAGGTGGTGCCTTCCTTATGAATTGTTAGAGTTTGGTAAACTCAAGGAGTGATTTCAATAAAGGGAATTAATGATTTCTTGGTGAGGGTGTCAAAAGATGAGTGTGAGATGGTGAATTCAATACTTTTTTGATAATTTTGGGGCAAGGGTTGATGGGTAAGATTTGATAGCTAGAAGAATAAACAAGGAGGGCATGCAATTTGGAGATGTAATCTTGTTTTTTCATGATGTCAGTGGAATTCCCCTTATCTTCTTTGGTTATGATAATATCGTGATTACTTAAGAGTTTAAAGAAAGAAAGGTGATCAGATTTTGAAAAGTGGTGATTAAGAGGTTTAGTGTGTCTTAGAGTAAAAGCACAATCTTGGTGAACCTCCTCAATGATAATAGGGGGGAGAGAATGAATAGAGTTTTCAATCTTAATAATTAAATCATGATAGGGATGGAATAGGGAGGCATGGAAAATCACATGCCTCTCTTAAGGAGGTTGAAAGATATGGGATCAAGGGGCACATCAGAAATGTTGACCACAAGATTTTTCTAACAATTATGAATCGATTGGAGGGCCAAGGTCTCAGATGTTTTGCATGAAATCCAAGGGTAGATAGGAAGAGAAAAGGAAGGGATAGGATTAGTGGGGGAGGGTGATAGAGGGTTAGAGTTGAGGGTGGTTGAGACAATAGGGGAAGCCACATTGGTATGAGAGGTTGACGAAAAGGGGAGGTTGATAAACAAGGTTGGTGGTTGGATCAAGATTAGAATCATGGAATCATGAGGGGCTTGAGGGAAAGTTTTCTTGTGAGAGGATATCACCTTATAATTAATGCTCTGATGAGAAGGAGAACATTAAAAAATGGAGGAGAGACGTAGGCACCTGGAGGCATGATAGAGGACCCACTGGGAAGAGGTTGCAGCTTGGTATCCACTAGAGAAATATTTTGAGATGAGTTCCCAATAGGAGCCTCTATGGAACTACGCTCAGTTGGAGGAGAGTACCCAAATTTTGGAGAAGATCCTAGCATTAGTGAGCTTGGCATACAATGAAATGCATCAACTAAGTAGTGGTTGTTGTCACTGAAATATGTGGAAGCCTTGGAGACACTTACAATAGAAGATTGAACTGAAGGAGCTTTGGGTGATCAGTGCCTGGCTAAAGAAAGGTGATTGGATCATTGAGGTGATCCAAACATGAAAGCACCATTCAAGGAGGAGAATACCTAAAGGTTATGACTTGGTATATTGTCAAGAATAATGTAGAAAGAGAATATGGAGGTGGGTTGGGTAGAGTTGGACCATAGGGTTGGAGAAAACCATGGACAAGGATAGAAAAAGGGAGAGAAAGAAGAGGAGAAGGAAATGGGAGGGGGTAGTAGACAGTAAGAAAAAAGTTTGCAAGAAGGCATGGTAAGCGAAAGGTTCAAAGGGTCTACTAGTGGAGAGCTTGGGTTATTATTGCTTGAGGCCATAGGAGGAGAAATTTTGTTATAAATATTAGGTGGTGAGGTGGAGGTGATGAGGGGAGAGTGGGGGAAGATATGGGAATGTGGAGAGATGAATGCAATGACCTAGTAGGGTGGCATTTGCATTGCAAGGCAACAAACTTTTTCCTTTTCCTCAAGATACAAGCAACTTGGTGACCTGCTATTATTTTTTATTATCATCCTTTTATCCTAACCTTTTTATTTCCCATCGTGTATCACATGATTTTTTTCCCCCTTCCCCCCTCTCTATTTATCCTATCTTGGTCTACAATCACTCATTCTACTCCTACAAATCTTTCTCATCGTAATGATGGATCACAAAGCGTGATCCAAAATGTTGATGCAAAAAATAACACAGTTAAATCAAGAAAATTACCTCAAGTATCATTATGGGTTAAATCAAGAAAATTACCTCAAGTATCATTATGGACTATCAAAATATAATGTCTCTAATTGATACCCTTCATGAGAGGTAAATTTATGTTAAATACAAGTAATTGGATATGTTGAGGATCAAGCTTTCAAAGAATATTGCAGACCTTTCCTTCCTAAAAGAATACAGAGACTCAGGTTTACTCGGTTCTTTTGTTAAAATTTCTCATCATCTTTGGAGCCACAATACCAAGCACATATTTCACAAAGTAGGTCTCTCTCTCCTCTGGTCGGTCATCAAATTTGTCAACAAATCCATCAATTCACTTAACTCTAGACTCATCCCTCTCCATCTAGATCTTTCCTCCTCCCTTCATCATGACCTTTGGATCCTTTTGGACACTTGCTCTAAGGCGAGACCCTCAGGTCACCAAGTTTCTTGTATCTTGAGGAAGAAGAAAACAAATTCTTCTCTAAAATGCAAATGCCACCTTACTAGGTCATTTCATTCCTCTCTCCACATTCCCATATCTCCCCCCACTCTCCCCTAATCACCTCCATCTCACCATCTAATCTTTATAACAAAATTTCTCCTCTTGTGGCCTCAAGAAAGAATAACCCAAGCTCTCCCCTAGAAGACCCTCACAACCTTCTACTTACATCATCTTCCACAATTGTTTCTTCCTATCTACTACCCCCTCCCATTTCATTCTCCTCTCCTTGTTCTCCCTATGTCTCTTCTTTTCCATAGTTTTCTCCAACCCTACACCCCAACTCTACCCATCCCACCTCCATACTCTCTTTCCAACATAATCTAAACTATATGCTAGGTCACAAATTTCAGGTATTCTCCTCCTCAAATGGTGCTTTCATGTCTTGGTCACCTCAGTGATCTGATCACATTTCTTCAGCTAGGCGGCGATCACCCAAATATCCTTCAGTTTAATCTTCTACTTTAAATGTCTCCAAGTCTTCCACATCATCTTTTAGTGACAACAACCACCACACAGTTGTTGCATTTCATTCTACGCCAAGTTTGCTAATGTCAGGATCTCATCCACAGTCTGGGTACTCTCCTCTAGTTGAGAGTAGTTTGAAAGAGGCTCCTATTGGGTGCTCATATCCTCCAAATATTTCTCTAGGATCTCATCTAAACCTTTTGAACACACTAAAAGTATCATACCATTGACTAAATCAGTACATTAACATGAAACAGAGTGAGAGACACATAACACAAAGATTTCCTGAGTGGAAAAACCCTCTTGGGGTATAAAAAACCACTTGCTCAAATTTCCCTTTTATTAATCAAAGAGCACCAACTCTATAACAATCGTGGAGCAACAACTCAACACCTTTTATCAAGCATCAACATAATAGGAGTACCAACCCCTCAATGCACAAAGTCACTGTCTAAAAATGTAACCACCAATGAATTTACAACTGCACTTTATTTGTAGTCCCAAAATCATTAATGAATACAAAAATATAAAGGATATTCAATGATTCCAACTACAATATGGATTTTTTATAACAGTACCACAATAATTCCTCATAAAACTAGATGATATCTCTGTTATAAGAACCTTAGATTTTACACAATAAAAACCCTCTTTCCTCTTCTCAAATATTGCAGATTTAACAATGATATAACCATCAAATGCTCTATATTTTCCTCATACATTTCCCATTTGAACAATGGATTAAAGCCATGAATTTATATAGCAAATAAAATTGAAACCCTTTTTCCAACCTATCAAAGTCGAGTTCAAAACAAACACTCAAGTTAGGGTTTCCATATTAAAATACAAATTACAGTTACAAAATAAAACCACATTTTTAACTGTAATTTCTTTTTCTTTCCTCTTTTGAAATCACAAATCTGAAAAAGTAATTTTTGTTTTAAAACTGAAAACCAATAATAAAAAATGAAGTAATTCTTCATTCATTTTTTACCCTGAACTTTACTCTTTTTTATTGCAAAACAAAGTAAAATAAATCTATTCAAAACTTAATCAAGGTTTTCTTTTTCTCTTTTACTTTTCATTTACTAGATTTACCTTTGAAAGATGAAAATAATGCATACATATTACCTATGTCATGGTGGATTTAACCTGCAAAGAAAATCCTTGAAGATCCTCAAAAAACTTACACAAGTCTCCACTACCAGCTCGTAGAAATTCCACCATAGAAAGTTCCACCAACCTCCATACTCTAACATAGTAAAACACCAGCTCAAAATACCTCCAATATCAAGCTTGTACTATAACTGGAAGTGCATTATGGTGGCACAGCTAGGGTTCAAGTTTATTAGGCAAAAATGAAATCATCATTTTTTTACCCTAGTTTTCATCTCATCGAGTACCAAATCATAATCAATAAACATTTGAAATCCATGAGTCAAAATGTAATGATTTTGAGATCCAAGGAACCGACATTATGATGTGCCATATCAAAGTCTACGTGACACAATGAGCACCCAAAATAAGTCGACTGTCCAAGTAATAAGTATGTCGATCACCACATGCATGGAAAAGACCAAAGTCTCCAGATTAAATAATAACCATAAAATATCATCAATGTCACCATTCTTTAAAGTATAACATTTATGAGCCCAAAAATATGATGTCAGCCTTAGTGCTTTATGAAAGTACTTTTAAAGCACTATATATATATATATATATCAACTGGATAACACATAATGTGCTAAGTGAATAATGTAAAGTGAAACTCGATAGCACTATAAAATATGCTAAGTAATAAAAGTGCTTGATAATGCTTAAGTGTGAATTCATGCTATGTTCATGGTGCAAAACTGAATCTCAATACTATCATGTATATGTGAATAAATGTATTCAACAAATGTATAAAGACATTGAATCTGAATGTCAAAGACTGAACTGAATCAACAATATACCTTCACAATCACCTATAAGAGTTAACACTACATCAAATAGACAACACCATGATCCTATGATCAACATAGAAACCTTTCATCTACACATGTAGCCAAAACATCAATAAAACAAATACATCAAAATATGAATGTAAGCATAATATTGTCCACTGAACTAGCTAAAAACTAAAACCAAGTGAAACCTTTTGAATATGCAATACTGATTACAATGATAATCAATGCACCAAGTATCATAAACATGCCATAATTCCAATCATTACTGACCAATCAATATGTACCAAAAGTTATAATATTGAATAAACCAAATTGAACAAGAGTGCCAAAGACATGATCAAGAATGCCAATATCATATGTCAACCACATGAAAACATGTACAAACTAATCCACCACACTGATTCAGCCTGTAGGAAAATATTAACTCCACTGAATAGATATAAATCCTCTGCACATGAATACAATGATCAATACCACAAGATAATCATTGAATATTCTATTGTCAAACTATGAAATTCCAAGGCACCAACCCAAGGCAGTTTTGACATCAAGGACAAATAACAAAAGAGAAGTTCAACACTATCACCCTCCCTCACTAATCCTATAATTTTCTTTTCCCATCTTATCTACCCTTGAATTTTATGCAACACCTCCAAGACCCTGGCCCTCAAATCAATTCATAATTGGGAGAAAAATATTGTGGTCAACCTTTTCAATGTGCCCCTCGGTCCTAGAGATTTCAACCTTCTTAAGAGAGGCATGTGCTTTGCCTTACCGCCTTGTTCCATTCCCCATCACGATTTAATTATTGAGATTGAAAACTCAATTCATTCCCTCCCCTATTGTCACCAAGGAGGTCCACAAAGATTGTGCTTTTACTATATGACACGCTAAACCTTGTAATCACCAATTTTTGAAATTTGATCACCTTGGTTTCTTTAAAATATTAAGCAATCATGATATTATGAACACCAAAGTAGAAAATGGGATTGCCATTGTCATCATGAAAAAACAAGATTGCATCTCCAAAATACATGCCCTCCTTTCTAATTCCTCTAGCTATCGAATCTTACCCATCAACCCTTACCCCAAAATTATCAAAAAAGTTAAATTTGCAATCTCTCACCCATCCTTTGACACCCTCAACAATAAATCATGAATTCCCTCTATTTAAATCACTCCTCGCATTTATGGGACTCCAAAAATTCATAAGGATTCCACCTAAGACCTATTTTTGACATGAAAGGTTCCCCCACCTATAAATTAGTTGTCTTCATATCCAAATTAATCTCTCCTCTAATAGGAAAATATGTCTCCTTCATTAAAGAGTCTTCCCATTTTGTTGACTTTGTTAAAGATAAAAAACATAGAAAACATTGATATTTTAGTAATTTTTGATGTTGTATCCTTGAAAAGGAGGAAAATAGGTTCACCATAATGAAACAAAATGATGAACCAATTTCCACTCTAATTTCATTCAATATGTGTGCTATAATGTGCAAATGAACTTAACAATATAATTGAATCTAATTGAAATAGCAGTCAAAAGGGAGATCTGGAAAGGGTCAAAGGTTGTGTACCTATCACCATAGTTTCTTTTTTAAATCTCATTGAGGACTCATTCTCCCTATGGTGAATGGGCCCTGGCTAGGGCTCTTGAAAATTAGTTTCTGGGCTTTTTTCCTCTCATTCTACACTCCTAGATTCTAGATGGTCACTATTAGAAAGCTAGAATAAATACTATAGCCTAGTTTCTATGATTTGAAAACTTTCTTTGCAACTTTCTCCAATTTTTCTCTCCAATTGATCTTCAACCTAAAATCTATAATCACACATCAAAGAGAGGAAAATGTATGTTAGGAAATTGGCTTTTTCTTTGGTCAAACCTTATTTTGGTAATTAAAACTTGAAATGAAATAATGTATTAAAGGAATGATGAATGAAAAAATGTAATTTCACAACTCACCACATGTTAATTGAACCTTAGATAACAAATCTACAATCTAGCATGAAGTGGCCTCAATGAATGTAGATCTTCATCATGAAACTTGATTAGAGATAATTCCTTTGAATATGCTTGAATAAATCTTGAACACTACATCACCATATTAGCTCAAATAGCATGCATGATGCAACATGGGTTTGAAATGATGAATGGACCTTCACTGCTGCAACAAATGATGAAGAAATCTTCCCTTGAATGCCTTGAAAATTCCCTTTAATGCTCTATAATGTTCTCTTGAAATTTCTCTTAAGATAACTTGAATTGCTAAGATTGCTTATATGAAACTATGTGAAATAACCTTGTATTTATACATATCTTAACATTAATTCCCAAAATTCAAATATCACAAGCTGACATTGAATTATAGATTTCAAATCATTAAAATACCACTAAAGCCATATTTCAAAGAGTGTTCCTAGCTCTAAGTGAAGATCCATTCACCATAGGGTGAATGGGTCCTATGCCACTTACCTAGGACACACATTGGTCAAGGTGGAGTATTATGCAAAAATAGGGTCCTATGACTTAGTGAGGACCCATTCTCCATGTAGAAAATGCATCCTAGGTCACCTACCTAGGACATACACCTTCCAAAATTAAGTGTTGTGTAATGAAATTTATGAATGTTAGGTTTCATCCCTCAGAATTTGCAATTATTTAGGCTTGGATTTGAATTAAAGGGGCCAATTGAGGAAAATTAACCTCAATTAATTATTAAAACCCTAGATTGGTGTGAAAGTGTAAAGATACACTTTACAACACCCTAAATAAGGCACAATTAAGTCAATTTAGTTTAAAAGGGCCCTAAACTTAATGTGAATATGAGAAAAATATTACAACACTAAATTAAGGAAATATTAGGCTCATTTTTATATTAATTATTGGAAAACTAAGTGAAAAAGTGATACTTTTTCTGTTATTTCCAACATGCTGTGGAACACATATAAGCTATCGGTTTATGCTCACTTCAAGGTAGCACAACTTTAGGTTGTCCACTAGGCGAGTCTTCCAATAAGGGTGGCAAATGAGAGAATGATCATATTAGGCTCCCATACCATATCAAGCTATCCTCTTGAAAACTTCAATAAGTCACCATAATGCTAGGAAGGGCTCTATAGGAAAGCAAGATGTGTTATGCTTAGTGGCCTTTAATTTAGGGTTTGAGCTCCATAGGGTTTAACAACCTTCATTATGCAAAACAACTATGAAGTACATGGGGAAGGATCCATAGAAAAACAAGGTGTGTTATGCTTGGTGGTCTTTATTAGGGTTTGAGCTTCACAAAGATAGCAAACTATGTTATGCCAAACACTTATGAACATTATGCTAGTAAAGGTCTTTGTTCAAGGGGATCTTACTTCTATTGGGAAAATATGTCTCAACCTTGCAATTATATACAGTTTATTGTTGATAAGATGTATATATATTTATATATATATTTCCTAGTTACATAGATAGGTGTATACAATGGTAGAAAAGAGAAAAATGTGAGCGTGCTAACTTTTTAGGAAACTCCTAAAATGGTTGACATGCATTAAATAATGATAAATTGTAAATTTGAATCGTTCATTATTAGGTTTTAGATTTAATGGTGGATATTTTGTTGGCATGTCTTACCCTAGAATGTAACCCTATTTTATGAGAGTTTTTTATTACAATTGTAGAGATGGCGATGTATTCTAAGAGTCTGATAGTGGTCATGTTGTCTCTTGATCTTTGGTGGTGATACTCTTGTAAGAAGCTTTCTCTACAAGTATATTGTAATCTTTGTGATTTTTGAATAATATATTTAGTAGCATTTGGAGTGTGGGGATTTTTCTCCCAGAAGGGTTTTCCCCACGTAAATCACTATGTTGTGGTATCCATGATATTTATGTTTATTTCTATTTAAGTTTCTATAACTGTTAAAGATCTGTAATATTTTGCATTATTCTCCTTTCAAGATTAGTGTAGGAAGTTTTTCGGATACCTTAGCTTCCTTACAAGTGGTATAAGATATTGATCACCATTTATTTTAGTTGTGGGTTGTTGGGGTTTTTGAACTAATCTAGATTTGAGTGGGAGCTTGTGTAGAAAATACTTTCTGATTTTGTTGTAGGAATTTTTAGATGGCAAGTTCATTAGGGAGAATAGAGGTGATTTTTTTTTTTTTGAAATAATTTTGAGATGTGGAAGCTAAAGATGGAGGATCTGTTGATAGATCGATATCTATGGGATGATATTGATGAGAATGTTTCAAGGCCTTCACATCCTACTCATGCTTCTCAATATGATGTTATGGATTGTAAAGCATAGGATCTAATCAGACTATGCTTGGCTGAATTTTTTTTAATAAATGTCCATGAAGAGACCTTTGCACAAAAATTATGGAAGAATCTTGGTGACATGTATTAAGCCAATTTTTTAGCGAACAATATTTTCTTGAGGAAGAAATTGTATTCCTTGAGAATGGAAGAGGATGGAAGAATTATAGACCACCTACAAGTATTCAATATGTTGGTGGCTTAGTTGGAATCAGTTGGTGTTAAAATGGATGAGGAAGAGAAATGTTAGATCCTGCTTTCTTCTTTTCCTAATTCATGGGATTCTCTAATGATGGCTATTGAGAGTACTTCTATTATTTTAAAGATTGAAGATGTGATGGGTTCTTTTCTTTCTAAAGAGATGAGGAGGAAGGTACCCATCACTACCAAGGAGGCACTAAATTTTTGTGGAAGACGCGAGGAAAAAGGAAAGAAGAATGAGAAACATTCAACAAATCCAAGTCCATGCAAAGATATAAATCTACTGGAAAGTCCAAAGTTATTTTTTGGAACTGTGGTAACCCTGCATAGGTTCATAAGGAATGTAAAGAAGAAAAGAAGAAGAAAAAGAAGAAATTTAATTTTGATTCCAAGTTTGAGAAGGAAGAGGTGATGCATTCATTGCGGCTTTGGAAACTCATGAAGGTAATGATGCATGGTTAATTGACTCAGGTGCATCCTTTCATATGACCTTTAATAGAGATTGGTTTTCTAAATATGAAGAATTCGATGGAGGTAAGGTGTAATTGGGTGATGATTCTCATTTAGACATTGTTGGCCATGGTAAAGTTAAAATCAGGTTTCTTGATGGTAGAATAAAAATGATTAATGGTGTGTTGCATATCCTAGGATTAGCACAAAATTTATTATTTGTGAGAAAACTAATAGATATAGGTGTGCAAGTAGTATTTTTTAATGCATGATGCAATATGGTTAGAGGTGCTATGGTGATTGTTGGAGGTGTTAGATATGGCACATTGTATAAGCTGGATGCATGCACTATACTTCTATGAAAATAAATTTTGTGGAAGAAGTGGGGGTTTCACCTTCAATAGATGGTCATAGCTTTTGGGTACCCAAGGGTGCTCTTTCTTCTAAAACAAAGTTACCTATAGAGAAAACTATGTTATGGAACCAAAGACTTGGCCACATTGAAGAAAAGGGTCTAAGGACCTTGAAAAATAAAAACCTTGTTGAAGTTTTTCCTGATTGTAATCTTGAATTTGATTTCTTTGAGCATTGCATTTATGGAAAGCAAAATTGCATTCAATTTTACTCAATTTCTCATAAATCTTGTGGTGTATTGGATCTTATTCATTCTAATGTGTTTTCTCCTATAGATGTTCCTTCAATTGGTAAATCCACATATTATGTTTCATTTATTGATGATTATAGTAGAAGTACATGGATATATTTTCTAAAGAGTAAATATAGAGTTTTTAGTTGACTTAAAGAATTTAAAGAAATGGTTGAGTTGTAGACTAGAAAGAAAAAAAAATGTTTGAAGATTGATAATGGCAGTGAATTTTTCTCTAATGATTTTGATAGTTTCCATAAAGATTGTGGTATTCATAGACAAAAGACAACTTTGTATTCTTCACAATAGAATCCATGGAGTTGCAAAAATAATGAATAGGACACTGATGGAGAAGGCTAGGAGTGTGTTGAGTGGTGCTAGTCTAAAAGAAAGGTTTTGGGCTAAAGTTGTTGCTAATGCCTGCTACCTAATTAATAGGTCTCCTACATCAGCTCTTGTTGATAAGATTCCTATAGAGTCATGGTCAAGTCGTAAACCTTCATAAGACATCTTAGATTTTTTGGTTGTGAGGCATATGCACATGTGCTAAAGGAGAAGTCAATAAATTTGGATAACAAGGCTATGAATGTATCTTCATCGGATATAGTTATGGTGTGAAAGGATACAAGCTTTGGGATCCTATTGTATAGAAGGTAATACATAGTAGAAGCATTATTTTTAGAGAAACTAAGCCTTCTTCTATTATATTGCGGCAAGAAAAAAGTAAATATAAAGATGAGATTCAATTCCTTCTACACCTGAGAAAATTGAATCAAGTCCCAAGGATAGACAATAAGTTGAGGAGAGCTCATCTAGCTCTGGATCTTCAAAAGAGGATGAAGAATCTCCAACTCAGCTTGTTCATAGGTCTATAAGGCATAGAAAAAAACCTAAAAGGTATTCACTCGATGATTGTAGATGCATTTTTTCTTTGAATACTAACATGGATGAAACCAAATCTATAGAAGAGGCACTAGGTATGAATGATGCAAAATATTGGAAAATTGCTATGGATGAAGAAGTGACATCTTTGAAAATGAATTATACATGGGATCTTGTACCATTTCCTAAAGGATGAAAAACTATTGGTTGCAAATGGGTTTTCAAAAAAAATATTGGTTTAAATGGAGGTATTGAGAAGTACAAAGAAAGATTGGTTGCGAAGGGTTACTCTCAAGTCGAGGGTGTTGATTATGGTGAGATATTTTCTCTTGTTGGAAAAATGACATCCATTAGATTTTTTTCTTTCTATTGCTGCTACTTATGATTTAGAGGTTAAGAAAATATATGTGAAAACTCCTTTCCTTCATGGTGTTTTGGATGAGGATATTTATATGACATACCCAAAGAACTACATGGTGAAAGGTAAAAGTATATTGGTTTGAAAATTGAAGAAATATTTGTATGGCCTAAAATAGAGTCCTAGGATGTGGTACTAGAATTTTGATATAGATGTGTTAAGTGTTGGATTTGAGCATTCTAAATTAGATCATTATGTTTATTATAAAACTGATGGTGATCATTTCCTATTCATTGCATTATATGTTGATGATATGTTAGTTTTTGGTAGAGGGAAAGGGATGATTTCAAAACTGAAATCTCAAGTTGCTACTAAATTTGAATTGAAAGACCTTGGTGCAGCTAAACACATTCTTGGGATGGAAATTAAAAGAGAGTGAACAAAAATATATGGCTTGGACAAAGTAAGTATTTCAACTCAATTTTATAGAGGTTTGATATGCAGGATTGTAGACCATTGTGTGTTCTTGTTTCAGTTGTAACAAAGTTATCTATTTTAGATTGTACATCTCCATCAGAGATGGAAGACATAAGTAGATTATAGTTGGAAGTTTGATGTATGCTATGGTTTGTAGTAGACCAAACAACTCCCAAGCAGTGGGAGTTCTTTCCAGATATATGTCTAATCTTGGTAGAGTTCATTGGGATGAAGTTAAAAGAGCCTTTAGATATTTGTGGGGTAGACCTTCGATTATTCCTTATGTTATCATAGTAATATGACTAAAGATGAGATTTCCCTTGATATTCATGGTTATGTGGATTCAGACTGGGTAGGTGATGTTGATAGTAGAAAATGCACCAGTGTTTATGTGTTTAATTTATTTGGTAGTGTAATTAATTGGATGAGTAAGCAATAGGTTGTGGTTTCTTTATCGACTACTGAAATAGAGTATATGGAAGATCTAATCATGCTTGTAAAGAAGCCATTTGGTTGAAGAGATCTTATTCAGATATTGGAATAAACAAGGTGCAATGACAATTTATTACAATAGTCAGAGTGCGATATATCTTGCCAAGAACCTGACATTTTGTTGAAGGACCAAGCACATTGATGTACAATATCATTTTGTTAGAGATATGGTCAAAGATGGTAGGTTGAAGCTAGTTAAGGTAGAGACTTTGATGAATGTCGTTGATTCTTTAACTAATCCTATGAGCACATAGAAGTTCAAATGGTGTGCAAATACTATGGGCCTTTCGACCCCTAGCAATTAAAGAGATGATGTTTACACCCTCACGTTGCTCTTGCAAGGTGTTAAACAAGTGGGAGATTTTTTTGGAAAATGTGTCTCAACCTTGCAATTATATATGATTTATTATTGATAGGATGCATATATATTTATGTATAAGAGTGAATTTGCATCCCTTATGCAAATCCCCTTTTTTCCCCTTTTCCACCTTAGAAAACCAAGTTTGAAGGCTTAATTACACCTAAGCCTGTTGCTTTCATCCCACTTGGAACTTATTTTGAGCATCGATGGGGGTATTTTTGTTGAGGAAACCGATGCGATGCATAGACATTCACATGACACGCTTACATCCCTAGTAGATTCATGTGGCTGAACCTGTAGAGGCATTACACTTCTCATTGGTGGTCAAGTTGTAACGCCCTCTTTAGCCAACCAAATCGAATATGGTTTTTTTCTTCTTCTACTCTTCAAATTATCTCCTTCTACATGCTTGAAAACTTCTTTTGCATACCTTCAAGCAATCTTTTCCACTCTCTTGTACTCACTTCTAGCATTCTCAAACATTCTAGCAGCACTCTTGCCCTCCATTGCAGCAACAACTTCACTGCATCACTTCAGTAGAGCAAGTTTGGGACCACACCATTACAACAGAGGCTTGAGGACTCTCAATCTCTCCCCCATTAGCCTTGAGTGATTTTGGTGGAGATGGTAAGCTTCCCATTCCTCTTCTCTATTACTTGGTTAAGTAAGCACATTTACTATTTTGTAGTGTTTTAGTGTTCTTTATTATATTATCTTCTTTATCATACTCGCTTTCTTGGTTGTCCATGGAGGTGGAAACACCTAAATGGGGGTCTAACTGAGGTAGGCTCCTATATATCCACCCAACATTTTCCTCCTCTTTGTGTGTGGGTAAACATGCTTTCAACGAGCTAGTTGGCGAACGAGTTTCTTTATGAGATCCTTCTTCCCACCCTAACTCTTGCATTTTTTCTTTATCACATTACAGAGTATCTTGTTTACTTAATCAGATTGTTTTGGCCCTTTATTAGTAGTTAGCTAGGTTGTTAACTTGTTTTCCTAGGTTTGACCTTGTCTCTTTAGTTGTCTGGTCATACAGATGCCAAGACACTTGAGAGACGCCAGTGTGCCACACTATCATCCCAAGACCACACTTTCTTCCTCAGCTAGACAGCTTCCTGAGGCATAGTGTTGAACCTGAAAAATAGCTCACCTAGCTGCATCTTACATTTCGAGTCTATAGGGTGATTGAAGGAATTTATATTCCTCATCATTATTGTCCTGCATTCCCCAACATCTTGTTAAGTTGAGGTAAGTTAGGGCATCCTTTCACTCTTGGCCCTCCATGACCTAGGGACTTGAACATGGTTGGTCCCCCTCTCTTACATTTTTGGTGAACCTAACATGAACCATTTTCATTATGGATTACGATACTAATATTTCCTTTCCTCTTACTCTAGGAGTGTTATAGGTGTGATTGTTGTGCGGTTGTCACATTACAACCCAATCTGTGACCCCTAGTTGGCATAGTTGGAAGGTTTCGAAGGTGTTGCATAACAAAACCTTAATTGGGTCATTGTCTTATCCTTTAACCTTTAGGGACTCTATGAGAGTATCATCTAGTGTGCAATGGCCTCCTTCCTACATCAACCTATCCCCTCAGCTTAGGCTGTGGATAGTGGTACTGGTATAACCTTCACTTCACAGGACCTGCCGATGGGTTTCAACAAGGAACCATCTCCTCTCTATATCACTACACAGATCAATGGAAACATCATAGTGGGTGTTCTAATTGATCCAACATCACAAGTAAACATAATAACCAAGGAGACTATGTTGATTAACTTCTTACATAAAAATGGGTATAATGCACCCGTGAGCACCATCTACAGGCATGATAGGCTTTATATGGCCCCTTTGGGTAGTATTGTCATGTCAGTCTTGGTTGGACCTAAATCTATGAAACTCCTATTTGACATTATCCCTAGCTCTGAGTTGTTTATAGTGAAATTGGACATCCCTTGGTTGGTGGCGATGAATGTGGTACCCTTGGTTGTGTATAAATGTTTAAAATTTATCCATGAGGGTTTTGTACACATAATCCACGACACTAGTTATAAACCACCAATTCCTCATGGTAGCTACTCCTTGGACTACTCTTGGCCTATGCCCATTGGTCCTCTTTCACCTAGGATGGACCTTCTACACTGAACTTATTAGGACTATAAGAAAGGGCACCTAAGGAAAAAAGTGAGATACCCTTCGTCGTTTTATGTTATTTCACATAGGGCTTGCTTAAAAGCTAACAGTGATGCCACTAAGGCACATAGGAGGGAAAAAGAGAAACGGTCCCAAGATCCTCCTTCTTCCTCTTTTGCTGGTCAGTTTGACACTTCTTCTTTCTCTACTGGTACAATCAGATTTTGCTCCATGCTTGAGGGAGAACCCTATAGTACCCACTTGACGAAATCCTAGGCGTCTTGCATTCGAACTTCCTATTCTACTGACGAAGCCTATACCCATTTGGTATAATGGGAAGAAGGTCTCCCATGGAGAGTCCTCTTTATCTTGACCTTTGTGACCTCCTACCGTTCCTGCTCCTAAAGCAGTTAATGGGAAGAGGCTTGTTGTATAGGCTTTTAAGCTAACTCCCCTCACTGCTCCTCAACCTATTCCTCTTGCTCCCATTTAGGAATTCATTCCTCTACCAGAGACAACCATAGTGGGCATTCCCATAATTGAGCAAGAGCCTTATGCTCCTTCATAGCCTCCATGCTCCAACTCAAAGAGTCATAGAAACCACCTTGTGCATGAGTGCAAGTGCTGGCGAAAGGCTCTCTTGGCTGATCAGGCCACCTCATAAAGGATGGAGGAAGAGATGACCACCCCTAATTCAAGGTCTCTTGTAGTATTGTACTCTTCCCTTCCTTCTACCTCTCTTTAGTCTGGTCCTGTGTTGCTTCTGACTTCCACCATGAGTTGTCCCTCTCATATGTGACAATACCTTTCTTCAACATTTTGATGTTTAGAAAATGCATTCGTTGCTAGCGAATATTTTCTAGAAAGTCTTCACAAATCTCTCTTTAGAATCACATTCTCAACTTGAGGCTCTAATGGAAAATGTTTCCTTCATCATGGGTTCATAAAGAAAGGACTTAAAAACCCTTTCTCTCAAGTGGGAACATCTTTGACCTTCCCTTGTGTGGGGGAATATTTTTCCTTTCAAATTCCTTGATGAAGTGAACATCATTCGAAAGGATCCCTTGATGATGGATCACTCTGAGAAAGAGAACATCTACTTTCAAACTGTGTGTCCCTTGAGTAGATGCCCTCTTCACAAAAGGTTCCCTAGGGACCCCTTAGAAAGCGTTCCAGATTATCAATGGTATGTGCGACTATTTGCCTACTTACCTATGTGGCCACTTCTTGACTCTATGGAGTCCACTTTCCTAGGTTTCCTCCACGTGAGAGATCTTGGGGGATACCTCCCTATAGGACTGAGAGCCTGTAGGGAACTTCCTTTGACCTTCCTCCATGTGAGAGATCTTGGGGGTGGCTCCCATGCAAGTCTGTGGGCTTGTGGGGTGCTTTCTTGGGTTTCCTCCATATGAGAGATCTTGAGGTTTACCTTCCCTACAAGTATCCAGGTCTGTAAGGTGCTTCCTTGGGTATTCTTCATGTGAGAGATCTTGGGGAATACGTTCCTTATAGTTTTTCGGGTCTGTAGGGAGCTTTCCTGGCTTCCTCCATGTGAGATATCTTGGGGGACGCTTCCTGGGTATCCTCCATGTGAGAGTTCTTGGGGGACACCTTCCCTACAAGCTTGTAATGCACTTACTTCATGGGGCTTCCTTCATGTGAGAAATATTGTGGGTGCCTCCTTATAGGTCTGTAGGCCTGTAAGATGCTTTCTTTCTTCAACTTCATAGTTTTTAGAAGCTATGAAGTCCCTTGCTTGTCCTATACCTTCAAGTTCGTCAAATCATGGTCTGCTTTCTCAATGTTTTAGATATACATTCCTAACCTTACTCCTTCCTTGATCTACTTTACTGAAGCACTCATTAGTACTCATGCTCACTAAAGTGGGGGAAATATGTATAAGATTGAACTTGCACCCCTTATGCAAATTCCCCTTTTTTCCTTTTTCTACCTTAGAAAACCAAGTTTGGATGCTTAATTATACCTAAGCTCATTGCTTTCATCCCACTTGGTGCATATTTTGAGCGTCGATGGGGGAATTTCTGTTAGGGACACTCGTACAACATGTAGATGTTTGCGTGGTGCACTTACATCCCTAGCATATTCCTACGGTTGAACCTACATAGTCATTACACTTCTCATTGGTGGTCAAGTTATAATGCCCTCTTCAGCCGACCGACCCGAATATGGTTGTTTTCTTCATCTCCTCTTCAAATTCCCTCCTTCTACATGCTTCACAACTTATTTTGCATACCTTCAAGCAATCTTCTTCACTCTCTTGCACTCACTTCTAGCATTTTCAAGAATTCTAGCAAAACTCTTGCACTCTATTGCACGAACAACTGCACTCCATCACTTCAGTAGGGAAAGTTTGGGACCACACCATTACAAAAGAGGCTTGAGTACTCTCAATCTTTCCCCCATCAGCCTTGAGTGATTTTGGTGGAGGTGGTAATCTTCCCATTCCTCTCCTCTTTTACTTGGTTGAGTAAGTATATTTACTATTTTGTAGTGTTTTAGTGTTCTTTATCATACTCACTTTATTGGATGTCTGTGGAGGTGGAAACACCTAAATGGGGTTTTGACTAAGGTAGGACCGTATATAGCCACCCAACAATTCCCTCCTCTTTGTGTG
Organism: Sequoia sempervirens; assembly: GCA_007258455.2. Taxonomy (NCBI): domain Eukaryota; kingdom Viridiplantae; phylum Streptophyta; class Pinopsida; order Cupressales; family Cupressaceae; genus Sequoia; species Sequoia sempervirens. Next base: position 464,890,509 of record VDFB02058242.1, on the reverse strand, counting down.
TAGGTGAACGTGCTTTCAAGGAGCTAGCTGGCGAATGAGTTTCTTTGTGAGATCCTTCTTGCCACCCTAACTCTTGAATTTTTTCTTTATCACATTTGTTTACTTAATCATGTTGTTTTGGCACTTTAGTAGTAGTTAGCTAGGTCATTAGCTTGTTTTCCTAGTTTCAACCTTGTCTCTTTAGTTGTCTAATTGTACGGATGCCAGCGCACTTGAGAGACGCTAGGGCATTGCGCTGTCATCCCAGGACCGCGCTTCCATCCTTGAGTAGAGAGCTTCTTGAAGCGTAGCGTTGAACTTGAAAAAATGGCTTTCCTAGCCTCATCTTACATTTCAGATCTATAGGGTGATTGGAGGAAATTATAGTCCTCATCATTCTCGTCCCACATTCCCCAAAATATTGTTAAGTTGAGGTAAGTTAGGGTAGCCTTTTGCTCTTAGACCTCTATAACCTAGAGCCTTGAACGTGGTTGGTCCCCCTCTCTTACAATTTATATATATATTTCCTAGTTACACTGATAGGTGTATACAATGGTAGCAAAGAGAAAAATGTGAGTGTGTTAACTCTTTCAGGAAACTCCTAAAATGGCCGACATACATTAAATAATGATATATTGTAAATCTAAACTTTTCATTATTAGGTTTTAGATTTAATGGTGGATATTTTATTAGCCTGTCTTGCCCTAGAATGTAACTCTATTTTATGAGGGAATTGTATTACGATTATAGAGAAGATGATGTACTCTGAGAGTTTGATAGTGATCATGTTTCCTCTTGATATTTGGTGGTGATACTCCTATAATAAGCTTGATTTGCAAGTATATTGTAATCTTTGTGATTTCTAAATAATATATTGATAAAAATTTTGAGTGTGGGAGTTTTTCTCCTAAAAGGGTTTTCCCCACGTAAATCACTCTATCGTGTGCGCATGATATTTATGTTTATTTTTGTTTAAACTTCTCTAACAATTAAATATCTGCAAATTTTTACATTAATATCCTCTCAAGATTAGTGTAGGAATTTTTTCAACTACCTTAGCTTCCTTACAACTTTGTTTGTGTAAGGTATTCTTCTTAGGGATCATCATGCCTAATGTCTCCAAGAGAGGACGAGTCAAGAGTAAAAGTTTTAAAACTTAGGGAATCCAATGTGTCACATCACCACTAGGAGGAAAGTCATATGCTAAGAGATATCACACTCTTGGGGGAAATCAAACCCAATGACCCCACTGGAAGAAAAGGATGCATCATAAGAAAAAATAAAATCACACCATGAAACATGAAAAATGTCAAAAGATATTATTGATGTATTCCCCCACTTTAAAGAAGTTGCTAACACAATTGGTATGAGAAATTGCTTTAAAGTAGCCAATGTTCAATCCTAAGACATGAGAGCTTCCTCAGAAAGCCCTATACCAAGTCATATGTTTCTAAAATAAAGCTACGCCATGAAAAAGGAAGGAGGCATTGCCCCCAAAAATACATATGGGATATACAGATTCGGGGTTAGTATATCTTTGCTACAATGTTGTTATAGAGCTCAAAAATGTCACTATTAATAAATATTTAAATAGCTCCCTTCGGGTGTATTTTCCCTTTATGTGTCAACTCACGCATCACAAAGTCAGATCAGAATTTTATCTAGGTTATGCTCTTCCATGCCACATGTTTACTCCTCACAACCCTGAGTCTTTACATTCCTTCGCATTCCAGAAAATGCCGCTATGCTTCCATGTGTTGCGGTTGCGGGATACTTTTGGTCATGTTTTCTTGCTACCTCATCAGGCCCCGAAAAGCTACCATAAAGCCCTCATTCCTAAAAGGTTTTTGGTGGGCCCCATAGTGGCTATCTATGGTATATGCTTGCTATGTGTCCACTATTCGTATAAAGCATTAACGCAAGTCCTCAGCGGTGGAAGGAAAAGTTTCATATGGGCAGCGAAAGTTTTCCACGTGCCTAGCCAATAGATCTCATATTTGGGTGATGGACTAGATGAACCAAATGATGCTATTGGCTGCTGCGTGTCATAATCATTCACACAGGAGGGTGACACTTGTCTGGTTGGGCATTGCTGAGACCACCTACATCATTTGCAGAAGACACACCTATGCCTGGAATGACTGGATGCTTTTTTCCAGATCGATTATGTTGTAAAGACCTTGGGAATATTCTAATTCTTGCATCATTGCTAGGGGATTCCGAAATCTTTTTTGTTGCTGCTCTCTGAAGCGGTGGGGGTTTTTCCTTGCTATATATACTTTTCTCTGTTGAGAGAAAAACGTCTGGAATTTGAAGGAAAATGCTAGTTTTAGTAAAAGGACACTAGACCTTTATTGTTGTTTTATGTTATTGCAAAAACTCTTAGACTATGCCAATTGTTTGGCCTTTCTATTTTTTATGCTATTTGATCCAACTATAAACTGTGTTTTTATATTGTCTAGACATTTCATTTAAGAACTTCTATATATGTTGAATTCAAGTTTGTTGACCTAGATCATGTCTAATGACTCTTCTTGGCAGTAGGAATATGTGCAATATTATTTTATGTCAATGAATGGATTGTCTATCTATAATCTTGAGATTCTGATATTCTGGAACACTACAACACCATTAAGGCCCTTAGATCTATGATTTATCATGCCTATCATTAAGTCTTGGTGCATCACCTTAGGTTAGACTTTATTTTATTATATCCATTTCCTTTTCCTTTTGAAACCCCCATTAAAGAAGAAGTCAGCTTCTCTAAAAACCTGTAGGTCACTTAGTTTAGTGCAAAAGGTCCCCCATAAACTAAGTTTCCCATAAGACATTGTTATCTTGTCAAATTTTGGCATCAACAGTTTGTTCTTTTTCTAGCACACCTAGTGGGACAACACTTAAATGAAATTGTGTTTTAGAAGGGTGTATGGGCCATCGGCCTATAACTAGATCCCAAACTGTAGGAAACTCCAGTTTACTAGTACCTCCACTAGGAACAATGCGAGTCAAGAATTAGTTGGTAAACATTCCATTCCCACCACCTATTCCTCTCACCATGTTACCAACCGCTAACAAGAATTATGTAGAATGGGATGCCAGAAGTCCCCTAGTAGCACTGGTAGCACCCACTATTTGGGTCGCTATCTCAGTTTTGGCCCTGAAAGCTATACCCAAATTTACCGAAGATGGTTCAAGAACACTAGTAGAACATTTGTAGGATATGGCAGATGTGTGTTTGGTACATGAGATTACAGTGCAGAATGTAGCTCTAAGGCTTCTCACTGCATCTTTCAAAGGAAAAGTGCTAGATTGGTACTGAACACTATCACCTAATACTATTCAGACCTGGGACGAGCTCAAAGATCCATTCTATGAGAGGTTCTAAAACAACAGAGATCATTATTCATTATATTATCAACTATCTATCATAAAATGAGCCCCCCAAGAGGCTCTAACGAACTTTAATGCTCGATTTCATGAAAATTGGCAGAGGATTCTTGTTACTATATGCCTGACTCCCAAGTTGGCATTCATATTTTATCTGAAGTCCATCAATTCTGACATTTCCATGATGATCAAGTCTTTGGGAGGAGCTACTCTACCAGATGCTTACATTGTCACTATCAAAGTTGAGAATCATTTAATAGATTGCAGAAAGTGGCCTCCTCGACTTATCATGTTGATATTCCCTAAAATATTGATCCACGTGCAAGAGGTGGCATCAACTAGCACACCTGCATCTATACAGTCAATGTACACATATGCGGTAGCCCAAAAAAATGTAGCCTCTACACCAGGTTCTTCCAAAGATGAAATGAGCGACCTCAAAGAAATTTTGCGAACCATGGAGAATGATATAACCACTCTTAAATGGAACCAATCAACACCTTTGAAGCCTACATATCAAAACTATCAAGGTGGGAAATCCTCATATTAGCAGAATTAGTACCAGGGCATGCCTTGACTAATCCACCAACTTCGACTACAAACCAAATGGTGTCAGTGCCTACTCTGCTGACAAGCACATCACCAAGCTCGAGTAGGGAATTAACTGCAAGGTAGAACAACATTATTTATGATATCAATCTATGGTGCTTCCCTTGTAGTGATGCACATATGCCCCAGAACTGTCCACATGGAAACTTACAACAAAAGGTGGTAGAGCAACACAACCAAGGTGCGACAACCGAACATGGACGTTATATATATGCCTCACCACAAATGGAGAGTGCAGTTCTTATGGCACAAATGCAAGGAATGTCTTTACAACAAGAATCTGATATCGCTCTTGATCACATGCTTTTCTCCTAGATGGAGGAAGAAGAAATGGTGTTTGCTAATGACGCGTTCATATCCAAAACATCACAAGTACAATTTGATTATAACACACACTCAAAGAGAAGATTCACCGGTGAGTTAGTTGTTTCACATCTAGTCAGCCCGCAACTCAAAAGTGCTTATGATCAAATTCCTGGCACTTCAACCATCTTGTCACCATCTCAACCATGGAAGGAAATTATTATAGCAAGAACCAAGGAGCAGAAACCTCTGAGCTTGTCACCTTTTAATGTGGTAGAAAAAATGAAGAAATCATCCACTAATGTGTCTCTATGGGACATTCTAGCTATCCCAGAGCAAAATATGCTATTATAGAAGGTGCTTCAAGAAGAGGGCAACTCGGCACTAACAAAGTTTTTTACCAGTACAGTGTTTGTCAATCAAATACTGCCAGCTAAAGTCCTTACAAACAATACAAAGGAATCCCCAGTTGAGGTTAGAGAGAAGCTAAAACCCCAACCCTTATTCTTGATTCTGATTATAGGAAAGAAGTTATTGCACAATGCTATGATTGATTCTAGCATTATTACTACGGTTATGCCTAAACAGATAACCAAAGCTTTAGGACTCAGTTATGAATCTATGAAAACAGGGGAATGCAACTTGATGGGAACAAAGTTGAAATTATATGTGCCATCAAAACACTTCCTTTAACTCTATTTGCTTGCCCTGGTATCACAGTGCCACAAGACACTATGATCATAGATGTTCCTCCTATGTTTGGTCTTTGTCTATCCTAAGAATTTACTTCAAAGGTGTGTGGATACCTGTCCTTGGATTGGTCACATCTGATACTCATAACCAAGCATGGCACAAAAATGAAGATAGAATCAGAGTCTTTGCATTATGAACATGTAGCGGACAAAACCTTGATCAACTTTGAAGCCGCACATACCTCTATCACCAAGCAAGAAATGTATTGTGTTGAATTACTAGAGGAAGAAAAGGTGAGCCGAGACTGGAATGACAAAGAAGATGCTATGTTGAGTGAACACATGGACAATGGTCATTTCGGCAATTATCATGCTACAGGATTGGGAACCTATGTAATTTATGATGAAGACCAAGTGCTTCTGAAGGTCGCCAAAGAATCCAAGGGTAGCCAAGAAAGCGAGCTATGGATATTGTACTTTGATGAAGAAAGAAGCAAAGTGGGTGTTGGAGCAGGGGTATATCTAATATCCCCACAAAATGAAAAATTGTTAAGGTCCTTCCATTTTCATTTTGCCTGCTCAAACAATGAGGCTGAACATGAAGGATTAGTTCAAGGTTTAAGCCTTGCAGAACAAATGGGCATAAAGAAATTAATGGCGTTTGAAGATTCTAAACTAGTAGTCAACCAAGTTCGAGGGATTTCCATAGAAAAGAATGTCTGCATGAGATCCTATCGGCACCGAGTCTGGGACTTGGTTGAGGGTTTTCAAGCCTTTAACATCTAGACTATTCCCTGAGGACAAAATAGCGATGCAAATCACATGACCATGATTGGTGCCCAGTTTGATCTTGCCTCTGACCTTATACATAATGAAAATTTAGTACGAGTACTGGTCTAATCGGCGATTCTTGACAATGATCAAAGTTGGAAAGTTTTTGAAAGTGATGAACACATCGCCTCGTTCATCCATTAGTCAAGGGAATTTTTTGATCAGGTTCAACCAAAGATTGTTGAAGCTTATGAAGGACAAATTATGCAACTCAAATCTAACAAGCTTCTAAAAGGATTAGTTACTCTAAAAAAAAAATTTGATTGTGATGATGCCCAAAATGATAAATGAAAGTTCGTAGCAGAGACAAGTGATTATGTGAACCTTTGGTTCATAGATGGAAAGAATATTCGAGTCAGGAAAAATGTCCTGCACCATGATAAAGAAAGACTCATTAGTTTATGTGAAAAGTATGGAGTAGTGGCCTGGTCTTATGATGATTTGGAACGATATGATCCTAATATCATTCAACACACTATTGAGCTAACAGAAGGTGCAAAACTAGTCTGACAAAAATAGAGGCCGGTCAACCCTAAAATTGAAGCACTAAGGCACAAAAGCTAACTAAGCTCATTGAGTCATGCATTGTCTTCCCAATTAAGCATAGTACTTGGGTATCTAATCTGGTCCTGCTCCAAAAGAAGAATGGAGATATCTGATTGTGTGTGGACTTCTGAGACCTAAACAGAGCATCTCTAAAGGACCACTATCTGCTACCTTCTATGGAGTCAATATTACAAATGGTTGCAAGATCTGAAATGTTTTCTCTACTGGACGGTTTCTCCAGCTATAATAAGATCTAAGTTAAAGAAGGGGATCAACACAAGACTACATTCGCCACAAAGTGGGGAAAATTTGCATATGCTAAAATTCCTTTTGGTTTATCCAATGCACGAGAAACATTCCAACGAGCAATGGACATCACATTCACCGAACTAATCAATAAGTTTATTCTAATTTATTTGGATGATCTTACTGTATTTTCTAAATCTAAGGATGATCATTTTGATAATTTAGAAATAGCTTTCAAAAGTGCCAGGAGTTTGGAGTGTCCCTAAATTTGAAGAAGTATGTATTTGGCGTACCGCAAGGCAAACTGTTAGGACATGAATCTAAGGAAGGGATTTCAATTGACCCCAAATGGGTGAAAGCTATCAAGGAACTCCCCCTTCTGGTGAATAAGAAAGGTGTTCAATCTTTCCTAGGAAAAGTAATTTTTTTTCTAAGCAAGTTTATTTCTGACTTTACGGAAGTAATTAAGGTGATCACCTTGATGTTGAAGAGGGCTCAGACATTCAAGTGCATGACCAAAGCTTGGGAAGCCTTTGAAAAAATCAAGAAAGCTATTTCCACAGCTCCGGTACTAGTTAATCCAAATCAATCTAAGAATTTTATAATGTATTCATTCAATAGAAAGTCCAGTATTGCTACTATCCTAACCCAAAAAGATGATGAAGAAAAGGGGGAACATCCAGTAGGGTTCTACTCCCAAACCCTAAAGCAATATGAAGTGAATTATAATTTTTTTGAAAGGCAGGCCTTTGCAATAGTGAAGGGACTTAAAAAGTTCTGCCATCTAATTTCCTACTATAAGGTACTTGTGTATGTCACACATTCCAGTGTGCGTGAATATATCATGGAAGGGGAGATCACAGAAAAAGAGCTAATTGGATCACCAAGATCTTGGAATATGACATTGAGGTCAAACCTACTAAAACTATTAGAGGAAAAGGACTGTGCGAATACATGGCACAAAATGAGGAGATTCTTGCCATAGAGGAGCAACCAGAGCTCGTCTTGGTAAATGAACTAGAATCATAGGGTTGCTGGTTGAATGATGGAGTGAGGTTCATGCAAATAGGGAATTATTCGCCAGGTCTCCCCCCAAAAAAGGAGATATTATCGGCTGCAAAATTGCGGATATACACTAGTAGAGGGAGTCCTTTTCAAAAGGAATTTAATGGTCTTCTTCTATGATGCATTACTTCAGAGCAAGAAAAAAGGATCCTTGACATGTTCCACAATAGCGATGTGGGAAGACACTTCTCTACTAAGACCACCACCATTAAAATCATGTGTGTTGATTACTATTGGCCTACACTGTTTAATGACTCGCATTCTTTGGTAAAATCTTGTAGAAAATGCCAGTTCTTCACTGATATAAGGAAGAATTCTGCCATGCCTCTCAAACCCATAGTGGTGGATGAACCATTTGCACAATGGGGTCAGACTTCATCGAAATGATTAACCTAGCTTCTAGTGTCAGACACAAGAGGATTCTGATTGCCACAGATTACTTCACCAGATGGATGGAGGCCATTCCACTAAAAAGCGAAACAGAAACATAAATTGTAGATTTCCTCAAAGAGCTAGTGACAAGGTTCGGTCCTCTAAAGTCTATCATTTCTAATAATGCCAGAGCTTTTCTATGCACAAAGGTATGTCATTTCGCATTAAATAATGGCATATTCCTCAAGACATAATCGAATTATTACCCGCAGGGAAACGACCTAGCAGAGTCAACAAACAAGAACCTAGTTCAACTCCTCAAAAGGATTGGTTTCGGAACACTAGAGGGAATGGCATAAAAACCTCTGAGTAGCACTCTGGGAAAACTAGATAACTCCTAAGTAAGTCCTTAAGACTTCACCTTATGAGTTGGTATACGGGAAAGAGGCACTGTTACCTATATCTATGGAGATTCTGACACTCCAATTGTTGAAATCCCTTGAGATAGAAAAAAATGATGCCATGGAAGTCTAACTTTCTCAACTATTAGAAGTGCAGGAAAAAAGGAAGAATTTCCTAATAGCCATGACAAATCATCAACAAGTGGTCAAGAGATGGTTTGACAAGAAGGCTTCCAACCAAGACCTAAAGTGTGGAGAATTAGTACTAAAGTATGATAAAAGGGCTGCTAAGCTAGGTTGGCATTGAAAATTTGATAGCTTATGGGAGTGTCCCTTTAAAATCATTTGGTGCAAGGAGCATAACGCTTTTGAGCTATAAAATATGGAACAGGAACCCTTAGGAATCTCGGTTAATGGGATTCATCTTAAGTTGTTCCATTAAGTGTTGAGTGCTATTTTGTACATATGTGAATAGTGCTTTTATTTTATTTTCCTTTTCTTTGGCCGATCTTTTTCGAAATTGGTTTGTGCTTCTGCGGAATTAACCCATATTACGAAGGGTGGAATAGCAGGATTGGTTTACATGAAACACACCCATGTGCAGAAAAATAACACATATGCTATAAAAAAGCCCTTAAAACTAAAATACAGAATGAAAGTTTTATAGCCCATAAAACTGAAATGTAAAATGAAAGAAAGAGCATGGATTTTCTTTATAAAGATATATATCTATTTATATATATATTCTTTGAATTTTTACATTACAAAAGGGATGGGGAAGCCATAATCCAAAATATAAAAGTATTCGAGCTATTATTTTATATATGCAAAATGATAGTCTTTTTCAGGCTTATATACACACTAGAGGGCAGGTGGTCTAGGCAACAACAAGAAATAGAGAAAACTGGGAGGAAATTTTTTTTGGGGGAGCAAAGATGGTTTTTTCATCCCAGGGCACAAGAGGCAGCAATTGATGCATCAATGGCAGTGTCTACCTCTTCCTCATTAGTAGGTTCTTTGGGAGCAGAAGCAACATCATTCGGCACAACTGCCATTGGCGAGGGAAATACTAGGTTACTGAAGTCAGTATACCAATCTATGTCATAGAAAGGTATCACGTTGTAACTATGGAACGAGAAGTGCAAGGCCTGGGTAACCCTCTGTTGATTCCCATCACATGTGTGAAGGCGGAATCTGCTAAGAAATGATAGCCAAACAACTTCAACTTCTTCCTTAATAAAGCAACGGAGGTCACTGGCTGACGACATACCTACTCCATACGTGGCATGAGCAACAATTTCACCAAGGCCATTTAGGCATTTCTTTGACCAGCTTCAGGATGAGAGGCCTAGGGATGTTAATGTCTAACATGGATGCCACAAAGTGGGAGCATATGTCAATGTTCACTCGGTACTTGTCCTCATATTCTATGCAGTCTTTACCCAAAACCTATTTTATGGCTATCAAGACCAAGGAATGTTTATTCTTGGTCATAATTTTTAGCCTCCTGGTAGAAAATTCCCCTAGAAACATTGTCCTTGACTTATACGAGGTTAGACGAATAGGAGTGTCCATGATTCTGACACTATGCCTATGCTTTTTAGCTAATACTGAAAATTACCTATCACTTGACCTATGAGAAAACTTGCTTAAAACTCTGCTAACAACCTATCACTACTCAAATGCTAAGAATGATTTCCTCACTACTTACCAGCCTATTTATAGAAAAAATGACAAGACACATGCTAATCCATTTTGAGAAAACGTGATGATCACTAGATGCCAACTTGAAAGGCCTTCCTACGTTTGCTCACATTTCTAGGCTAGTTGCATTTGCAGAGGTACAACAATGTGTGCTAGATTAATAGGAGCTAATTAATTAGCTTTAAAAAGGTGGTGCTTATCAACTATAAGCTGCACGGTCATACGCTATTGTGTCATCTCACAGGCATTTCCCAAAGCCCAAGGAAATATTCATATCTTTTTAGGCCGTGATCATTTTCTTTAGCATAATCATTCCAGCCAGATTACTAATTACCAGCGCATGCTAATGTAAGATTAAGAAAAAAAATTGTTGGCTCAAGTTTCAAGGGAATCACAACATATCACACGGTTTCCAAACGCAATAATAAGCTTTTGTCGCCTCAAAATGGCAAGTAGTTCATTTTGCATGAATTGCAAAAATTAACGGTACATGCCGAATTAAATGCAAAAGGCGTGCTTTCATCTACCACCTTGAGGAAAGATAAACAAATATTGCATGAAAAGGCTTAATAATTCAAAGTCTTCTCACAAATGCCAAAGCTAAAGGTGCAGAGTTGTTTTTTTTTAGCATATCCAGAGCTGACGAAAATTGCAGAGTCCAGAACTCACAGAGGTCTTCATAAAAAGAGAAAATGTCAAAGGATTCATCTAAGCCAATGCAAGAGGAAATTAGCTAGGCGCTGTTTACAGCCATACAATCGTCAAGGGGTGTATATGTCTATGAGGATTTGGTGTATTCTATGCCTGGTATTCCCAGCAGGCTGAAGAGGGCCTATACAATAGAGCTGAAAAGGTCCAAGGATTGTAGAAATAGGAAAAGGGTTGAAGAGAAATGGGATAATATCTATGATCCACGGCTCACAAAAAATCCTAAGTCCTTAAGAGAAGCAGACTATGCAAGGTTGACGGCACCAAAGGCGAAAAAAACTACAACAACAAAAATTTGGTACAGTGGTCTTCCACAATACATGGTCCTGTTGGTGCACTACTACCTGGAGATAGTTGGCATTGCCATCCAATGTTATAACCCTAATACCCACTACATCAAAGGCCAAAACTTAAGGGTTCATATCAGCCCACAGGCCATCTGGCATATGCTATGCATCCCAGACCCAAGAAAAAGAAGAGAGAACATTGAGTCATTTTACCCTGGAAAAGGAGAGAAAACATGGAGGGTGATGAAAAAGAACTCAGAGTTCTTATTGGAGGAGACTGGTAGGAAAGGCCTCCTAGCCACTAAACTACCAAGTATTCCATTGTCATGGGAAGCATTACATGAAGATTTGTAGGATGCCATGTTCATGCTATCTTTTCTGTGCAGTCGAGACTCCGATGAGATGGTGGAAACTTTTCAATTGGGACCGGCATTCCAATTCCGCAAGCAGCATGATACCTTCTGGTATGATTTTTTTGAGTTCATGGTAGAGGAAATGATATGAAAAATTAAGAATTACCTGACAGAGGAAAAGTTTAGGTTTCTTTCTTTCCTGGTTCACATGTTTCTGCATCAGAACCCTGATTTCTTCACTTGGTATTTTCCATTATCAATTTTTGATGAAAGGAATAAGAGGAAGCTAGTGTCCATGTGGATACCTTTTCTTTCCACATCATATGATTATTATGTATTTTCAGACTATTTCATTACTTTGTTCTTGCATGATTTAATCAGAAAAGGTGACATAATTCGGCTCGACAAGGAGCATACCAGATATATGCAGAGTTTCACTCCTGCTGGTGACTGGTTCTTACGAACAGATTTCACAATTCTTCATATGTGGGCCTTCACTGGTTGACCTTTCCTACTCCAAGCCTATGTTAGAGATAGGGTTCTCACACTAGAAATGTATCAGCAGGTGTGTGTCATTGATTTTACCTTTTGTAGTAGCAAAAGTGTCAAGAAAAAGGGATTCTTCTCTTGTCTGAATAATTTCAAGTTGGTAACTCTGATAAAGAAACAATTAGACCAGCTATTGGAGGATAAACTGGCTTATTTAGGGTTGGTGCTGGTAAATGATAAGTGGGAATACAACCCTTTCAATGACTTTCTGGAGCCGCATATGAGAGTTACACATGTTCCTCGACCTTACTAGGAGAAGCAGCGTAACCTGCGGGCAAACAAGGACGAAAATTTTGTTGAATTAGCACGTATTCCTACGCAAGATACTAGCGGATCATGGCACAAGTTCTACTTTCCTATGGCGGTGGCCCAAGATAATGTCCTCATTGAGCGTGCCATGTATAATAAGTTGAAAAAGGATGATGAGTGGGCTGCTGAAAAAATAGAAGCTTTTTGGAACTATCACCAGGAGATAGGGCAATTGGATGCCCCTTACGACAGTCTCAAGGATGACAAGGAATTTGAAAAATGGTGGAATGAAGGTCACCCTAGCCTGAGCTATAGTAATAATAAGAGCAGAGACCCAGAAGGCGAGTCTGAAGAGTAGGAAGAGGAAGCAGTGACATTGGCCTTCTCTGCGCTGAAGGAGAAAGTCCCCGGACAACCTGCCTATGTGGCCACGAATGTGCACTTTAATATATCAAAGGCCTCGCGTACACTCATTTGGTCTGCTAAGCTAGCCAGATTATCATTGCACCAAATAGCAATAGCTACCAAAGCTTAGGACAGTCTGCCCACAAAGTGACGATGCACATAAAACATTTTTGGAGAGGGTTCACAAGAACCGGTCGAAAGAAAAGTGATTGTAGCTAGCCAGGAGCATGAGGCTAAGGAGGAGTCGATTCTGGAGCTGCCATCAACCAGTCAATAAGTAATATTCACTCCTTCCCTTGCTTCTCATTCCCTGGTATTTGCCCCAACCTCCACTATCCCTGACATGAGTATTGGCCCTATGCCTTCCACTTTTACGCTAGCATATTCAGAAGGTTTCGAACAATTTTCACAGACCGCTCCACTTGTCCTTACTCCTCTGCAAACCCTTACACCTGATGTGGCCACTTAATCTATCCTTGCCTCACTTTTTGAAAACATACCCCCTATAAGTGCCCCTTCTTTTTCCAGTAGTACTGCAGATCCTCTTCCATCGCAACAGGTTGACACCACATTGAGAATCCCTCCATCATCCCAACCTATGAGTCTTGTGGCTAATTCACCAATTCAGTCATTACAAGTGACTATCCCTTTTGTTGGGCCTCAAGCCAAACTTTCGAACATGTCACACTTCTCCCCGCAAACTATTACTCTCCATAAGAAACAAATGCCCACGCCTATGAGAGTTACCTATCCCTATGCCCTGCCTTCTGGTGCTCTATTCGCAGGTGGACTAGTTTCATCGCCTGCCTAATTTATAGCATAGATTGATTTTAGAAAGGAGGCATGCACAAATATAATGTGAAAGCATAGGGAAAAAGATGACAGTGTTTCTGCTGAGCCAAAAATACAGACTCTTTATGATGAGGCCCGACAAAAATTGAAGTTTGCAACCATGTACCCAAGGGTAAGCAAGCCTCAAAGGGAGATGCACCTAGAAGATTATGTGATATATGCGGTAAGGATCGACATGAAGGTGGCCCAACCATAGGATAAGGTTGAAATCATGGAGGAAACACAATGGATAGTCACTTCCGACTTCCTTAAAACTAGCCGCCAGCTAAAGAAGAAGGATGAGCAGCTTAAAGCGACAAAAGAAAGGGTTAGTTTTTTGGAGAAAAAAGAGAAATCTTTGCAGGAGGATGTTGCTCATATGATAGAAAGGACACTAACAGCAAAGGATGAGAGGAATAGACTTTAGGGTGAACTTGAGAAGACTCAAGTTGCTAACCCTACCATGATAAAAGAGCTACAGTCTAAGAATCAGGAGACGAAATAGAATCTATGACTGAAGAATGAAGACCTAGAGCAACTTTTCCTTAAGTATAGTCAAGTAATGGCACAGAGGAATGAAGCATTGGAGCACCAACAGGTCCAATATGAGCAAAAAATACAAGAAAAAGAGGTTGAATTTAAGGGCCTAAAAGCTTAAATAGAAGAACTCCAAGAGACAAATTCTTCTCTGGATGAGCACTTAGCAAATCACTCCTGACCTTAGGAGAATTGGAATAAAGAAATGAGCAGCTCTGTGGAACAGCTAGCGTCTAAGAAAAAGAAAAGGGTAGAATTGGCTGAGGCCATTATTTCAAGAGACGAGGAGATCGCTTCTCTTAAAAGCTCTCTCCTATCTCCCCCTACACATCCAGACATCATTTTGTTGGCTAGGAAGTTGTACATCTCGCATTGGGAAAATACTAAATCTTTTTGCCTAACACTACAACCTACCCTCTAATTCATCACCAAGGAATCAAATTTGAGCTAGGAGGCTTTTGATATGATTGAGTAGTTCCCATGTTTCATCTTAGAGAAGGTTCCTGAAGCAAAAGATCTACTCACCGAGCTATACTCGGTCTCTGATGAAAACCTTGATAGAGCGAGTATTCAAGATCGGGATGTTGCTACTCATATGGAAAATAAGTTCATCCATTGCCACTCCACCTTCTACTGCACTAAAGAAACCGTGACTATTCTGAGCAAGACATTGGAAAACATACGAGGAAGTTTCTCCAAGTTAAGCAGGATGGGTTTTCCGTCCCCGTTCCTTGAAGATGGCTCTATTGCCATGACTGAGCAGATTGTGAAAAAGATAGAAGAAAAGGAAAATGATCTAGAGGCTTTCAAGGATTTCAATCATCCTCCCACGGTGACCGACATTGAGGGAGTGATTCATCTGCTTGCACAACTACTATTTCATTTTGAAGTAGGGGCCAGTTTACCCAATGTGCTGCCTCACAAGGAAACTATTTATCTAAGTGGAGCACAGGAGAATTTATGCAACATGGTTAGGCCATCTAGGGATGAATGGTCACCTCTACAGGTGGCTCTTTCTAATCTTTGATTCCATTTCCCAATGAAATGGCACTCTGGCCTATAAACCAGAGAAATTTTGGGTTCTTCATTGCTTAGTCGAAACGCCCTTGATAGTCGCTAAAAGTTGTTAATAAATATTTAACTAGCTCCCTTCGAGTGTATTTTCCCTCTATGTGTCAGCCCATGCATCACAAAGTCAGCTCGAAATTTTATCTAGGTTCTTCTCTACCGTTCCACATGTTTACTTCTTGTAACCCTGAGTCTCTACATTTCTTTGCATTCTAGGAAATGTCGCTATGCTTCCACGTGTTGCGGCTGCGGGATACTTTTGGTCATATTTTCTTGCTACCTCATCGAGCCACGAAAAGTTGCCATGAAGCCCTCATTCCTAAAAGGTTTTTGGTGGGCCCCACAGTGGCTATCTATGGTATATGCTTGCTACATGTCTGCTATTCATAAATCTTTTCGCATAGAGATGAAGTAGCAACCACGGGCAGCGAAATGTTGCCACGTGTATTTTTTGCGCCTGACTGATAGTCATTCCCTCCATTCTTGGTAAAGTGCTCCACCCATTTGAAACGTGTAGCATTAAAGCAAGTCATCAGCGGCGAAAGGAAAAGTTTCATATGAGTAGCGAAAGGCTGCCATGTGTCTAGCCAGCGATCTCATATTCGGGAGATGGACTAAATGAACTAAATGATGCTATTGGCCACTGCGTGTCATAATCATTCACATAGGAGGGTGACACTTGTCTAATCGGGCCTTTCCGGGACCACTGCCATCGTTTGCAGAAGATGCACCTATGCCTGAAATGACTGGATGCTTTGTTCCAGATTGATTCTGTTGTAACGGCCTTGGGAATATTCTGATTACTGCATCATTGCCAGGGAATTGTAAAATCTTTTCTATTGCTACTCTCCGAAGCAGTGGGGGTTTTTCCCTACTATATATACTTTTCTCTATTGAGTGAAAAAGGTCCAAAATTTGAAGGAAAATGTTGATTTTAGTAAAATGATGCCAAGCCTTTATTTCTATTTTATGTTATTGTAAAAACTCTCAGACTATGCCAATTGTTCGACCTTTCTATTTTTTATGCTATTTGATTGAACTATAAACTGTGCTTTTATATTGTCTAGACATTTCATTTAATAACTTCTATATATGTTGAATGCAAGTTTGTTGACCTAGATCATGTCTAATGACTCTTCTTGGTAGTAGGAATGTGTGCAATATTATTTTATGTCAATGAATGGATTCGCTATGCTATAATCTTGAGTTTCTAATATTCTAGAACACTACAACACCAGTCAGGCCTTTAGATCTATGATTTATCATGCCTATCATTAAGTAATGGTGCATCACCTTAGGTTAGACTTTATTTTATTATATCCATTTCCTTTTCCCTTTCAAACCCTTATTAAAGAAGAATCTGACTTCTCTAAAACCCGAAGGTCACTCAGTTTAGCACAAAAGGTCCCCCATAAACTGAGTTTCCCATAAGACACTGTTACCTCATCAAATTTTGGCGTCAATAGTCACAATTCCCAAAAATACTCATAGAACTGGAAGAATGACACAAAAACAGTGAAATCAAAGAAAAAGCTTTTGGGTCCACATGAAAGAGACCTAAATGTCTCGATGCCTTGCATCATCCCCAAAAGGAAAACACAAGAAAAGCAGCAAGATAAAATGTTTATGACATAGAGAAGAATGTAGATACATATAGAGGAATGCACAAAAAGAGAGAGATACATCAAACAAAATGGTATGGGGGATTACATTACGCAAATGCAATCACATAAAGAAACATGAATTTTTTTTCAAAAGACTAGTATGGTACATGCGAGTCAACCTATAGCAAGTCATTTGTATCCCAAACTCGGTTAGTATATATAGAAGGTGGAAAACTAGCCAAAGGGACAATGACAAGTTCTAAACTAGGTGAAGAACCAAGTTCAACACTCTTATTAGTATAATTGTCATTTAAGCTCATGGAAGAGGAGATTGATGAATTCAACTCATTATAAAATTGTTCATAAATCATTGCAATATCAATGTCATCATCTAAATTAATCACAATAGGAGGTCAAATGATAATGTCTTTGGAAGGTTCTTGTTTACATTGCAGTGAGGGTATAGAGTCATCATGCATTGCTTTAGGAAAGTTTGGATTTTGATTTTCTATGTTTCTCTTTTCTTCTTTAGCTTGTAACATACGAGCAATAGCATGACATCTATGACTATGCTCTCTATAATTTTGATTTCATTTCAATTTCATGTCAATTTGTGATTGTGTAGAAGTGGGTTTGTCAACCATATGATTTATTTCTTCCCTTAGGGGAGGAACAAAAGGAATCATAGGAGGTTGCTCAACCACTTTCTCTTTGCCTTTGTAAAGTTGTTTGATTTTAGGAGGCATAACAGGATTTCTTTGATTGTCTTGTGGTCTCTTATAGGAAATGGTAGGAGGATTTGTCATAGGTTTCTCTTGGATTTGTCACATAAAGTGGTCTGACGATGGGACACAATGTTTTTGGTCTGACTTTTAGAGGGAGATTTATCGAGTCCATCGTAGGATGAGAAAAACCATTATTCATTTGATCCATGCTTTCTGTTTGTCATATGTATCTTGATAGAGTTTATGAACAAATAGGAATTCTTCAGTGATCACATTCATTACACAGATGGGATCAATTAATATCCCAATAGTAGTTTTATCATTTATTCTTCCAGCTATGTAAAGAGGATCATTGGGTGCATGTTTGATTATGTCATTTTGTGAGAAAGCAATATCAAGGGGCATTTTGGTTGAGCCCTTACAAGGATTAGCTTTGACAAATGATACCACTTTAACTGCTTTGTCCATATTTTCATCTTTTATGTTTTCATCATTTGTGTCAACATTCATCACATCATTCTTTTTTTCACTATCTTTGACAAATGAAATAGTATGTTTTGGCATGGGATTTGTAAATATTTGTAAATTTTGGTTAGGAGGAGATACAAACTTATTACCTTAATCATTCACACCTCCAATTAGAAGATGATTAGAATCAATGAGGTCTTGCATAATATGTTTAAGATGCTTTAAATACTATGTATCATGTCCATTATTTTGTTCATAATGGAAATAAGAGTATGGTCTATAGTTTTCCAGAAATGGTTTATTAGGATCAAGAGCTCTAACAGGAGGTAGAGAAAGCATATTCTTTTCCACGAGCTGCAACATGATACTATGAAGGGTATTGGGTAGAGGGGTAAATTTTATATTCCTATCCCCAAAGGAAAAGCGATTTAACATCTTTATAGCAGCCACTTGGTTATCAACTTGTTGATTTGGTTGAGGGGAACTAAATTGTAAAAAGGCCCTATTTTGCTTCTTGAAAAGATGGTAACTATTTTGAGGAAAGCATTCAAACTTTTCAAGATGGATAGAAGGTTTTTTCACATCACAACCATAAGCCGAATTCTAATAATCATGAAGGGTTGTATATAACTATGTAAGGATGGGAATTTCAACATCTCAAGTTTGGTTTGGAATTTTCTTTGTAAATTGGAAATAAACATTTGTTGGACATGGCATTACGAATCTTAATGTTTATTTGTAAATAAAACATTTGATAGTGTGCTATGAAATTAGTAACCTTTTTATCATCCTTTTTCTTGAATGTCATTAAATTAGGTAGGGTCATCTTGGGACCCATGTGAATGTGGAAGTGGTTGTAAAATGAATCAATAAGCTCATTGAAAGAGTTTATTGAATTGTTTAATAAAAGAAAAAACCACTCTAATGCAATATCCTTTAATGACCTAGGGAATAGTTTAGCCAAGAGCTTATCTTCAAAGATAAAATCACTGCATAGGGTTGTATAAGCGGAAACATGACTAACAAGATCTCCTTTCCCACCATATTTCTCAAATCTAGGAACTTCTATACCTTGTGGAATTTTTTTTCTCAATATCTCTAGGGATAACGGATTGGCTTTGATGTATTGTGAAGGTTGACCATTATTGTGTTGATTTATGGTGGAAATTTTTTGTTGAAGTGCTAACACGTTTTGTAAAAGTGTGTTAATGATGGAATCATTGTTGGTATTATAAGGTTGAGTGGTGTATGTATGCGGAGGGCAAGTGAATTGTAAATTTTTGAGGGAGGATGGTTGAGGAGATATGGTATTCGAATGCAAAAAGAAGGATTCCCTATGGAAATGTCTAAGGAAGTGTTGGAATTTCTAGTAGGTTGGATTGTTGTGGTAACTTGAGTACTAGTGTATGTTGGAATGGAAATGGGAATTGTAGAAGGGGGAATTGAAATTCCACCTTGGCTTTGGGTATACCCCAAAGCTTGAGTGCAATTGGTCATGGTAGGGATGGTGTTGTTAACATTATGCACGTTGGTTGTAGGTAAGGAATTCATGGGAAATGAAGTATGCATGGTATGATCTATAGGGGTTTATTATCAACATTATTAGAAAGAGAGTTAGAAAACCCAAGATCCACGATGAATGGTGTATCATGGGATGACATGAGTCTCGAAATATGTCTCACAATAGTATTGCTAATAGGACACTAAGTTGTAAAGCTCATACAAGTTTCACAAACTCAATGGCAACCTAAAATGGAAAGAGGGTAAAATTAAATGCAATGACCTAGAATGCAATGTGTAAATGCAATTTTCAAATTCTAAAAAGGTAATTTTTCGATTACACGAAAATGAAATCTTGTAAATGTAATTTTTAAATTACACAATGCACTAAATGTACCAAATTAAGCTAAATATGATCAAATTGATGAAACAAAAATTATGCAAATAGTAACACAAATTTGAAAGCAACAAACAAAATTGAAAAAATGAAAATTTTAATGCCCAAAAATGCAGATTATGACTTGATTAGGGACTCATTCACCCTAGGGTGAATGGGTCCTAGATTAGGTTTTTGAATCAATTTTTTACATTTTTAAAGCGTTTTCCAGTGGCTTTTAGATTCAGGTTTGTTACAACAAGTTTCAGTTTAAGTTTTTTGTGAATTCAATGTGGAATGCAAGTGAAAATTATGATAAAATGATAACCTATAAGACCTAGTTTAATATGCAATTTTTGTTTCAATTTTTAAATGCAAGTTAATATAATGTAAATGATATGAAAGATTACTGATTTGTTTTTGTATTTTTCATATTTAAAGAATACAAGATATGCAATCCCAAAACCCTAGATGTAATGCAAAGTTGAATGGAAACTAAACACCCTAAATGAGACCTAATTCAATGCAAATGAATGAAAATGAATGCAAGATATAAATTTAGGATGAAAATGGACTCCAAAATTAGAAAACTACAATAATCAAAAGGTCGGGTTCACCAAAATGAAAAGGAGGAAAATAGGTTCACCATAGTGAAACAAAATGATGAACCAATTTCCACTCTAATTTCATTCAATATGTGTGCTATGATGTGCAAATGAGTAACAGTAAGTAAATCTAACTGAAACAATA
This sequence comes from Sequoia sempervirens, assembly GCA_007258455.2. Classification (NCBI taxonomy): domain Eukaryota; kingdom Viridiplantae; phylum Streptophyta; class Pinopsida; order Cupressales; family Cupressaceae; genus Sequoia; species Sequoia sempervirens. Next base: position 464,869,964 of record VDFB02058242.1, on the reverse strand, counting down.
GTCAAAAGGGAGATTTGAAAAAGGGTCAAAGGCTATGTACCTATTACCAAAGTTGCATTTTTAAGCCTCACTAAGAACTCATTCGCCCTATGGGGAATGGGTCTTGGCTAGAGCTCTAGAAAGTTAGTTTCTGGGTTTTGTTCCTCTCAGTTTGCACTATGAGGTTCTAGTTGGTCACTATCAGAAAGCTAGAAATAAATCCTATAGCTCAATTTACATGATTTGACCACTTTCATTGCAACTTTACAACTTTCTCTAATTTTACTGTCAAATTGATCTTCAACCTAAAAGCTACAATCACACATCAAAGAGAGCAACATGTTGTTTGTCAAGAAATAGGGGTTTTCCTTGGTCAAGCCCCATTTTGGTAATTAAACCTTAAAATTAAATAATATATGAAAGAAATTATGAATGGATAAATGCAATATCACAACTCATCACACCTTAATTGAACCTTGGATAACAAATCTGCAATATAGCATGAAGTGGCCTCAATGAATGTATACCTTGATCATGAAACTTGATTAGAAATAATGCCTTTGAATATGCTCAAATAGATCTTGAACACTACATCACCATATTAGCTCAAATAACATGCATGATGCAACATGGCTTTGAAATGATGAATGGATCTTGATTGCTACAACAAATGATGAAGACATCTGCCCTTGAAGCATTGAAAATGCTCTTGAATGATGTATAATGTTCTCTTGAAAGTGATCTTAAGATAAATTGAATTGCTAGGATTGCTTATATGAAACTGTAGACATCTAAATTTGACCACTTCCATATGGTCAAATTCGTCTCCTTAATCATCCCTTTGCTCATTTAATTCATCATCTTTTCCAGTATTAATTAAATCACTCAATTAATATTTTGTGCCTTCCATAAGGTTTCCAAAGCATTTAATTTAATAAATTTATTTTCCCCTCGTTCCTCTCTAAATTAAATAAATATACCACTTTATTTAATTTAGTCATATTATGTTTTGGAATTTTATTTTTAGATTCCTCACTTTCTCTCTCATTGTCACTCCTCCAACTGCAAGTTGGTCTCTAATAACTCTTAATCCTTTTCTTAATCATAATTTTTATGATTAAGATGTGTGCACCCCTAATCATCATTAGGGTCACATCCTCCATCATTTCCCACTTTCCTTTAATCTATCATTAATTGGTCTAATCAAGTACTTGCACAAGCTTAATCCCCTAATTAGGTCAACCTAATCCCCATATCATTTATGGAATGTGCCCTAAGTCAACTTTATTAAAAGCTTTCTCTTTTTTAATAAGGCACTCTATTCCCCATGTGAATTTTTAATTCACACTTAATCCCCCAATGCATTTAAAGGAATTTTAAATTCCTTCTCTCATCCCCATGACAACATTTGAAGAATTTTTAATTCCTAACATGTCCTCTCACCCACATGGGCACAAGGACCTCCTTTATGAGGAGATCTTTTCCAATCCCAAGGTACTATGTACTACCTCCATGTCATGTACTCTCCTTCCAACTCATGTATACATCATCTCTTCTAAGACACTTCACATGCCACATGTCAAGATGTGAGGACTTGTGAGTTCTCAATTCACCTTAGCCCTACATCTTGATCTTGGTGGCTCAATCTCAACCATCCATTTCCCTAGAGAATTCCAAATTCTCTATAAATACTTCCTCTTTTATCTCATTTTGGAGGAGATCATTCATGCTAGCCAAACTCTTGCAAAAAATTTCCTTGAGCCATACTTAGCAAAATTTGCACGCTTGCATCCATTTTCACTCATCTTTCCATCCTCATCTCATCTCATAGCTTTCATCTCTTACCATCCAAGGAGCATACAAACATCGAAGATCGAAGGGCCAACCAAAGGGACAACTCAACAAGGTGAAATATTTCATTTTGCTTAGTTTAGTTTATCTTTAGGCTAATATTGAGGTGTAGGGTGTTTTTAGTTTTTATTTGCACTCTTTTTCTTGTTGTTCATTTTCTAACACTTATTTTTGCCCTATCACATTTCTGGCACGCCCGGTAGGACCCACAAACGGGTCTCTTGCTTTCACGTTTGTTTTTTTTACTTTTTGTAGGTGTAGGTTAGATAGGGGTGGACCCAACCTACAGAGGGGTGGACCCACCCTTGAGGGGTTGACCCGACCTTTCCCAGGGATAGAATTTCCCTCCAAGAACTCATAAATTGACTTTTTTGCAAATTTTTCATAGATAAGCGAACCTGACTTGCAGACAAGTGAACTTGCCCTCTGGACAGGTGAACCTGATCTATAGATAGGTGATCTTGCCCTCTAGATAGGTGAACTTTCCCTCCAAACAAGCGGATTTTCCCTCCAGACAGGCATATTTTCCCTAGACAACTTTTTCTAGAAGGTAAAATTTCACTTATTAGCACTTCTTTTGAATATTTTAAGAGTTTTTAACCCCATAACTAGGCACATAGTTTAACTAGGGGTGTCAATTAACTTTGTTTTTTTTCTGGTGAGCTATTTGACATATCCAATCCCCTTGCGCCATTCGGTGATCCTGGGTGACGAGAAATCGTAGCTTACCAAGTCCTTTGAGTCATCCTTTTTTTTATTTTTCTTAGCGGGACCTGCTTGGGGATTTCATCACCCCAAGGGATGATTCCAACCATGCGTACTAGTGGGGTATGTAAAGGAGGGAGAGCGAAATTTGTACCTCAATCCAACCACATTGTAATTGGTGAAGCATCGGGATGATGTGAAGAGTTGGTCTGAGCCTTTAGTATCTCGCTAAGGTTCATGACTCACGCTTGTAACAGGTTGGTGTTCATGGTTTGGGCCTCATGTACTGGGTGTATATCGAGGACTCCCTAGCAAACATATTCATCCTAGAATAGAAGACTTTGTCAGCCATACCCTCTCTACTAGACTTAGGTTTGTGTTGTTTGAATTGTCTTCTTTGTGTGAAACCAGTGATTGTCTAATTAATTTCACTCAACCATATCCTTTTTATTGATGATTGTTGTGTTTTGAGTCATTTTCCTTAGTCATCTTGTCAAAATCCAAGTTTAAACCTGTCCAGGGGTGAACTTGACCTCTAAACAGGAAAACCTGACCTTTGAACAAGTGAACCTAACCTCTAAACAAGAAAACCTGACATCTAAATAGGCGAACCTGACCTTGAACTAGCCCTTTGTAGCCTCTTTAGCCAAATTTGACCAACTCTAGCTCCATAGGCCAACTTTCCCTCTAGTTAGGCAAATCTGACCTCTGGACAGGAAAATTTTCCCTTTGGACAGGCGAATTTTCCCTCTGGACAGGTGAATCTAACCTCTGGACAGGTGAATTTTCCCTCTGGATAGGCAAATCTGACCTCTAAACAAGTGAATTTTCCCTCTAGACAGGTGATTTTGACCTTTGGATAGGAAAATTTTCCCTCTAGACAGGAAAATTTGACCTCTGGATAGGAGAACTTTCCCTCTAAATAGGTGAACTTGACCTCCAAGGACTAACCTGACCCTCGACTAGTCAACCTTACCATTTGTTTCATCATTCGGGACACTTGTTTCACTATTTCGATCACTCATCTCCCCATTCTGAACATTCATACACCCGTTTCGAGAATCCATTCACCATCCTAAATGTTCATCCCCTCAGTATGAACATCTCTTCACCCCTTTAGAGTCCCCGTTCACTTGGCCTTTCTCCACATCTTGGATCTCGTTTCTTCGTTTTGGATCATCATTATTCCATTAAGACCCCATTAAAGTAGTTATCCTAATTGACCTAGGTGTTCATCTCTAAGTGTCTTCCATCACAACCAACTTAGGATTGTCATCCATCCTAATTCGGTCATCCTTATCAACCTAATCAATCCACTTCTCTCTCAAGTTGGATTCGGTGTCATTATCATACATCCACCCTTTAGTCGATTAATCAACACCTAGCATTACCAAGGATCACTCTTGAACTCGATTTTAGATTCTGGTCATTATCATTCATCCTTATCAATCATCAATCCAAATCAAATCATCATATCATCCAATCCAGGTTGGTCAATGATCTACCAATCAACCCAATCCGATCTCATCAAACAAATCCATTTCAAATTAATCATACAAATCAAGCCCATTGAGCCATATCCTTGTCGACTAATCCATTGGGTCAATCCTTTCATCATCATCTTGATCATCTTAGCATCTTAATCTATCCTATCATCTTGCATGCCTATTCAGACTCGATCACAGACAAGGAAAATGGTCGAACAACAAGCCCAAAATCCCCAATCAAACATCCCTCAAGATCCCACTAATGTAACGAACATCCCTCGAGATCCCCATAATGGTACATCATCACAATCCAATATTGACAATCAAAACACATCACCCCTCGACGATGAAAACATGGTCATTCAACTCAAACTTACATTTGAGGAACACTTTAGTAACCCTATCAATGTGCAAATGATAGATCGTCTTCTTGAAAAACATGGAGAAGAAATCTTGGCCCACTTAATTGAAAAAGGTGTCAAACTTCCACCAGGAGTTGAATTATCCAAATATAGTGGTTCCATGTCTAACATACCCCAAGTTTCACAAAATGTGCTAGGTAGTTCATACGTCCCCAATGTTCCTCCAGTAGAAGGTTGGCATCAACCTGAATTCGGAAACACCATTCTGTATCC
>VDFB02058242.1:464462022-464865207 GCA_007258455.2 Sequoia sempervirens | reverse complement strand
TTAGTAACCTTTTTATCATCCATTTACTTCCATGTCATTAAATTAGGTAGGGTCATCTTGGGACCCATGTGAATGTGGAAGTGTTTGTAAAAGGCATCAATAAGCTCATTGAATGAGTTTATTGAATTGTTGAACAATAAAAGAAAAAACCACTCTAATGCAATATCCTTTGGCAGCCCTAGGGGAATAGTTTAGCCAGAGCTTATCTTCAAAGGAATAAAATCAGCGCATAGAGGGTTGTATAAAAGCGAGGAAACATGATAAGATCTCCTTTCCACCATATTTTCTCAAATCTGGAACTTCATATACCTTGTGGAATTTTTTTTCCTCTCCAATATCTCTAGGGATATGGTTAGCTTTGATGTATTGTAAAGGTTGACCATTATTGTTTTGATTTATGGTGGCAATTTTTTGTTGAAGTGCTAACATGTTTTGTAAAAGTGTGTTAATGATGACATCATTGTTGGTATTATAAGGTGGAATAAGGTAGAGTGGTGTATGTATCGCGGAGGGCAAGTGAATTGTAAATTTTTGAGGGAGGATTGGTTGAGATATAGTATTCAGTCTGCCAAAAGAAGGATTCCTTATGGAAATACCTAAGGAAGTGTTGGCATTGCTAGTAGGATGAATGGTTGTGGTAACTTGAGTACTAGTGTGTGTAGGAATGGAAATTGGTATTGTAGAAGGAGGAATTGGGAATTGAAATTCCACCTTGGTTTTGGGTATACCCCAAAGCTTGAGTGCAACTGGTCATGGTAGGGATGGTGTTGTTAACATTATGCACATTGGTTGTAGGTAAGGAATTCATGGGAAATGAAGTATGCATGGTATGATCTATAGAGGTTTATCATCAACATTATTAGAAAGAGAGTTAGAAAACCCAAGATCCATGATGAATGGTGTATCATGGGATGACATGAATCTCGAAATATGTCTCACAACAGTATTGCTAATAGGACACTAAGTTGTAAAGCTCATACAAATTTCACAAACTCAATGGAAACCTAAAATGGAAAGAGGTGTAAAATGAAAAATGCAATGACCTAGAATGCAATGTGTAAATGCAATTTTTAGATTCTAAACAAGGTAATTTTCCAATTACACTATGCAACAATCTAAAAATGAAGTCTTGTAAATGCAATTTTGAAATCACACAATGCACTAAATGTACCAAATTAAGCTAAATATGATCAAATTGATGAAACAAAATTATGCAAATAGTAACAAAATTTGAAAGCAACAAAAAAATTGAAAAATGAAAATTTTAATGCCCAAAATGCAGATTATGACTTGATTAGGGACTTTATTCACCCTAGGTGAATGGGTCCTAGATTAGGATTTTGAATCAATTTTTTACATTTTTAAAGCGTGCCTGGTTTTTAGATTCAGGTTTGTTACAACAAGTTTCAGTTTCAGTTTTTTGTGAATTCAATGTGGAATGCAAGTGAAAATTATGATAAAATGATAACCTATAAGACCTAGTTTAATATGCAATTTTTGTTTCAATTTTTAAATGCAAGTTAATATAATGTAAATGATATGAAAGATTACTGATTTGTTTTTGTATTTTTCATATTTAAAGAATACAAGATATGCAATCCCAAAACCCTAGATGTAATGCAAAGTTGAATGGAAACTAAACACCCTAAATGAGACCTAATTCAATGCAAATGAATGAAAATGAATGCAAGATATAAATTTAGGAAGAAAATGGACTCCAAAATTAGAAAACTACAATACTCAAAAGGTCGGGTTCACCAAAATGAAAAGGAGGAAAATAGGTTCACCATAGTGAAACAAAATGATGAACCAATTTCCAATCTAATTTCATTCAATGTGTGTGCTATGATGTGCAAATGAGTAACAGTGAGTAAATCTAACTGAAACAACAGTCAAAAGGGAGATTTGAAAAAGGGTCAAAGGCTATGTACCTATTACCAAAGTTGCATTTTTAAACCTCACTGAGAACTCATTTGCCCTATGGGGAATGGGTCTTGGCTAGGGCTCTGGAAAGTCAATTTTTGGGTTTTGTTCCTCTCAGTTTGCACTACGAGGTTCTAGTTGGTCACTATAAGAAAGCTAGAAATAAATCATATAGCTCAATTTACATGATTTGACCACTTTCATTGCAACTTTACAACTTTCTCTAATTTTATTGTCTAATTGATCTTTAACCTAAAATCTACAATCACACATCAAAGAGAGCAACATGTTGTTTGTCAAGGAATAGGGGTTTTCCTTGGTCAAGCCCCATTTTGGTAATTAAACCTTGAAATTAAATAATATATGAAAAAAATTATGAATGGATAAATGCAATATCACAACTCATCATACCTTAATTGAACCTTGGATAACAAATCTGCAATCTAGCATGAAGTGGCCTCAATGAATGTATACCTTGATCATGAAACTTGATTAGAGATAATGCCTTTGAATATGCTCAAATAGATCTTGAACACTACATCACCATATTATCTCAAACAACATGCATGATGCAACATGGCTTTGACATGATGAATGGATCTTGATTGCTGCAACAAATGATGAAGACATTTGCCCTTGAAGCATTGAAAATGCTCTTGAATGCTCTATAATGTTCTCTTAAAAGTGCTCTTAAGATAAATTGAATTGCTAGGATTGCTGATATGAAACTGTAGACATCTAAATTTGACCACTTCCATATGGTCAAAGTCATCTCCTTAATCATCACTTTGCTCATTTAATTCATCATCCTTGCCGGTATTAATTAAATCACTCATTTAATTAATATTTTGTGCCTTCCATAAGGTTTCCAAAGTATTTAATTTAATAAATTTCTTTTCCCCTCATTCCTCTCTAAATTAAATAAATATACCACTTTATTTAATTTAGTCATATTATGTTTTGGATTTTTATTTTTTTTAGATTCCTCACTTTCTCTCTCATTGTCACATCCTCCAACTTTTGGAAGTTGGTCTCTAATCCCTCTTAACAATCTAATCCTCTTTCTTAATCATAATTAATTTATGATTAAGATGTGTGCACCCCTAATCATCATTAGGGTCACATCCTCCATCATTTCCCACTTTCCTTTAATCTATCATTAATTGGTCTAATCAAGTACTTGCACAAGCTTAATCCCCTAATTAGGTCAACCTAATCCCCATATCATTTATGGAATGTGCCCTAAGTCAACCTTATTAAAATCTTTCTCTTTTTTAATAAGGCACTCCATTCCCCATGTGAATTTTTAATTCACACTTAATCCCCCAATGCATTTAAAGGAATTTTAAATTCCTTCTCTCATCCCCATGACAATATTTGAGGAATTTTTAATTCCTCACATGTCCTCTCACCCACATGGGGACAATGACCTCCTTTATGAGGAGATCTTTTCCAATCCCAAGGTAATATTTACTACCTCCATGTCATGTACTCTCCTTCCAACTCATGTATACATCATCTCTTCCAACACACTTCACATGCCACATGTCAAGATGTGAGGGCTTGCGAGTTCTCAATTCACTTTAGCCCTACATCGTAATCTTGGTGGCTCAATCTCAACCATCCATTTCACTAGAGAATTCCAAATTCTCTATAAATACCCCTTCTTTTATCTCATTTTGGAGGAGATCATTCATGCTAGCCAAACTCTTGCAAAAAAATTCCTTAAGCCATACTTAGCAAAATCTGCACACTTGCATTCATTTTCACTCATCTTTCCATCCTCATCTCATCTCATAGATTTCATCTCTTGCCATCCAAGGAGCATACAAACATCGAAGATCGAAGGGCCAACCAAAGGGACAACTCAACAAGGTGAAATCTTTCATTTTACTTAGTTTAGTTAATCTTTAGGCTAATATTGAGGTGTAGGGTGTTTTTAATTGTTATTTGCACTCTTTTTCTTGTTGTTCATTTTCTAACACTTATTTTTTCCCTATCACATTTTTGGCACGCTCGGTAGGACCCACAAACGGGTCTCTTGTTTTCACATTTGTTTTTTTTTACTTTTTGCAGATGCAGGTTAGAGAGGGGCAGACCCAACCTACAGAGGGGTGGACCCACCCTTGAAGGGTTGACCCGACCTTGCCCAGGGATAGACTTTCCCTCCAAGAACTCAGAAATTGACTTTTTTGCAAATTTTTCACAGATAGGTGAACCCGACTTGCAGACAGGCGAACATGCCCTCTAGACAGGTGAACCTGACCTATAGATAGGTGATCTTGCCCTATAGATAGGTGAACTTTCCCTCCAGACAAGCATATTTTCCCTCCAAAAAGGCAGATTTTCCCTAGACAACTTTTTCCAGAAGGTAAAATTTCACTTTTTAGCACTTCTTCTGACTGTTTTAAGGGTTTTTAACTGCATAACTAGGCACATAGTTTAACTAGGGGTATCAATTAACTTTGTTTGTCATATTTTTTGGTGAGCTATTTGATGTATCCAATCCCCTTGCACCATTCGGTGATCCTGGGTGATGAGAAATCATATCTTACCAAGTCCTTTGAGTCATCCTTTTTATTATTTTTCTTAGCGGGACCTGCTTGGGGATTTCATCACCCCAAGGGATGATTCCAACCATGCGTACTAGTGGGGTATGTAAAGGAGGGAGAGCGAAATTTGTACCTCAATCCAACCACATTGTAATTGGTGAAGCATCGGGATGATGTGAAGAGTTGGTCTGAGCCTTTAGTATCTCGCTAAGGTTCATGACTCACGCTTGTAACAGGTTGGTGTTCATGGTTTGGGCCTCATGTACTGGGTGTATATCGAGGACTCCCTAGCAAACATATTCATCCTAGAATAGAAGACTTTGTCAGCCATACCCTCTCTACTAGACTTAGGTTTGTGTTGTTTGAATTGTCTTCTTTGTGTGAAACCAGTGATTGTCTAATTAATTTCACTCAACCATATCCTTTTTATTGATGATTGTTGTGTTTTGAGTCATTTTCCTTAGTCATCTTGTCAAAATCCAAGTTTAAACTTGTCCAGGGGTGAACTTGACCTCTAAACAGGAAAACCTGACCTTTGAACAAGTGAACCTAACCTCTAAACAAGAAAACCTGACATCTAAATAGGCGAACCTGACCTTGAACTAGCCCTTTGTAGCCTCTTTCAGCCAAATTTGACCAACTCTAGCTCCATAGGTGAACTTTCCCTCTAGTTAGGTGAATCTAACCCCTGGATAGGAAAATTTTCCCTTTGGACAAGCAAATTTTCCCTCTGGACAGGTGAATCTAACCTCTGGATAGGTGAATTTTCCCTCTGGATAGGCAAATCTGACCTCTAGACAGGCTAATTTTCCCTCTAGACAAGTGAGTTTGACCTTTGGATAGGAAAATTTTCCCTCTAGACAGGAAAATTTGACCTCTGGATAGGAGAACTTTCCCTCTAAATAGGTGAACTTGACCTCCAAGGACTAACCTGACCCTCGACTAGTCAACCTTACCATTTGTTTCATCATTCGGGACACTTGTTTCACTATTTCGATCACTCATCTCCCCATTCTGAACATTCATACACCCGTTTCGAGAATCCATTCACCATCCTAAATGTTCATCCCCTCAGTATGAACATCTCTTCACCCCTTTAGAGTCCCCGTTCACTTGGCCTTTCTCCACATCTTGGATCTCGTTTCTTCGTTTTGGATCATCATTATTCCATTAAGACCCCATTAAAGTAGTTATCCTAATTGACCTAGGTGTTCATCTCTAAGTGTCTTCCATCACAACCAACTTAGGATTGTCATCCATCCTAATTCGGTCATCCTTATCAACCTAATCAATCCACTTCTCTCTCAAGTTGGATTCGGTGTCATTATCATACATCCACCCTTTAGTCGATTAATCAACACCTAGCATTACCAAGGATCACTCTTGAACTCGATTTTAGATTCTGGTCATTATCATTCATCCTTATCAATCATCAATCCAAATCAAATCATCATATCATCCAATCCAGGTTGGTCAATGATCTACCAATCAACCCAATCCGATCTCATCAAACAAATCCATTTCAAATTAATCATACAAATCAAGCCCATTGAGCCATATCCTTGTCGACTAATCCATTGGGTCAATCCTTTCATCATCATCTTGATCATCTTAGCATCTTAATCTATCCTATCATCTTGCATGCCTATTCAGACTCGATCACAGACAAGGAAAATGGTCGAACAACAAGCCCAAAATCCCCAATCAAACATCCCTCAAGATCCCACTAATGTAACGAACATCCCTCGAGATCCCCATAATGGTACATCATCACAATCCAATATTGACAATCAAAACACATCACCCCTCGACGATGAAAACATGGTCATTCAACTCAAACTTACATTTGAGGAACACTTTAGTAACCCTATCAATGTGCAAATGATAGATCGTCTTCTTGAAAAACATGGAGAAGAAATCTTGGCCCACTTAATTGAAAAAGGTGTCAAACTTCCACCAGGAGTTGAATTATCCAAATATAGTGGTTCCATGTCTAACATACCCCAAGTTTCACAAAATGTGCTAGGTAGTTCATACGTCCCCAATGTTCCTCCAGTAGAAGGTTGGCATCAACCTGAATTCGGAAACACCATTCTGTATCCTATCAACAATCCCCCACATCTTGCAATCTCAGTCATAGGGGCTCCTCAAATGATTGATCCCAACGATCCTTTTTCCTTTAGCATGCCACAAAACATTCTACAACCTCTGCCACTAATGAATCCACCTCCTACCAATACTGGGGGAAGCCCTTTTACTTCATTTCCTCCACCTTTTGGGGCCATAAACTTACCATCACCCTCGTACACATCTCCATAGCCTCCCTAATCTAACTTACCACCTCCATTATTGCCACAAGGTACATCCCAACCAAATGTACCCTTTGGTACCCAACAACCCACTTCGGAAAACACCCCTACGTTATCTCAGCTACCCCAACAACAACAACCACCATATAACCCTCCATTCTCTTCACAACAACCACCACACCAATCACAAAGCAATCCATCCCAACCTCCTACTCAAACCATATCTTCGTTCCTCGCATCCACCCTACGTCCACGAGCCCAAACATAATACAACATCCCATCTCGACCCACACAACATCTGGCATCACATCAGCAACTATCCCAACCTTATTATTACCATAACCAACAATAGTCCCAACAACAACCACCTTATGCAACCTCTCAACAGTCGCAACAGTACCTTCAGTACTAGTAGGCCAATCCACAACATCACATCCAAGCCCCTCAGCAGCCTACCTCACATTTTTATCAAACAAATCTGTACTATACCTCACAACAACAACCCCCGTACCAACAAAATCCCTTGGCATACTAGCAAGGGATGTCATCATCTCACTACCAAAATCCATACCTCAACATTTCAACACTCTCTTAGTAGGATCCTTCATTGTCCTACCATCCATATCCATCCAACCCACCATTGGCTCTTACGCCACCAGTCAACTCAGATCTGTTAGAAATCAAAGCTGTTTTGAAAGATCTTCAAGTTGGGATTGGCAAACAATCACTCAAATTTGAAGAAAGATGTCCCTATCCATTCGATCCCTCCATCTCATTGATCCCCTTCCCTAAACATTTTGAAATACCAAAATTCGATAGATACAAGGGGAACAAAGATCCTAAGACTTACTTGTAGGAGTTTTACTCCCAGTGTCAAGAAGTTATGCACAATGACAACTATCTCTTGTGCTTTTTCCCACGAAGTTTGATAGAAAATGCCCTAGAATGGTTCATGGGTCTAGAATGAGGGTCCATCAAATGTTTAATTTGTGGACTTGTTAGAAAAATTTGTTTCCTACTTCTCCTTCAATTTGGAGAAGGACACTGACAACTTAGATCTCCTCAAAGAGAAACAACATGAGGGGGAAACCTTTGCTAGCTACCTTCAAAGGTGGTGTGCACTAGCGAGCCGAATGAAAACTCCTCTCAAAGAGAAGGACATGCTCACCCTCTTCATGGAGAACTCTCATCCTAACATGGCTCATAATTTCAGGTTACACTATGTCACCACTTTCACGGAGATAGTGGAAAAAGGACCCATCCTTGAATGTGCCCTTTAGAGAAAGGTCATTTAGTGATAAGTCTCATTTTTGGAACAAGAACAAGAATGCAGTGAATGATGGTGTCACTAATACTAAACATGTACAAGTGGCTAATACATCCTAGAGACAATAACCATCCGTACCTAATGCCATATCCATACCATAGGGGGCATCTCATCCTCCTTAACAGCTAAACCAGAATAGTCAGGCGAATGCTAAATGCCAGTATACTCAATTAGGAGAACCCTTGAGTGTCATCTTGAATAAGTTGTTATAGGTCAACTATCCGATCACGTACCCTGTCACCATACCGCTGGATGATTCCAAGCCTAAACCTGCCTGGTTTAGGGAGAACAAATATTGTGAATTCCATAAAATCAAAGGACATACTCTGAATAAGTGTCAAGGTCTAAAAAACTAAGTCCAAGATCTTATCGATCGAGGAAATATCAAAGTTGACACTAGTCAAGCTTTGTCATCTAATGCTCAATTACAAATATACCAAAATGCCTTCCTGAACCATAATCAAGGCACAAGCACCTCCAACAACAATACCCAAGACAACAAAACCAATAATGTAAGCTATAAAAATGTACCCCTCAATTATGAGGGCATTATCCATTACATTGACAAGGTAGAACCCTGTGTGTCAATGATACATGTTAAAGCTAAAGACCCTCAATGTGTTGTTACTACACAATGAGCTCACATCACTGTCCCTGCAGCCTCTGCACCCACCCAACCAAGTACTGTAAACTCTAAGTACAACATTCTAGATCACTTAGGGAAGACCCCTTCTCATATCTCAATCTTAGATCTGCTTAAGTATTCTCCTATACATCAAGAAATCCTCAACAGAGCCTTACAGGAAACCCATGTACCTAATGACATCGATCCTACATGATTCCAAGCTTTGGTAGGACACCTAGCTTTATCTTATCAGCTGCACTTTAGCCAGAATGACATGCCAAATATTGATGCCAATCACAATCGCCCCTTGCATATCGAAGTCTTAGTTTCCCATCATAAAACAAAAAGGGTCTTGGTAGATAATGGCTCTACCCTCAATCTATGTACTCTGGAATTCATAAAACAAGTGGGGTATACTCAAGTAGATTTAAGTAATCAAATCATTACGATCAAGGCCTATAATAATGCAGAGAGAAATTCTGAAGGAATTATCAGTCTTCCTATCTAGGTTGGACCTATGGTTCAGTACACTACCTGTCATGTCCTTGATCTAGACTTACCATATAATCTCCTCCTTGGCTGCCCATGGCTCCATGCTATGCAATTCGTTCCCTCCATGTACCATTAGTGCCTAAAATTCTTGGTTAATGGACAAGAGGTCACCATTTATGCTGACCCCCAACCATTTGAATATTTTCGCGCTTTAGAAGCATCATTTCCCCTTTTACATTATTGTCCTGGGGTTGAAATGAGGGAATCTTAGTCATCATCCACTAATCCACCCTCCACCACGACAACCACTCCATCTTCCATCACCAATCCTAGAGTCACAAAAGTCTAGATCATTGATAAGGGGTCTAGTGAATATGAAATGCATACTTCTCTTCATGCGGCAACCATCCCACCATCACCACATGAGTATGGTCAACCTTCACATGCTACTCCAAAGGAAGACAAGACTATCACCTTTAGTGCAAAAAACATCCCTACTACCACTTTCAGGTCCCCTAGTATCAAGATAGATGCACCAGAAGAGGATATAAGTCAATGGGTATACCGAGAAGAACCCCAACTAGATCCTCCTCTAAAGGAATACTTTCAGGAAATCATACCCTTGGTTAGCTAAGTTTGCAGAGAAGTATAACTACCAAGGTAGGGGCCTAGGTAAAGAAGAACAAGGGTGGTTGCAACCTATTAATACATCAAAGCTACCAAAGAACATAGGCATTAGATATGACAAAAAGTAGAAAGGCCCTACAACATCGTCTAATACTTCCAATAGTGTTGTCATGGATGATGGCTCATTAGGAGACATACCCAAGTAGGAATCCATCATACGCACATACGATGACTTTGATCACATAGACCTATCATTCATGTTCGAATGCCTATTCGTTTGTATCATTAGCCTATCCCTTCGTCATTCTGAGCTTATTGATTGGGACCTATGTGATAGCGCACCTATCAATGTCCCCTTGGATACGTATGTCAACCTCATGGGATTGGGGGAGGATGAACATTTCAGTCACAAAAATAAGAACAAGAAAAATAAAAAATGGTCATCTAGTGAAAACCTCCCCGAGGCACTTCTTGACCTTGAAAAAGTAAAAATAAAGGATGCATCCGATGGCGAAAACCTCAAAGAGGTGTTGGAGGATGGATATTTTCATCTTCCCCTTGTGGGAACTCATTTATCCACTCGATCGTCCATCCTAAAGAGACTCAAGAAGTTAATCTGGGTACTACTGAAAATCCCAAGATCACCTATGTAGCCAAGTCACTCTCAGAAAAAGAGTATCCAGTCATTGTGCAGCTACTCCAAGAGGCTATCATTAACTTTTCTTGGTCATATTCATACATGCCAGGCTTGGACACTGATTTAATGGTTCATCATCTAGAAGTTTTCCCTGATGCCAAGCCTGTCAAACAGAAGCTCTACAAGATGCATCCACAGGTAGCATTATTAATCAAGAAGGAAATGGAGAAGTTACTAGATGTAGGTTTTATCAGCCAATTGACTACTCTGATTGGATCTCCAATATAGTACCAGTTTCCAAACCAAATGGAGACATTCAGATCTACACATACTTTAGGGATCTTAACAAGGCTTGCCCAAAAGATGACTTCCCTCTACCTAATATTGACATGTTGGTCTACCTCACTCTAGGACATGAGATGTTATCCATAATGGATGGTTTCTCTAGTTATAATCAGATACAAATTGCACCTAAGGACCAACACAAGACCACTTTCACAACACCTTGGGGCACTTCCTATTACAATGTTATGCCCTTTGGTCTCAAAAATGCAAGAGTGACATATCATAGGGCAATGACAGTCATCTTACATGACCTCATCCATATCATCATGGAAGATTATGTCGGCGACTTGTTAGGGAAATTCAAAACCCAAGTGGAACATCCTACCATCCTGAAGAAGATCTTTGAATGGTTGGAACATTACAAGTTATGACTAAATCCAAAAAAATGTTTCTTCGGTGTTACATCAGGAAAATTGTTTGGTTCCATAGTCTCCCGAAGGGGTATTGAGGTTGATCCCACCAAGGTGAAAACTATTTTGGACATGCCACCCCTGCACAATCTAAAGCAATTAAGAAGTCTCCAAGGGAAGATGCAATCCATCTGCCGGTTCATAGCCCAACTTGTGGATAAGTGTCAAGTATTCTCCCATCTTGTAGAAAAAGACTCCACCTTCCGATGGAACCAACAGTGTCAAATAGGTTTTGATAAAATCAAGGAATACTTAGCTCATCCATCGATCTAGATGCCACCTATTCTAGGGAAGCCCCTCCTACTTTACAACCCCACCACTTTAGTCGCACTGGGGGCATCATTGGCACAACATGATGAGTCATCTAAAGAGAAAGCAATCTACTACATCAGTTGGAAACTGGTCGACTGTGAATTAAACTACTCTCCCATGTAAAAAAGTCTGCCTCAGAGTAGTCTTCAACACACAGAAACTTTGACATTACATGCTTAGCCATCCAGTAAAGTTAATAGAAAAGATTGATCCACTAAAGTATCTATTATCTAGAACCACTCTAACTGGCCGCATGGCCAAGTGGGTCATGCTTCTAAGTGAATTTGACATAGATTATATGGAGCAAAAAGAAATAAAGGGACAAGCCATAGCTGATTAGTTGGCTGAGGCACCACTAGTAGATGCTTACCCTCTGGTCACTAAATTTCCAGACGAAGAAGTTTACACAGTTATGGAAGCGCCAGCTTGGACACTGTATTTTGGTGGCTCATATACTCATAATGGATCAGGTGTAGGAATTCTATTAGTTACCCCTCAAGATGACTACATTCCAAAGTCATTCAGAATAGCATTCTTGTGTACCAACAACATGGCACGGTGCAAAGCCCTCCTCACCAGCCTCTGAATTGCAAAGAAATTGCACATAACTCATTTGAAAGTATTTGGTGATTCATTGTTATTCATCAAGCAATTTAATGATTAATTCTTAACAAAAGATGATAAGTTATTACCATACAAGCACATGGTAGATGATTTCAAGAAGTATTTCACCTTCATACATTTTGACCAAATTCCCAGAGCGCAAAACAAATTAGCTGACACAATGGCTACCATTGGCTCCCTGATTAACATGCCTAAAGATCCAATAGAGTGTGAGTTTCTTGTGGAACAACTTTTATTCCCAGCATATGATATCCCTGAGACTGACATGGTGTGTGACATTTTGGGCCCCACTTCCTCATGGTATCAAGACATATACATCTATCTACATTATAATATTCTCCCTCCAGATGTTACATGCAATCAATGTAAATCCTTCATTCATCGCTCTTCCCGATACATTATCGTCGGTGATATGCTTTATCGTCATAGGTATGATGGAATCCTCCTTAGATGTCTAAATGAGACTGAAGCCCATACCGCACTAATAGAAGTACATAATGGTGTTTGTGGGGCTAATTCAAATGGTATGGCTTTGGCCAAAAGGATTCTCTAAGTGGGATATTATTGGCCTACATTAGAACATGATGCTTGTGAATTTGTGAAGAAATGCCTTCCCTGCCAGCAACACGTAGATTTGATTGATCCTCCAGTACAGGACCTTCAACCCCTCCTAGCACTGTGGCCCTTATGTAAATGGGGTTTCAACTTGATTGGAAAGATTGACCCACCATCTTCTGACAACCATACATTCATAATTATGTCTACTATGTATTTCACCAAGTGGGTGGAAGCAATGCCACTCTCACAAATCACTAGTATTCAAATTTCAAAATTCATCATTTACCATATTCTCTGCAGATATGGTATTCCATCTACTATCCTCTTTGATAATGGAAGACCTTTTAAAAATTAGGCCATGAAACATCTCTGCGACACCTTTCATATCCAGCATCGTTTGTCAACACCTTATTACACCTAGGGTAATGATCAAGTAGAAGAAACCAACAAGACCCTTATCCGCATCCACAAAAAGGTTGTCAATAATACTGGTCGAGATTGGTACCTCCATATTCATCCTACCCTCTGGGCATATCACACATCCATCCATACCCCTATAGGAACCACCCCCTATTCTTTGGTATATGGCGCTGAGGCCATCTTTCCAATCGAAGTTGAGCTCCCGTCACTAAGGATTTCTCTGAAGAACCTTATCAGCGAGGAAGATGCTCGTGTTGCACAGTTTGCACAAATGGAGTTACTTGATGAGAGAAGAATCAAAGCCTATGATCATCTACAAGCATACCAAAACCACCTCAAGTGTAACTACAATAAGAAGGTTTGTTCTCGATAGTTCTAGGTTGGAGATCTCATTCTTAAAGAGAACCAGCACACCCAGCAAGACCGTGACAAGAAATGAAAATTTGAAGCAAATTGGTTGGGGCCTTATATCATAGCCGCTAAATATGGATCTGGGGCATACAGATTGACTACTCTTGAAGGAGATCCCCTCAAAGAACCCATCAATATCATGTACCTGAAGAGGTTCTACACCTAAGTCCGCTTGGTAACCCCACTTGATCAAAAAAATAAAAATCAAAAAATCAAAAAAAAAAAAGATCCAAAAATAGTAAAGAGAAATAAATTTGTCCTATGGTGAAAACCACCTTTTGGTGGTGCCTTGGATAGGTACAGGTGGTGAAAACCTAGTAACAGGTGTCATCCATATAGGGCTTAATTGTTATCTACCTGGCATCCTAGTTATTTTATGCTTTCATTTGCACTATCATCTTCACGCATCCCATCCTTCGTTGCGTGGTATATTTTGATTGAGCATTGGACGATCCATTTTGGATATCCCTCATCCTAAGTTTTTCAGTATCTCACTTTGAGCTTATGTCATTCGTCTAATCGTCAGTTGGTTTTTGTCTTCATATAGCCCCCCCATCGTGTCGGTCTCCATCTAGATCTCATCATGTCGCGTCCTTAGTTGAACTACATTGCCCCTGTGCTATCACATAGGCAAGGTTGATCATTTGATCTGCCCCCGGGGTATTTTGACCATCCCATGTTGGTCATCCATCATCTTCCTCCATCACCTTCTTTTCGCTTTATCCATGGTCTTTTCCTGAACTATGAGGGCTTTGTGCTTTCATGTAGGCAAGGCTAATCTTTGATTGGCCCCCGAGCCCCTAGGTCTATAAGGTGTGTCAGTATGTGTTCTTGTCTGGCTCATTCTTCACAAACAAAATCCCTTAGAGTCAAAAAATCTAGCTAATGGAAAACATCTTTTGTCAAACTAGGTCATTCTAGTTTAGTATCCATCATCGGTCTCAATAGGATGCGTCCTTCCTAGTAGAACACATCAATCCCATCCATCCCCTTGATCCAATGTCAAAGGATGTTTTGAAATTGATTGTGATATTTTGATGTTTTGGATTTGGTTTATCATTTGAGCTCCCTAACAACACTTGTCATGGTCTCCTTGATCCATCATATCATGGTGTGCTTTGACTCGTGTACATAGGGGAGTATCTCGATCTTTTCTTTGTTGTTGTCTTCTTCATTGTCCCACGTAGTACCCACCAATATCCTTGATGTCTTGTGTTATGCTAGGGCATCCTTGTGTGTTTGTGGTTATCCTAACACCTAGCTCGACCAAGGTCATCATGACCTCAGGGTGTTAGGATAGCCCTTTTTTTTGTTGTGTTTGTTTCATGCATTGGATGCTAACTCGCCTTGGTCTTACATATCAGGGTATTCAATATCTTATGCTAAAGAAAAAATCAATGCTCTGAAGATGGAAAATTACATTCTTAATTGTACTACATTTCCTTTCACTACATACACTCTCCATTCAACCTTCTTCATGACCTAGGACTTGTGATTTAGGTTGTGCAAGGTCTTGACTCTTTTCCCTCTTGATCTTCCTCTCAAGATTTTTTGACAGGTGCAGTATCACATCCACAGTACACATACTGCCTATCCGCACTCCCATGCGAGTCCTTACTAAAACTTAGGTTTACATTATAGGAACTCATCTTTCATTCATATTTCATGTTACATTATAGGTTCAATATATTTCATAACCCATAGGCTAATTAGATTAAGCATCATAGTTTCCTTTAATCCATACATGTCCATATTAACATTTACATCATACATGCATTATCACTCACCAAAACATATTGTTAGCTACATCCTAAATATTCATATCATCCTACATTATCACCATTAGTATATGCATAATCCTCCATCCACATAAGCATGCAGTATCATAAACATGTGCAAAGATAAATCAAATCATACATCCACATAAACATGCAGTATCATAAATATGTGCATACATAAACCAAATCATCAATTCTCATAAACATGTGCATACATAAACCAAAGTGTCCATCCACATAAACATGAAGTATCATAAACATGTGCATAAATAAATAAAATCATACTTCCGCATAAGCATGTAGTATCATAAACATGTACATAAATAAATCAAATCATCCATCCACATAAGTATGAAATATCATATACATGTGCATACATAAACTAAATCATCCATCATAAAAAATATAATGCATAGTGTCAATAAGGACTGTACCATATCATAATCACAATAATACAATATACATCTTGTCACAAAGTCTCCAGCACAATCTACCACATATCCATCATATATCATCAAATAAGGTACAAAATCCAAAGATGTAGAGCACCTCTGATCTCTGCCAATAAGTACTAAACACTCCATCATGTGTCTGTCAAAAAACTTGTATCTTGTCATCTATTCTTTGGTGGCGCTACTATGAGCTACCCACATCTGATCTCTGAGGCGAGTTCGGAATTGGCCCTCTATGCATGGGAGTCCCCTGATAACCACCGAGAGGAAAAGGAGTTTGTTGATAGTCACTATATCCTCTAGTACGCATCCCTAATGACTGGGATGGTGTTGACATCTGAGGTACTTGTCTGATCTAGAGTGTTGTGCATTGTGCTAGATTTGGAATGGCATGCTCATATGCAAACCTCCAGTAACTCACCTCTTGCATATAATCATCTCGCTGCGCATCCTGATGCCTACCGGCATTCCGCTCAAGTCTATATTTGTCTCGATCCCCGCTAACAACCCTCTGCTCTTGTACCCAAGCCTCCTATGCCTCCATCAGCTATTGTACCTGCTTTGTAGCCTTGTCTCTCTCAGCCTCTACAACCTATAATTGTGCTCGTAATCCCTATACCTCTGCCTCCTGCTCACCCCTTGCACCATGCGCTACGCACAACTAAGCCTATGTTGCATCTCACTCCCTCTGTAGTGTCTGCATCTATACCTCTGCGGTATCTCTCTCTCTATGCGTCGCTTGTGCCCAAGCCTCTATTGCATCCTTGTTCCTCTGAAGCACCTAAAGTCTCAAATTGGCAGAATATCACTCTCGCCGAAGACCTAACACCTGTGCCACCGTTGCATCCCTCTCACTTTGAACAGATTGAACCTCTGTCTCTGCCACCTACCTCTCACTCTCAGACACCTATACCAATGCCTGTACCACATCCATCTCTGCCTCTATCACCTATACTTGTGCCTATGCCACATCCCTCTCTTTCTACAGCATGCGTATCTCCCTCCTCATCTCCTCCTCTCTCCGCTGCATCAATCCCATATCCCCCATTGTCTGCTCTAAACAATCCACTCTGTCTCTGAGCTCAACTTGCTCTCAGTTCATATCTACTCTCTCTCTCCATAATCACTCTAGTTGTCCTCACAAATCCTCTATATCTCCAGCAATCCCTACCCCATCTCTGACGACTCTTTCCTTGTCACTCCCCCAACAACCTATCGTATCGCCACCTTCGCCACCAACTAGTCTCTCTCCCATCTCACTGCATCTCCCTCCTCATGCTCCCTAGCCACCACCACTTGTAATATCTCTATCTCTTGCCACAGGTCAACTACCTCATCGCTCTCTCTCATCAATCTCCTCTCCACATCAGAAACCAGTGTGGCCAAGACTGAGTAATCTCTCTCACCTTCGGCGAATCATTCCTGTAGCTCGCTCAGCGCTGCCTCTAATTTGACCCATTTTTCCTTTGTCTATTGTAATCACTACTCGTTGAGGTGCAGTCTCTCTAGAGTCTCTCTCAACACCACTGTGGGATCCTCTCCTCTAGGTGGTGTTGTCGATAGTGGTGCGATGTCATGCACATTGGATTCAATATCCATCTCCCATAGCTCATACCCCTCACTCTTTGCCGACTCCTCCATCTCGTCCACATCAATCACCGAGGGGGCTTCCCCTCTCCCTGTCATCCTCTCTTTCCCTCCACTAGCCTCACCCTCTACCTGTCTCATCTGCTACTACCCTCCTCTAGCCACATCTACCTCCTATCTCTCCTATGCTCCAATGGCCTTGGCCTCCTCCTCTCTCTTGTTGCGAATCTCCTAGAGATGCACGTGCCTCCTGGATCCCCTCTCTCTAGACCTCTGGCCCCCTATCCTATTGTGCTATGGCCCTGGCCTCATCCTCTCCCTCCTCTATTCCATCTCCTCCTCGGGCTCTACACCGTCGTCTCCTCCTCCTGGCTACCCTCACTGGCTCTTCAACGACTCCAACCGCCTCTTATCCCCCCTCTTATTGTCCTCCTCTCACTTGACCTCCTCTTTGTCACCCTCAGGGTACTAGTCCCTACGCCCTCAGCCGTCTCTCATCCTTTTATCTGAACCCTAGTGCTCCTTCAATCGACACTACTGGGGTAATCCATGGAGGTGGATGTCACTTGAACCACTGTCGATATCAATCTTTCATCCCTACATCTCTCTACCCCTCCCGCCTATCTAGGTATGGCACAAACTGTAGTGCCTCTAGCTCCTCCGATAGTGCATCAAGATCCAACCCAGCCCCCCATAGCCACTCTCATGTCAATAGCTGAAACATCACTCACCCTATAAGAATATCCTGCATCACTTCAAACTGCCACGTCACCCGATCGGGTCTGTGTAGCTCCATTATAAGTAGACCTCTCTTAATAATATATCATCAAGTAAAGAAGTAACCACTATGTGCCTCCTCATCATCCCTCTAGCCCTTGAAGTGCTACAGCATATACGGATGCCATACTATCATCTTTTCCTATAAATCATCTAGTCACCTCCTCCATACATCCACATCTCTAACATCCTGATACTGCAGTATCACTCCCGCCTTTGCCCCCCATCCCCAGACCATGGCCTCTCTATCATCTTGCTCTCCTACTTTGTGCATGATCAGCCTAGTCACCCTAATGTGCTCCCAAGCTCATACCTGTAGTAGTGTGACATGTGTCACACTCAGCGCCCTTCGATAACATACCCCGTGCATATTCTGGTATAGTTATGATAGCATACAGGTCCCCCATGCAAATTGACCCTCTCGGCCGTCGTTGATATGACAAATCATCTTGACAAACCTAAGTGACAAGAATTGACCACTCTAGTCTAGCACCAATATCCCACTAATCAGCCCCGCTATGTACATCAACAATGTCGGTACCTTGCAAGAAAAACATTTGTCCACACCTAGCTTTTGTCATTGAATCAGTAGATCGTCACTGCCAAATACAACCTGTAAGGACTCGTCCAGTGCCTTTCCCACTACCCAACACTCACTAATCGCAATCCCTGCTATGGGGAGTTACAGAATCTGCCAAACATCCTTAAGAGTCAGTGTCATCTCCCCAATCGATCGGTGAAACATCGATGTCGTCAAGTCTCAACACTCTATCAAGGCTGTCAGCATGGCCCTGTGGGCATTAATCATTGGGTATGATAGCATATGCACTAGTTCTTCCTTTGCTAGTCTCTAGTGATTTGTGCCCGTCCGCCATGCATCTCATCAGCACCTCAAACCGTCTCTCCCGCATCTACAAACTCTCAACATTTTGCATCCATCATATAAAGTACTATGTCAGTTTCCCCTAACGTTGTTTTGAACCTCCTTTTCTTACTTTTTCCCAACTTGGGATTTCCCTTCTCCATCCCACCTCTTCCCTCTCTTTTCCCCTACCTTTATGTCTTTTTTCCTATTTTTTGGTCATCCTGGATCCTTGCCCTGGCTTGGGTCGGACCCACCCAGCTCCATCGGCAGACACGCCGGAGCTCATGGGTGGGCCTCCGCCCCTATCAGGCGGACCCGCCCGAGCCCGAGTGGACCCACCCAAGCTCGTCGGTGGGCCTCCACCAAGCTCAGGCGGACCCACCTGAGCTCATGGGTGGGTCTCCGCCCAGCTTGAGCGGACTTGCTTGAGCTCGGGCGGACCTGCTCGAGCTTGTGGGCAGGCCTCTGCCCAGCCCAGGTGGACCAGCCCGAGACCGGGTGGACCACCCGAGCGCGAGCGGCCCCACCCGTGCTTGCTAGTGGACCCGCCAGCGTGTGGGTGGCCCCACATGACGACTAGACCCAGACATATGTCACCACTTCGTCACCCCCCCTTAATATTTTTTTTCCTGTAAACCCATTTTTCCTCTCGACCAACCCAACGAAACCCATGTTTTCATTTTTTATCAAAATTTAGCCAAATTGACAAAAATCACAAAGTGGCATTTTGAACTCACCTAATGTGGCATGGCACACTCGACGAAGAATCGTCGTCTCTCATTCACCTGATGAATGATGTCGGTATCATACTCTGGCATCGTGTCCCTTCCTTCTCGCCCTCTTCTTTTCTCCCTCTTCTCCTCACTTGACAGTTGTCCAAATGAGGAGAGGTAATTCCTAGAGTTACCTTTTATACCTTTTTCCCTCCCTTTTTTATCTTTTAAAATAAAGGTCATTTTTACCCTTTATTTAACCTTTTTTCTCCCCAACTAATTAATTCACTCCCCCAATATCTTCCCGGGGCCGCCATTTGCAGATTGTAAACCCATTTTTCTCCATTCAAGCGCCAATTTTCTTGATTTTTCGTGCTCTTTCCAATGACATATACCACTTCATAATTTCGAGAAGTTACCTGATGCCCCCTTTTCCTTCCCCATCCGCCTTCTCGAGGGGGCATGCCCTACCATTATCTCCCAATCTTCCGCTATAAACCTTCTTTTTCAAGACTGGGGCATCCCCTTTAATTCTCCTTTGTTCAGGTAGCTCATGCAAACTCTCCCATGTTGGGGCATCTCTTTTCCGGACGCTTCTTCCATAAATTTGTTTGTATTTTATTTCTTCAAAACCCTATTATCCTAATAGTGTTTCGAAGAGGGGAAAAATGTAGACATCTAAATTTGACCACTTCCATATGGTCAAAGTCATCTCCTTAATCATCCCTTTGCTCATTTAATTCGTCCTCTTTGCTGGTATTAATTAAATCACTCATTTAATTAATATTTCATGTCTTCCATAAGGTTTCCAAAGTATTTAATATAATAAATTTCTTTTCCCCTCTTTCCTCTCTAAATTAAATAAATATACCACTTTATTTAATTTAGTCATATTATCTTTTGGAATTTTAAATTTATTTTGAAATTCCTCACTTTCTCTCTCATTGTCACATCCTCCAACTTTTACAAGTTTGTCTCTAATCCCTCTTAACAATCTAACCCTCTTTCTTAATCATAATTAATTTATGATTAAGATGTGCACACCCCTAATCATCATTAGGGTCCCATCCTCCATCATTTCCCACTTGCCTTTAATCTATCATTAATTGGTCTAATCAAGTACTTGCACAACCTTAATCACCTAATTAGGTCAACCTAATCCTCATATCATTTATGGAATGTGTCCTAAGTCAACCTTATTAAAATATTTCTCTTTTCTAATAAGGCACTCCATTCCCCATGTGAATTTTTAATTCACATTTAATCCGCCAATGCATTTAAAGGAATTTTAAATTCCTTCTCTCATTCCCATGAGAATATTTGAGGAAGTTTTAATTCCTCACATGTCCTCTCACCCACATGGGGACAAGGACCTCCCTTATGAGGAGATCTTTTCCAATCCCAAGGTACTATGTACTACCTCCATGTCATGTACTCTCCTTCCAACTCATGTACACATCATCTCTTACAAGCCACTTCATATGCCACATGTCAAGATGTGAGAGCTTGTGAGTTCTTAACTCACCTTAGCCCTACATCTTGATCTTGGTGGCTCAATCTCAACCATCCATTTCCCTAGAGAATTCCAAATTCTTTATAAATACCCCCTCTTTTCTCTCATTTTGGAGATCATCCATGCTAGCCAAACTCTTGCAAAAAAATTTATTGAGCCATACTTAGCCAAATTTTCACATTTGCATCCATTTTCACTCATCGTTCCATCCTCATTTCATCTCATAGCTTGCATCTCTTGCCATCCAAGGAGCATACAAACATCGAAGATTGAAGGGCCAACCAAAGGGACAACTCAACAAGGTTAAATCTTTCATTTTTCTTAGTTTAGTTAATCTTTAGGCTAATATTGAGGTGTAGGGTGTTTTTAGTTGTTATTTGCACTCTTTTGCTTGTTGTTCATTTTCTAACACTTATTTTCACCCTATCATAGAAACTATGTGAAAAAACCTTGTATTTATACATATCTTAACATTAATTCCCCAAATTCAAATATCACAAGCCAACATTGAATTAAAGATTTCAAATTATTAAAATACTACCAAAAACATATTTAAAGGGGGGTCCTAGGTCTAAGTGACGACCCATTCACCATAGGGTGAATGTGTCATAAGCCCCTTACCTAGGACACACATCAGACAAGGTGAAATGTTATACAAAAAAGGGTCCTAGGACTTAGTGAGGACCCATTTTCTATGTGGAAAATGGGTCCTAGGTCACCTACCTAGCACACACACCTTCCAAAATTAAGTGTTGTGTAATGGCATTTATGAATGTTGGGTTTTATCCCTTAGAATTTGCAATTAATTAGGCTTGGATTTGAATTAAATGGGACACTTAAGGAAAATTAACCTCAATTAATTAATAAATCCCTAGATTAGTATGAAAGTGTAAAGATACACTTTACAACACCCTAAACAAGGCACAATTAAGTCCATTTAGTTTAAAAGGGATCTAAACTTAATGTGAATATGAGAAACATATTACAACTCTAAATTAAGGCAACATTAGGCTCATTTTAACATTAATTATTCCCAAATTAAGTGAAAAAGGGATACTTTTTTTGTTACTAAAATCCTTATTCACAAAATTTCCTATTCTCGACTCCATTGAGATTTTTAAATGCAAAACCAAAAATAAAGTGGCCTCTTTAGTTGATTTATGTCTTAGTTCCAAATTTTCTTCCTTCCAAGGTGTCATCTATGAACAAGTAGATGGGGTAGCCATGAGTTCCCCTCTCTATCCTATTATAGCCAACCTTTTCACGGAGCACTTTGAAGAAGTTTTCCTCTTATCTTTCCTCCTCAAACCTAGGTGGTGTAAATACTATGTGGGTGATACCAAATGAAATGAAATAAAAGCATGTCCACCAAAATGAAATGGTGGAATGTAGGGGGGTTGATTCAAGTTCAATAGGGTCAATCAATGGGAAATGGCCCAAGATCCCTACACCATTTTCCTTAATTTCATTACAAAAAGAGATATTTGAAGGATAGGTTTGACTTTCAACCTTAAAGTGAGTCAACCCTAATTGGAAAATCAATTGTTTTCTTTTAACAAAAATGACTAATTAGTAGCTTTGGGAGATGATTTAAATTGCATTAACTAAGTAAATTGGATGACCTAACACTTGAAATAAAAAATTATATGATAAGAAAAATAGAAATGGCAATTTGCAAGCAGATCTAAGAAGGGTAGAATGGTATACACCTAGCTTAAAAATTGGGTTTTGAGCTATGTAGCAAGACTCATTCACCCAAGGAAAAATGGATCCTGGTGTCCCCTTCTAAAACATCAAAATCTAAAACTATATCCCTTTATCTACACTCTATTCATGTACCTACAAATATTTACTTCCACTCTGAACCTGTAGCAAATGTTGTTTTATGTGTATGGGGGTACACCTCGATCAATCCCAAGTT
Organism: Sequoia sempervirens; assembly: GCA_007258455.2. Taxonomy (NCBI): domain Eukaryota; kingdom Viridiplantae; phylum Streptophyta; class Pinopsida; order Cupressales; family Cupressaceae; genus Sequoia; species Sequoia sempervirens. Next base: position 464,842,029 of record VDFB02058242.1, on the reverse strand, counting down.
TGGTAATTAAACCTTTATGATATATAGAGATTTGATAAATGGAAATGTGTGTGATCCCTAACCTTAACTGCATCTAAGGTTGTTATGAGCTAATATGCAAGTAAACCCTACTCATGTGCATTAGAGCATGATTCCTATATTACAATGATAAATGATAAAGATTCAATAAGGGACAAGTCAAAACACCCTAATAAATTTGAAGTATGATAATAACTTGTTGTAGGTTGCTAGTAGAATGAAGCTTGAAGATGGGAACACTAGAAAATGAGTCATTAGGTTAAGGAAAATGGACAAATGCATCTCCCAAACCTAGAATCCATCATGATCCACCCTTGGCATCAACCTTCAATCATGAACAATGCTTGATCAAATCTTTGAAAAATTGATCTTGAAGACTTGAAAATACAAACAAAATGTTGCTCCAAGACATAAAATTTGTTGTATTTATTTTTTTTGAATCTTTTCTTTATCTCCTAATCTCTTCTCAATCTTCATCTCTAGTTTGAAAATGATGAGAAGGCTAGGATTTTTTTGCTTCTTCTCTAATTTCCCGAATATTAGATCTCGACAACCAACACTTGAAACTTGATTTTGAGACTTTAAGATACCACCAAAAAAATATTTAAATTTTTGTTTTGGGACTTAGAGGGGACCCATTCACCCATGGGAAAATGAGTCCTAGCTTATAAGTCCAAGACCAATTTGTTTTGGGGTCACTAATTAATTAAATGCATTTATTCAATGCATGTTTTAATGCAAGAAAATGATAAAAATGGGCCTTGGGATGCATAATAAAAGGAATTAGGGGCCTATTTAGAAGGGTAAAAGTGCATATATGTAAGGTCACTAAAATAGGTTTAAACTAAGTGTGAAATTGTACTATCACCTAGAAGGGAGTACAATTTTCTACACTACATTTAGCCAGCACTTTAGCGGCCATGTGACACTACATGCATATGCAAGCCAAATTACTAAAAGTAAATTGTGCTTCATAGAAGGAAACTCATATGGATATTATAATTTATTTGTGAATGGGGAGAATGAAGCCCCCAATGTAGTTATCTGCAAAACCACAATGTTAGGAACCACATCCTATAAAATTGATTCGTTAGTTGTTCAAAATCATCTTAGAACATGTCAAACTTCTACAAAGAATAAAAATTGAGGGTAGATGTATAATCCCCAAATTCCTCTTGCTTTATGGCGGTGGAATTAGGGTAGAAATATAACCTCATTGAATTGCTTTACTTTTTGATGTGAGTGCTTACAATAGGGTATTGAGGTTACAACACCACCTATTGATAAAAATTAGATAATATTGGAGATGGAACCACAAATACAACACAACAAATGACATAAAAAATAGAATCCACTATTCCCCATTATGTTGGTTTGAATAAAATGTACTATTTAGAAAATATTTACTATATGTTAGTGAAAAAGTATGTTTTTTACCATCATTTTGATATTTACAATTTGGAAATTGCTTTGTTGTAGAGGAGTGATGATGCCAAGCCAATGACCATACCAGCCCCCTAGATTGGATGTCGCTCGAGGTGAAGTGGCACATGGTGAGCTTTGATGCATGGTGAGTTTGTTGTACCCTCCTTTGTGATTATGTTTTTTATTTTGTACCATTTTTTATGCATTTTTAAAAGGTTTTAGGATCATATCAAAAAATGGCAGACCTATCCCATTTTGGTGCATGTATCCCAAAATAGCCAAAGTGTCCTAAACCTCCTATCCAAAAATGGCCTAGGTGTCCAATTTTAGCACAAGAATCCCAGGGCAACCTTTTTTTTCTCTTAATTGATTGATTAAAATTTTAAGCATGTTACTAATGATTTATTTCATCTCTTTCAGATATTGTCATGCACTCAAGATCATTTAGGAGGCAAATTATTTACCCTTCTTTGGGAGCAAGTTATCTGGATTATTGAGGAGGAGATTGAGACCTTATGTGAGATTGGTTTATTCTAGATCTATGTCATGCCACCTATGAGGTATCATGATGCTCTACTGATGGAATTTTTTGAAAGATGGAATGCAGACACATGCATATTCCATCTACCAACAAGAGAGATGACGATGACCCTAGAGGATGTTCACCGTATATTAAGATTACCCATCTGAGGTGAGACTGTCTACTTAGAGGAGGATCACGCTCACAAGCATATGAGATGTGATATTCATTATAGTTTGGGTCACCCTATTTCACCAGAGGATATCAGAGCTTGCATTGAGTTATAGTGGCTTTATACATTCACTCGCCATTGTTATATCAGATTATGGTTGTGACTATTGCTTTAGCACTTGTACCAGATAGGTTTGGTGCACACCTAGATTGGGGCCTCATTCCTACCATTTGTCAGATGGGGCGACATCAGACTATATATGCATGGGGTCACAATATTTTGGCTCATCTTTATTATGACATTGGACGATTTGTGTTTTGAGAGTTACACATCATAGTACACTATACGTTATTACAGGTTTGGGCCTTTAACCATATCACATGTACTAGGCCTATAGGTTATCCTATGGTAGCGGCCATGGGCTATCCATGATATTTCAACTACACTTTGAGACAAGTTTGGAATTTTAGGGATCTATTAAATACTAGAGGGTCTAGTTTGATAACCCAAAGGAGGAGGAGATAGTATGGAGACCTTACTAAACCATACCCCAATGGCCAAATCTATCTTGATAACTTATTAGGATGTAGTAGGACATATTTTTTCTTAGGCAACATGACTATATAGTTATGTCCTTTTATTATGATCATGTTATGTGACAGTTTGAACAAGTTCAAGTATCCCCTAGGCCAAAACCTACATATCTGAGAGAAACATGGAGTGGCTATAGGCCAGGAGAAATCTGACATCCTACAATTGATGATGTCACTTTTAGTGATTTGGATGATGTAGGTGTTGCAATAGCCTATGAGAATTGGTGGATGAGAGAATGACCTACACATGTCTTCCCTATCCATCATCTCGCAGGCGGCGCTAGACATCTTCCAAGTCATGGAGATGAGAGAGAGGATGGAGTCATGGATGGAGACACAGATGATGATGATAGGGATAAGGACATAGAGGAGGAGGAGGAGGAGGAGGATCCACAACCTATGAGATAAGACCCTGATAAGCCAAAGGAGGTCATAGATGGCCATGAGTAGAGATCATCCTACAAGTCACCTGGGTACAACTAGTAGTTGCATCAAGCATTATCTTTCATGAGTGTGGGGAGGGAAGTGGTGCTATGCCTTCCATGCTTCCTTCTCACAAGGGACCTATTATTCCACATCAAGATCTCGATTGACGGGCTAGTGATCTAGGTGATGATGTGTTATTATAGCTTTTTTGTATCTCTATTTATCACATTTACTTATCATATCTTGTTCTAATATTCATTTTGATTATCATTTTGTAGTGTGTACATGAGAGTTGCGAGACCTCTTGTGTTGAGTTACTATAGAGATGGTTCCCTCCATGCCCCCATGTCAAGCCACGAGAGTGAAGCATAGGCCACCACCTAGTATGGGGTGTCATGCTGACCTTTTCAATCCTTTAGTTAGATGGAGGATGACATACAAGGAAGCTACAAGGATCTCAAATCTATCCATAGCTAGAGAGGAGCAAGATAGAGTTGCACTTGCAGAGCTTCAGGTTTCATATGAGGAGCTTCGAGCCATTCAGGTCCCAGTCGAGAGTGATTCATAGGATTTTATATAGTCAAAACTCAATAGGTTATAGGGGGATCTCACTAGATTTTAGGTGGATCTAGCTAGAGTTCAAGCTGACAAGGACTGAATATATTAAGAGTGCATTGCAACCCTCATATGTGAGGGGATGGCTTTAGGTGAGGTACAGGGCCTATAGGATCAGATGAGCTCCATGAGCAGATCATGTTTGATGAGAGTAATTTATATCCCATTTTATGCCCCATTTCAACATATTTCATGCACCTTCATATCCATTCCAACATTCCATTTTTATTTTGTATCATACCATTTTGTCTCCTTTATGTTGCATATGGTTACATATATATAAGAGGTATTAAAAATAGTTTTGAAAGTAAATTATGAAAATTAATTATTGATTTTCTTTATTAATAAGCATTGTTATTTTACGCCTTGAAAAATATATCTTGCAGCATGCTTCCTATTGCCTCCTATGTCACTCAACATTATCACATGGATTGTACTCACATTAATTTCTTTCATATTGTGCCTATTTATCTTTTTGTGATAATTCCATGGTTACTAGGTTGAGCATGCACTATCTATGATGAAATTTATGATTGCAACTATGGGTGTCTTCCAATTTATGCTACTGCTACATTCCTATACAACTCAATTTGTGACTTCTCCAAATGGCTGGAAATAAAGATTAGAATTTGCAATCAATGATGCACTTTCCAGCTAAGTGAGGGAAATCAAATATATTTCCATTTTCTATTTCTTTCCACCATTGTAACAAGACTGTTTTAATATACACCCACTTTAGCTCATGCTCAAATGTTCCTAGTCAAAAATACACCAGATAAGAACAACCAGTTTTGCATTGTAATTTGTGAGTAGATGAGCACGAATCTAGAAAGTCCAACACATGGGTTTTGTCCAGAACGGACCCAATTAAGTTTTCACATGGAGAAATCCTCAATAAATAAAGGATTTGAAAGATACAGGTGGTTTTCTAAAGGTAATATTTCTTGATTTACTATTGTGGCCAATTTTTAGGTGGTTAGCATTGGAGAGATCCTTGACATGTGATCTTGTTTGCACTAAAAACCATTTTGTAATCTTCTCATAGATTAGGAAGTCTAATTTGGGGGAGAATAGTTTGTTGTAAAGAATACAATTGCTAGCCATGTGGGGAACTGAAACTCTTCTCATAACTAGTTGTTATGATAATTTTGTTTTTAATCCATGGATAGTTGTAAAGGTCGTACGTAGACCATTGTATTAGTTAGTATGTTGGATATAGGAAAAAAAAAGATTATTCTTGTATGCAACTGTTACACGATGAAGCTATAAATACTATATTTGTAATTTATTAGATCAGAGATAAAATTATTGCAAGCAAATTTTCTATACGCAAATTACTGCATGTAGATTATTGTATTTAAAATTTATATTATTTTGATAAATAAAATAGTGTTCTTTCTGATAAAACCAATGTAAGAAGGCTTCTATTTAACTCACCTGCAAATCATGAAGCAAGGTCCCACTCCCTCGTGAAGCACAGTGACATTTATTTCTTTTTAATATAATCTTTTTGTGTATTATTTTTGTTTTGTTTGATTTAATTTCAATAGCTTTCAAACTTTAATAGTTACATGATTTAATTCCAACACCTTTATTATAGTTCAATTTGATACAAGTCCTTATGATTTAAGTTTTATTTTTAATATTTTATTCAAATTCAATTTCAGCAAGTGTGTTTCTCTTTTTGTTAATAACTTACTATTGTTATAGCTCATGTTGTAGGAAGTGACAGTTTCTGGCACAGTTATGACAGGAAGGAAAAATAGGAATTAAATCAAATTTTCATTTAAGAAAATTTAGTGTGTTCTAGCTGCATTTCATCCCCACTTAGCTCACTATCTTCATCCCTTCAGTAAACAACCATGACACCTCTCACAAGCTTACGATCCCCGGATTGACACTCTTAGACCAAGCTGAAATCTTTCTTAACTTTACCCTAGTTTTGGCCTATCAACGATCTATTGTCTCTTGATAAGTATCACCACCAAGCCTTGAGGAGTTTTGTAGTCATATGCCACACTAGATGTACTATGTTGCATTATGCCACATTTTATTATCCTGGTGACTATGTACATAAACTATTATGATTACTATATATATGAGAATTTATGTTTACATACTACATTCTGAATTAAGTGTATTGTGTTAAACTAAATTCCCTTATGATCTAATGTTAAAATTAAATGCATGTAATGATCTAATTTAACACAACACATGGGTTTTGAATAGTATGTAAAGGAAAGTAATAATTCACTATATTGAACAATTATTCTACATAATTCAAGACACACCAAGAATGTCAAGAATGAAACAATGCAAGATAAAATAGGAAACTATCTACTTAATCTAACAAAATGCTTTAATACACATACTATTTAAAAAGATATGTTAAGTGTAATGTCTATGCAAATGTGTAGCATTAATAGGTTCTTTAAGAGGTGTACCATCTGTTCAAATTAATGTGTATGCTCTAGACCCATAGCTTTTGTCGATGACATAAAGGCCTAACCAATTCATACTAAATTTTACTTTTTAACCTGAGGCATTATTAACATTACACTGATTTTCATATAACAAAAAATCACCTTTGTTGAATGAGTGAGGAATGGAATTATCATTGTAACTTCGTAGCATTCTTTTGGAATAAGTTTGAAGATGCTTGAGAGTTTTGATGTGATTTTCATCAAGCATTTCAAGTTGTTTTAAATCTTTCTTTTTATAAGTGGTGTTGTCAATAGGCCCTCTAGGTGCAATTCTCAATGAAGGAATTTCTAGCTCAAAAGGCATTATTGCATCATTGTCATAAACAAGGTTATAAAGTGTATTTCTTGTGGATGTTCTAATACTTGTGTGATTGGCCCCCAATGTGTAAGATAATTGTGTGTTTCAATCCTTATTATGTTTTCTTACTATTTTTTGCAAGATTTTCTCAAGTGTTTTATTAGTTGCTTCGGCTTGACCATTAGATTGTGGGTAATAAGGTGTTAAAAAATGGTGTTGAATGTGAAATATTTCCAAAATTTTCTTCACATCATTGTTCTTAAATGGTGTACCATTTTCTAACACTAATGTGGAAGGAAAACCAAAGTGATCAATAATGTGTTCCAATATGAAACCAAAAATTACATTAGCGGTTGTGGAATGAAGAGAAATAACTTCTACCCATTTTGTGAAATAATTTATCACAGTAATTATAAATGTATATCTAGAAGAGGAAGCTTGCGACATTTTTCCAATGAGATTCAAACTCCAAACTGAAAATGGCCAAATGGGAACTTGAGCATGAATTTCAAAAGCAAGAGCATGGATCAAATTGTTATGTTCTTGACATTTGTGACATCTTTTAGCATGATCAAAACAATCTTGTTCCATATGTCACCAAAAATATCCCATGTAGATTAACTTTTGAACTAATGATCTACCCCCAAAATTCCCCCCACAAGCACCAACATGGGATTCTACAAGGGCTATACGGATCTCCAATTGTTTAAGGCATCTAAGCATTAAGAGACCATTGAAGGATCATCTATGAAATACCTCTGCTAAGATTATGTATCTAGTAACATTTTTTTGAATACGAGCTCTAGTATTTTTAGTGGTTGGTCTAAGAAAGGTACCTTCTTTTAAATAATTGAATATCAAAGTGTATCATTCACTAGAGACTCCAATATTGGTCACTAAAACTTCTTTCATTTTTTCATCTATTGATGGTTTTTTTATTGTGTGAACTACAAAATTGAATTCAATAGAAGGATCTTCAAGAGACACAAGAGAAGCAGTGCTTACCATTGCATCTGCATGTCAATTATCCTTTTTCGAAAAATTATCAATGGTATATGATTCAAATTGTTCTAGCAATGTCATTGTAATGTCTTTATATTGGGATAACTTATCATGTTTCACTTGATAGCATCTGTTTATTTGTTTAATGAACAATTGATAATCACCAATTGAGAATCACCAAATATATGAATGTGTTGGAAACCCAAGGATAAGGCCACATATATTCCAACAATTAGGGCCTCATATTTTGTAGTGTTTTTCATGTATAGAAAATTTAAGCAATAGGGGAACATGCTTTCTTAAAGGTGGTATTAATATAACCCCTACTCCATAGCTAGTTTGACACTCAAAACCATCAAAATACTATTCACATTTTTCCTTCTTAGTTGTCATCACATTCTCATCAGGAAATAAGTCATGATTAAGCGATGTTAATGGTGAAGGAGTGTCAACTAAATTTTTGGTCAAGGCTTTTCCTTTGGTTGCCTTTTGAGGAACAAATTTAAGATCAAACTCAGTTAACAACATAACCCATTTAGCTAAATATCCTAACAAATTAGTTTTAGTAGAAAGGTATTTCAAAGGACAAAACTTTGTAACATGCATTTCTACATTTAATAAATAGTGTCTCGATTTACTAGTAGAAAACACAAGAGCCAAACATTGTTTTTCTATTGTTGTATATTGAGTTTCATAATCAATTAGAGTCTAACTAATGTAATAATTAGAATGTTCTTTGCCACTTTCATATTGTTGAGCCAATAATGTTGGTAGAGCATGAGTGGATGTTGATATGTAAATAATGAATGGATTTCCTTGAATAACGGGTTGCAAGATGGGAGGATTAGCTAGGTATTCTTTTAGTTTTTCAAAAGCTTGTTTACAATCATCGTTCTATTTAAATTCTTATTATTTCTTAAGAATTTGGGTAAAGGGAAGAGTCTAATCTGCTAGTGATGCCACAATATGATGGATTTCTTGAACTTTCCTTATAAATTGTGCAATTGAGAAATATTTTTAGGAGGTCCAGCATGTTTATGATAACATCAAATTTATTTATCTCTACCTCAATGCCTCTATGTGACACTATAAAACCCAATAGTTTTCCACTATCCACACTAAAGATGCACTTCTTTTGATTTAACCTGATGTTGTACTTACAAATTATTTCAAAGATATTATGAAGGATTTTGGCATGATCTTGACAATTTAAAGACTTAGCCAAATATCATCAATATAATCTTCCAAAATTTTGTGTATGAAATCATTAAATATTAGTTTCATATCTCTTTGATATGTTTCTCCAAAATTATTTAATCTAAAAGGTATAGCAACCCAACAAAATGTTCCCCAAGGTGTGGTAAAAACTATCTTATATTGATCTTGAATGTTGATGAAAATTTGATTATATCATAAAAAACCATCCATGAATGACAATAAAGCATGGCACATGGTTGAGTCCACTATCATTTCATTTTTATGAAGGAGAAAATCATCTTTTAAGGATTCTTTGTTCAAATCACAAAAATGTGTACACGTCCTAATATGATTATTAGGTTTTTCCACAATGACAATATTAGATATCCATGGTGAATAATCAATAGGATGAATAAATCCAGCATCTATGAGCTTCTCAATTTAAAATTTTACCAACAAAGATATCTTAGGATTCATCTTGAATATCTTTTGTCTTACGATTTTAACATATTTTTCAATAATGATGTGCATGATTATCTTAGCATCAATACCCAACATATCTGAATAAGTCCAAGCAAATATTTTAGGAAAGTTATGTAATAATGTTGCATGATCTTATTTTTCATCACCATCAAGAAATTTTATATTGGAATCACCTCTTCTTCATTGGATGTATCCATTGGTATGTTGATTGTATCTCCCACAAGTAATGTACTTTGATTTGGAATTTCAAGAATTTGTTCATCGTCATCTTGTTTAATATCACTTTTTTTAGTTCCTTGACCAAAGTATCCCTTAGCACTTAAGGTACAAGTGAATATTCATTTGTGGTGATGAGTTGGTAAATTATCACAAACTCTTAAAATTTCTACTAAAGCTTCATCATGTTGAAAGTAATCTATTTTCCTATCATCACTTGTAGTATCTATTAAGTCGGGATGCACCAATGTGAGGGTTGTCTTAGGAGAATCTTGCATGATAGTGTTGATATTGAGTGAAGGATTTTTTGATGCCTCATTTACATTAGAAGGACAATATCCAAGACCTCTCATTTTTTCTTGTATATTATTGTCTACACAAATTCCTTGTTGATTCACACCACATCCTTTTCCATTATAGCCAAGTTATTTCAAGAGTTGATATCCTCTTCCATAGAGATATTCCATTGCTTTTGATGATGGTGGTTGCTCATGATCAAGTTCATCATGATTGGTTGTGTAATTTGTGTCTTCTTCCTTGTTAAAAGTTATCAACTTGGATGCTTGTGATGATTCTTCTTCATGTTGTGTTGACAATACTATCATTCTTTGTCCTTTTTTAATTCTTTCGTTATGATTTTATATTCTCTGATGAATGTTGGTGTAAAATCTAATGAAACCCAATAATCATCCAATAGTTTCAATATTGATGAAAAACACTTACTCTTTTTCCTCTTCTTGCACAAGTTCAACTTTTAAGGTTGGTATCAATGTTCTCAAAGGACTTTTCATGCCTATTTCAGTTTGTAAACAACTTTCAGATTAAAGGTCAAGTTTTATTTTGTAAACCTTATTTTGATAGGTATACTTGATTAAATAGTGAAGTGCTTAAGGGAATCTATTCATTTCATGAATCCAAGGTTTTCCTAAGAGAAGATTATATGAGAGTTCTTGAGGAAAAAAATGAATAGGAGTTTGCAAATTTTTCTTACCTATTCTAACATGTAATGCTATCACACCAAGCAATTTTTTTCCCACATTATCTAACCCACAGATAGATAAAGTGTTTGGTTGTTTTTTTCTCTTTTCCACTCCAATTTTATCTAGAAGGTTTACACTACAAACATTGAGTGCTAAACCATTATCAATAAGAGTATGTCTTATGCAAATCATGTTAATGACAACCACTATCGTCAAAGCCTCATTTTGTTTTTGCACTTCTAATGGGGGTAACTCATCTTGAATGAGATCCCATTGTAGTGTAGGAAAAAGGATCCCTTTTCCACACTTAATTTAGGAATAAATATTAATAATAAAATGAGCTAAATTATGCCTTAATTTAGTGTTGTAATATGTATTTTACATATTCACATTAAGTTTAGGGCCTTATTAAATAAAATGAACTTAGTCATGCCTTAATTTATTGTTGTAATATGTATTTTACATATTCACATTAAGTTTAGGGCCCTATTAACTAAAATGGCCTTAATTATTCCTTATTTATGGTGTTGTAAAGTGTATTTATTTACACTTTCACACTAATCTACAAATTTATTAATTAATTTAGGTTAATTATGCCTTAATTGGACCCTTTAATTCAAATCTAAGCCGAATTAATTTCAATTTTTGAAGAGGAAAACTCGACAATCATTAATGCCATAACATAACACTTATCATTGAGCAATGTGTGTCCTAGGTAAGTGTGTTAGGACCCATTCACCTGTGGGTGAATGTGTCCTCACTTAGACCTAGGACCTTAATTTAAATTAAGTTTTTGGCAGTATTTTAATGTTTTCAAATATATATTTCAATTTTCGCTTGTGAAATTTGAATTAAGGATAAGTTACTATAAATACAAGTTTATTTTATCAAATTAGCAATAGATTTTCAAAAGCACAATTGAGAGATCAATTACAAAATTCAAGATTATTTTCAAGAGCATTCAAGAGAGGATTTCTTCATATTTTTTGTATCAATCAAGATCCAAGCATTACGTCAAAGTTATGTGGATTCATGAATGTTTTTGGAGCTAATATGTTGATGTAGGTTCCATGATTTAATCAACCATTCAAAGTATCATTTCAAGCAAGGATTCAAAGCAAGATTCAAGTATGAAGATCCACATCCATTAAAGCCATTTCATGCAAGTTGTAGACCTCCATTATCAAAGGTTCATCCAAGGGTTTGTGAGTTGTGACATAGAGTTTTTCATTCATCATTCCTTTCATGCTTTTATTCATTTCAAGGTTTAATTACTAAAATAGGGTTTGACCAAGACAAACCCCCATTCACCTAACAAATTTTTTTTTTCCCTCTTGGTGTATGTTTGCAAATTTTAGGAGGAAGATCTATTTGAAGAAAAAAATTTGCAAAGTTGCATTTGTTGTCACTATTCTTGCAAAATCATGAAAATTAACCTACAAAATTTATTTCTATCTTTCCGACTGTGAGATTTAGGAATCTGGGAGTACAAAAATGGGAGAGAAAAACTCATCAACAAATTTTTAGGATCCCTAGCTAGGACCCATTCACCATAGGGTGAATGAATCCTTAGTGAACCTTGAAAAAGCACTTTTTTGTGAAAGGTACACAAATTTTATCCCTTATGAATTCTCCCTTAAGTCTATAGGTTCCATCATTTTTATGTTTAAGCTTCTAAATGCACTTTATAGATCGCCATTTAGAGTTTATTTTCTATTTTAAATCTTTCTCCCCAAAGTGGTGTTTGACCTAGACCCATGTCCTAGCAAAAAAGGGAAATTAGTAGATTCACACTTTGACTTGATTCACCTCGTGGTTGACAGTCCTTTCATACTGTGGATCTCATTTCCTAATTAAATTAGAGAATTAGGACCCCTTTTCCCTATTTGGATACACTTTTCCATTTTTGGAAATTCAACTATCCTATTTTTCTATGTTTCATTTTGGTGGACTCGACCTTGTACAACAATATTTTTGAAAATTGGAGTCCTTTTAATCCTAGATCTAGAATTTACATAAGTTTGCATTTCATTGTGTTACTTTGCATATCATTTAGGGTTTTCAAAATTGCATTAGTTTGCATTGCATATAGGGGTTTAAATTTGCAATGTTTACATTTGAAAAATTCAAAAATTTGCATTAATTTTGCATAGTGTTTGTATATTAGTGTACTTTTCATGATTCATACTCAAAAATTAAGCCAAATTTTTATTTCAAAAAGTGCCATATTGTTCATCATTTTTCCTTCATTGCACTTGCATTTACACATCAAATTCAGGAAAAAATTGCTATAGAAGTTACGATCTAAGATATCAAACAAAAAACACATCTAATCATATGGAAATTGTATTTTTCAATTTTAAAAAATCTTATACTAGGACCCATTTTCCCCTGGGAAAATGAGTCCTTGGAGGCCTACAAAAACCAACTTTTCTAAGCCTTTTTATGGGTTTTTGCACTTCCTAGGCTTGTTGGTAACCTATTGTATTAGTTTGGAAAGTGTTAGGAATTTTTGTTTCATGCATCTAGGTCAAATCATTCATTTAGTATAGTTATTTTTGAATCATTCCAAAATAATTTTAGTAGCAAAAATCATCAGATTTGAAAATGCTTACATTCTTGAAGCTTTGCATAATATGGATAAAAGTACTTTTCACTTTTGCATACACAATATTTATACTCATGAAAATTTGAATAAGTTGGATAAGATTACTTTTCATTTTTGGATACCCACTATTTACATCTTGAAGCTTTGCATAAGATGGATAAAAGTACTTTTCATTTTTGGGTACATAATGTTTAAATTCTTGAAGCATTGCATAAAATGGATGAAAGTACTTTTCATTTTTGGGCACACAATGTTAGTATCTTACCTTTATAAGCATGCTAAGAAAAAATTTCATGCCTCCCACTTATGAGAATGTTTTAATGAAAGAGAAAACATAATGGAAAATAATGACAATCGAACTTGGTCTTCTCCCAATATCTCTCCTATTTGTGAAGAAGATATTTTGGTGTTAGAAGATCAAACCAATGAGAGTTATGAGAGTCTCATTTGTCTCTCTTCCCCTACCTCTCCCACTTGGGAAGACATTTTTGGATACAAGGATGAGACCATTGACACATCTCCTAATACTACTTTTCCTATTTCTCTTATTTGTGAGAATGATTTGATATGAGATAAGTAAGAAAATCCAACCATTGATGAGTCCCCTACTTGTGATGAAGCTATTTGAGAAGAACCAACCATTGAATGTCATGAACATCTAGGTTTTTTCTCTCCTAAAAACTCTCCTACTAGGGAAGATATCATGGTGGAAGAAAATGATAACATTGACACATATCTTTCAAACTATAGTAATGTGGCTTCCTTAGATGAAGATGATGAAGTGAAATTAGACTCCCCTTCACTAAGAGATCATAAAAATAAGGATAAGTGTGTTGAGGTTATGAAATTAGAACTCCCTTGAGTCCTCTAATTCTTAGACCCCCTACAGATCCTTTAATTATTGGACCACCTATGCCTAAACTTATCTTCTATCCACCCTCACAACAACCAAAAGTTCAAAATAAACCCATGCTTATCTTAGAACCACCTACAAGTCAACTTGATAATGATAATGTTTCACAACAACCAAGTTAAAATATTTTTTCTCATACATATAACACTAGAAACTAATCCACAACCAAGAAAAACAACTCCAACATCCCTCCCATTGCCTCAACCTATCTTGCTTAGTACTCCTCATTTTCCATCATATAATGGAAAGAAGTATGATCTTGGTGAACAACTTAAAAATACTCCTGCTAAGATATCCTTATGGGACCTTATTCAAGACTCACCTAGTTATCATAAAATGCTTCAAAGTGCTTTACAACAAGTTCCTACCCCTCCTAATGTGCAAACAGATGTGGCAACCCAAATTCAAGGTATGGCTTCAGTCAACTTGGACAATACTTTCCATCAAGATGAGCTACCTTCGTTAGAAGTGTAAAAACAAAATGAATCTTTCATGATAATAGCTATATATAATAGAACTAGGATAAAAAGAACCCTTTTTGACAATGGATCAACCCTTAACATGTGTAGCATAAACCTTTTGGACAAGATTTAAATACAACTAGATTATTTATCTATTCATGGGTTTGATAACATAGGAAAACAACCACTTGGTGTGATAAAATTGCCTATTACAATTGGAAAGGCCACATTGCAAACTCCTATTCATGTCATGCCCGATAATCTTTCATATAATATTCTCTTGGGTAGAACTTGGATTCATGCATTGAATGGGGTGCCTTCTACTCTTCATCATAAAATGAAGTATGTGTACAACAAAGTGTATACAATCAAATCCAAACCTGAACCAAAAAGTTGTTTACACACTAAGTGTAGACATCAAAAATATACAAATTAATATAGCACACTCGATCCTTGATCTACTAACATTGCTTCATCCTAAATCATCCCTCGGTCTAACCATTTAATAAAATCCCCCTATCTGATTAAATTCATCAATATTCCTCTCTTAATTAAATAAATCACTTTATCTAATTAAGTCACCTCTTCTCGATAATTAAATTAATCATCTTGATCTAATTATCCGATTTAATTAAGATCTATCTATCTATCTAAATAAATCCTAACATCATCCTTTTAATTAAATAAATCAAAATATTTATTTGATTAATATCTTATCACATTCTTCTCATTATTTGATTTAATAAATCCTAAAATCTAAGTCAAATAAGTCACATGTCCCATCCTCTAGATAATGCAAGTTGCACATGAAAATAGATTTAATTCATTTATTAAATCCCTATTTTCCTCACATGGCATCTTTTGGAATATTCTTTCAATTTGAATTCAAAAATTCTAAGTCAACATGTACATCCAACAAGGCAATTAAAATCTCTTACATGTCCTTTGCCTTGAGCCAAGTGGCATTTATTGCATTTTCCCTTCCCTCTTACATGTCATTTCAACAAATTTGAATTTCAAATTCATGCATTTATTGGCACATTCCCCAAATCTTGCACATCCTCCACCCATTCATAGCTTGACAAGTGGCATCATGCCATTGGATGAATGTTAGTCCCACATTGCTCAAAGATGGACATTCATCCATCTTGGCATTCTATAAATAAAGAACTCATATCCTTGTTTGATCATCCACAAATTGAGTAAACTTACTATACTCAAATTCATAACAATTTTCATCCATCTCATTGAATCATAGCTAGGTTTTTGCAGATTTTATCTTGGAGCATTCATCAATCTTCATCAAAGTGGATCACAATCTTCATCAAATTGGCACCAATTCTCCCATGAAATCAAGAGTTTGCATTGCTTTCAATAGGATTTAATCTACTTTCTTGTTCTTTCATTATTTTCTTCTCTTCATTCCTATTTTGAGTTTTGTTAATTGATTTCATGGGGAATCATTGTTCTTACTTGCATTTGATCTCCTAATGTATTCATTTGTTGTGTTTTGCAAGTATTTGGATTAGGGATTCACACTAAGAAAGAAAAGGAAAGTCCTTTAAAAATATTGACACCAACTACACAAGTGGAACTCGTGCAAGAGAGACAAAAATAAAAGCATATTGAAAAAGTCACAAAGTTATTGGAAGATGATTGTGGATCCTTAGATTTCACACCTACATTCATAAGAGAATACAAGATCATAATAAAATGAGTCTAAAAAGGAAAAAGAGAAAGTGGTAATGTCAACAAAAAATTTGAAAGCATCCACTTCAACCACTATAGAAGAAGAAGCAAATTACACAAAAAAACTTTGATGAAATTGATTATGAATAGCCACATAATCTAAAAGAAATGGAAAAGATTTATGGAATAGGTTATGAGCTTATGAAACAACTTGGTTATAGTGGAAAAGGATGTGGTGCTAGAGAACAAGGTATATGTGTCCCTATAGAGCCTAACACAAAAGAAATAACTAGTGATCTTGGTTATTGTCTCTCAAAAGAAACAAAAAAGCCTTCACTTAATATCAACACTCTTATAGAGGATTCTTCTAAGCCAACTTTAACCTTGGTGGATCTTGACTAATAGAAACTAGTGGTCTTGGTTATTTTCATTTGAAAGAAATGGAAGAATTAAAGAAATATTCACTTAATATCAATTTCATCACACAAAACAATAATTATTGGAGTTCATTATACTTTACACCCTCCTTTCTAGGAGAGTACAAAAACTCACAATCTACAGAGGCTTGTGTAAGTATGACACCTTGTACTAAGCAAGAGATATCTTAATTAGAAAATAAAGGAACATCTTCTACTATTGATCAAGAGAGTATCTTGTCAAGACTCCTTGAAGATTGTTTGATAGATCTCCCTATAAGAACATGAAATAAATTTTACAAGAGTTCATTATGTGCATATCATAGAGTTCATGGTGATTCTACTAATGGATGTAAGGCTTTGAGTGACAAAATTCAATATCTTAAGGATTTTGGTGCTCTTCCTTGTGTTGAAGCACCTAGTTCCTTTAATTGATATTGTTTTTCATGTTGCTCATCACTTACCTCAGCCCACCCTTGTCTTGCACTAAGTGGGGGAAAGGGGGTTAGGTAGTCTTGTCCTCATATGACACTTTTCATTATCTCTTTCTGATAGTTGACCACATTCCATGTATATATAAGGGCAATCTTAGGATGTGGATGACATGCCTTAAGTTGGATCGCATGTGATGTACTGTGTTATCTTTAAGATTAGATTTTGGGGGGAAACCCTTATACATTATGTAGTTTCATTTGGGAACATATGAGTTGGCATAGCGCTTTCTGAATAAGCTCTTATGTATTAAACTTGAATATTTTCTAATTTAAAGTTATTTCTCACAACAATGGTGTTAGAAATTCCTTTAAAGTGGGGGCATACATCGACATCCTCATTGTTCTTTGTGTGATTTTATTACTTCTTGTGATGTGTCCCTTTTTTGTGGTGTCATTGGGTTTGATGTCCATTGAGAGTGTGATATTTATTTTTATCCTTGACTTGTCCTCTCTTGGAGACATTAGGCACAATGTTCCTTATGAAGAGACCTTACATGAACTAGACAAAGTTCCTTTGAACAAACCTCTACTCACATGTTTTTCGTAAGTGTTTATCATAATACACCTTGTTAACCATATGAAGCTCAAATTTTCATTTTGTGGTTCCTTGTTATCAAAGGGATAGCTTTGGTATGGTTAGTATGATGAGAGCATAGATAGAGGTATGACTTTCTCATTGTACAATGAGAGCCTAGAACTAACATGAATTTCTCACTATTCCACTTTCTTTGAGGCTCACATAAGGGAAGACCCAAGGTTCCATTACCCTGGAGTGATCATGCATCTTGGACAAACAATTGAGACTTGATCTACATCGAGTTGGAAAAATAGTCGAGGCTTGATCCACCCCTTTTTCTTTTTTTTTGTTTCTTTTAGTCATTGACATTGCATCTTTGTGTATCTTGTCTTACTACTGCATATCATACACCTTGTGTGTGTCCCTTTGTGCTTACGTTGGTTTCATGTGGGATCTTGGATCCTAGTGACTAGATTACCCTCCTTGACCTTTGTCATCCTATACCATCGACATTGGTACACTTGGAACCCTCTTGAATGTCTACTTTAGTGTGAGTTTTACATAAGTTCATACTCTCACTAAAGTGGGGGCTAAATGTAGTGTAGGAAAAATTATCCCTTTTCCACACTTAATTTGGGAATAAATATTAATAATAAAATGAGCTAAATGATGCTTTAATTTAGTGTTGTAATATGTATTTTACATATCCACGTTAATTTTAGGGCCTTATTAAATAAAATGAACTTAATTATGCCTTAATTTAGTGTTGTGATATGTATTTTGCATATTCACATTAAGTTTAAGGCCCTATTAACTAAAATTGAATTAATTGTGCCTTATTTATGGTGTTGTAAAGTTTACTTATTTACACTTTCACACTAATCTAGGGCTTTGTTAATTAATTATGGTTAATCATGCCTTAATTTTCCCCTTTAATTCAAATCCAAGCCTAACTAATTGCAATTTACGAAGAGGAAAACTTGACATTCATTAATGCCATAACATAACACTTATCATTGAGCAATGTGTGTCCTACGAATGTGCCCTAGGACCTATTCACCTAGGGGGGAATGGGTCCTCACTTAGACCTAGGACACTAATTTAAATTATGTTTTTGGTGGTATTTTAATGTTTTCAAATCTATATTTCAATTTCAGCTTGTGAAATTTGAATTAAGGATAAGTTACTATAAATACAATGTTATTTTATCAAATTAACATTAGATTTTCAAGAGCACATGGAGAGATCAATTAAAAAAATTCAAGATTATTGTCAAGAGAATTCAAGAGAGGATTTATTCATCATTTTTTGCAGCAATCCAAGCATTACGTCAAAGTTATGTGGAGTCATGCATGTTTTTGGAGCTAATATGTTGATGTAGGTTTCATGATTCAATAAAGCATTCAAAGTATCATTTCAAGCAAGGATTCAAAGCAAGATTCAAGTATCATGATCCACATCCATTGAAGCCATTTCATGCAAATTGTAGACCTCCATTATCAAAGGTTCATCCAAGGGTTTGGTGAGTTGTTACAAAGACTTGTTCATTCATCATTCCTTTCATGCTTTTATTTATTTCAAGGTTTAATTACCAAAATGGGGTTTGACCAAGGAAAATACCCATTCACCTAACAAACAACATTTTTCCCTCTTGATGTATGTTTGCAGATTTTAAGTGGACGATCTATTGAAGAACAAAATTTGTAAATTTTTCAAAGTTGCATTTGTTGTCACCATTCTTGCAAAATCATAGAAGTTGACCTACAAAATTTATTTTTTGTATTTTCGATTGTGAGATTTGGGAATCTAGGAGTGTAGAAATAGGAGAATAAAACCCATAAACATATTTTTAGGATCCCTAGCAAGGACCCAATCACCATGGGGTGAAAGAGTCCTTACTAAGCCTTGAAAAAACACTTTTTGTGAAAGGTACACAACATTTATCCCTTCCAAATTCTCCCTAAAGTCTGTAGGTTCCATTAGTTTTATGTTTAAGCTTCTAAATGTACTTTATAAATCACAATTTGGAGTTTATTTGCTATTTTTAATATTTTTCCCCAAAGTGTTGTTTGACCTAGACCCCCATCCTAGCAAAAAATGGAAATCAGTAGATTTACACTTTGACTTGATTCACCTCAAGGCCGATAGTCCTTTCATAGTGTCGATCTCACTTCCTAATGAAATTAGAGAAGTAGGACCCCTTTTCCCTTTGGATCCATTTTTCCATTTTGGGAAATTCACCTATCCTATTTTTATATGTTTCACACATAAAGAAATCTTAGCAAGAGTGTTTCTAAGTTGTTCCACAATATCCTTTCCATTATGTAGAGGCTAGTGACCTCAGAGCACTAGGAAAAACAGGTTGAGGTAGTAGTAATGAATTTGGTATGGTTTATGGTTGCCTATTATTCCTTGTATTATATGTGCGAGCAATGGTATTATAATTCAATTGCTGCAAAACATTGTTTTGATTATATTGGAAAAACAACTTGTTGTACCCTTGACATGAAGAGCCCCCAGGGGAAAAACATTGTTACTACTGAGTTACTTTGTAAAATTTAGGATATTTCCTAAAGGTTTTGGTTTGTTTTTAGGTGGTCAGGTATGATAAGCACAAGCTTGGTTTGGACTTGTTGTTGTGAAGGTGGGTAGATGATAAGTTGAGGTGTAATTGCATTAACTTCCCTTTGTTTTGTTTTGTTTTGACTAGCCTTAGTGGATGATATTTGTGAGATAAAATACTCAAGGGCTTCATCCATGTCAAATTCATCACTACTAAAGGGCTTGCAAGATATATTAACTTGTAGAAAGATATCTAACATGATCAGATAACTACGCTTTCTCCAAGGTTTATCATTTAGTGTATTTTTTTGTTTAATGTTTTGGGATAGTTTATGGTTTCAATTTTTTGTAAAATGAAAACTAATCCATCTAAGCTATGTGTTGATGTAAAAATTAATTCAAATGTCCATAGATCTAAAACAATCTAA
Source organism: Sequoia sempervirens (assembly GCA_007258455.2). Lineage (NCBI taxonomy): Eukaryota > Viridiplantae > Streptophyta > Pinopsida > Cupressales > Cupressaceae > Sequoia > Sequoia sempervirens. Next base: position 464,821,513 of record VDFB02058242.1, on the reverse strand, counting down.
TATCGAAACATAATTTTTTTTCTAATTTCCTTCAAGATTTTATCAAAAGAACAACTTTCTTTACTGTGCAAAAAAGACTATTTCAAAATTTCAAATTTCAGGTTTGACAATAGAAATAGAAAGAAAGAATATAGATAAAAATGCACCTAGAAGATTGTTAGGACACCTGTACAAGGACAGATTCACCCAAGGACGAATGGGTCCTTGGTTAGGGTGTTGAAAAATGAAAAATGCAATGTTTGAGCTACTGTTTGTGTTTACTATTTTAGGTTGCAAAATGTTTCTTTTGTGTCTAATTTAATATAATTTTCTATCGAAATGAAAATATAAGAAATAAAAAAATGTAAACAAAATTGACAACTTTTGAGATACAATTTTGACTAAATTTTTTAGCTAAATGATTGAAAGACACTCTTGATACAACTAACATGTAAGATGTATGCAAGATTTATGTAATATTTTTAGTTTTTAATGATTTTAAATTATGCAAAATTCAATTTTGAAACCCTAAATGAGATACCAAACTAACTAATGTAAATCCTAGATATAGGGTTTTAGAGACTTCCAAATCAAAATTTATGATGCACAATGTCAGGTTCACCAAAATTAAATGAAAGGAAAGGAGATCCACCAAAATGAAATGGTGGAAAGTAGGTGGTTTGATTCAAGTGCAATAGGGTCAATCAATGTGAAATGACCTAAGATCCCCACAACCTTTTCCCTAATTTCATTAGAAAAGATCTCCAAAGGATATGCTTGACTTTCAACCTTAAGGTGAGTCAACCCTATTTGGGAAATTTGTTGTTTTCTTATGACATAAATGACTGATTGGTAGTTTTGGGAGATGATTTAGAATGCATTATCTAAGTCAAGACTTGAAATACATAATTATATGATAACAAAAACAAAAATGAAAATTTATAGGCAGATCTAAGAAGGGGAGAATGGTATGCACCTGGCCTAAAACTAGATTTTGAGCTCTTTAGCAGGACTCATTTGCCCAAGGGTGAATGGGTCCTAGTGTCCCTTTATAAAACTTAAAAAGATGAAACTATAGACCTCTATCTACACTCTACTCCTATACCTACAAATCTTCACTTCCAGATTTGGACTTGTAGTAAATATACAAAGCAAAATGTTGTTTTATGTGTATGGGTATTTGCCTTGGTCAAACCCCAAGTTTGGTAATTAAAAATTGATGATATATAGAGATTTAATAAATGATAGTGTGTGCACATCCTAATCTTAAGTGCATCTAAGTTGTTGTGAGCTAATGGGTGATCCCACAATAATGGGTTTCACTTTTTGGCCAAACTTGACATTGAAATCAACATTTTTCACTAGATCTTCACTTTCTTACACCTATAGTAGCTAAACCATTAAAAATTTGAAGATGAACCAAACTGGCAATTTATGATATTTTTTGTGTAGATTCTAATAATATATTTTTAAAAAAATTATGAATCATTTTATGTAATTTTTAATAACTTATTTTTTCTACTAAACAACATTTTTAAAAAGTGGGTCAGAGATGATGTAGTTCATCTTCTGTCCAAGAGCTAGGAGGATGCCAGCTAGTCTGCTACTAGTTTGTTGTTTGTCTGCATGTCTATTTTTTGGTTGTTGTTTTGTTTTGATGCTTTTTTGATCTTGGACTTTTTTGGCCCTTGTGGCTCTCTATGAAGGGTACAACACCCTGAAAATGTTGCTTACTTTATCAAAAACATTTTAAAAAAGTGATGTTTACTTTGAACCACATAAATTTGTTTATAGAAAGGATACATTACTAATTCTTAAAATATAGATTTTATACACCAATATCTAATGCATGGATATTTTTTCATATTTTTTTGCTACATTTTTTTTAATTAATTTTCCAAGTTAGAGTAATTACAGTTTGGATAGAGGTGTACTTTGGATGACATAACTTTTTTTGTATGCATTTGAATTAACTTATTCTTTTTTTTGTTGAAATAAGGACACCAATACCTAGTGCACAAGTATGTTTTAGAATTTTTTTTCTCTATTTTCCTATTTTTTTGCATGTGTGAAACAAAGAACTTGATGTTCATTGAAAAAACTACATTCACAAGAACTAAAAAATAAATATAATAATAAAATTAAATATATTTAAAATTATACTTTTTGGGAAGCTTATAATAAGAGCTACATACTTACAAAACATAAATTTTAAATGAATTCATTTGATTTCCCAAAAGGTAAATCAAGAGTGGTTTTTTATCAACATTTTGATAGGTGTAGAGGAGACTCCATTATAGGTATGGTTTAAAACTAATTGGGTTCTATCCAAGGGGGTTTGATCAAACCATCTTTAATTAAAATCATTTAAATGTAACTTTTAAAGGCTTAAATCATTATGTTTTCCAAAAATATGTGATTTCAAGAAAAAATCAAGGTGTCCCAGAAAGAGTAACCCACTATTGTGGCAGCATTCTAATATGGAAAGAAACTCTACTCAATTGCATTATAGCATGATTCCTATATAGCAATGATAAATGATAAAGATTCAATTAGGGAGAAGTCAAAACACCCTAATAAATATGAATTATGATAATACCTTATAGTAGGTTGCTAGTAGAATGAAGATTGAAGACATGAACACTAGGAAACAAGTCATTAGGTTAAGGAAAATGGCCAAATGCATTTCCTAAAACTAGAATCCATCATGATCCACCATTGACATCAACCTTCAATCATGAGCAATGCTTTATCAAATCTTTGAAAAAATGAGCTTGAAGACCTGCAAATACAAACAAAATGCTACTCCAAGACTTCAACCTTGTTGGATTTATTTCTTTTGAATCTCTTCTTGATCTCCTAATCTCTTCTCAATCTTCATCTCTAGTTTGAAAATGATGAGAAGGCTAGGATTTTTAGGCTTCTTCTCTAATTTCCCAAACATTATATCTTGATAGATGACACCTGAAACTTGATTTTAAGACTTTAAGATACCACTAAAAGCATATTTAAATTTTGGTTTTGGGACTTCAAGGGGACCTATTCACCCAAGGGCGAATGGGTCTTGGCCTTTAAGTCTAGGACCAATTTATTTTGGGTTCATTAATTAATTAAATGCATTTATTCTATGCATGTTTTAATGTCAAAAAATGATAAAAATAGGCCTTGGGATGCATAATAAATGGAATTGGGGGTTTATTTAGAAGGGTGATATTTCATAAATATAAGGTCACCAAAATAGGTCTAAACTAAGTGTGGAATCAAGTACTATCACCTAGAAGGGAGTACAATTTTTTACACTACACCAATATATGTTTCCCACATGGTTTAGAAAATATATAAATTTTTTGTATAACCACCTAAATAGTTTGCACCCATGTATCTCTTTCACCAAAGAGATTGAAACTAACAACCAACTCCCCTTAACATTTTTCTCAACAAAATCATAACAAATCCTTAGCTCATAGTATTTTTTGAAAACACCACCCACATGAACCTCTACCTTCACTCTTCCTCCTACCACCACCATCCCCAAAAGTATTGCATCCTTAAAACCTTAACCATGAGAGCCTTTCACATTTGTGATGAGATGAAAACTTAAACCATGAGTTGGATTATCTCTACCATGTTTTCCTTCTGAATGGTTATAGTAACAAGAAAATCTCTAGAACCTTCAATCTAACTAGATCCAATCTTTCTAAATCCAAGTCTACCCAACCCCCCATCCATACCACCCCCCCATACATCGAAGGTTTATCCCAAAAAATTGTAAAAATCCATCAAAAAAAGGGCATTCATTGTACTTTCAAACCTATATCGACCTTGAGAAACCACATCTCTTCTCTCAAAGACCCCAAGGACACCTACCTAGATTCAGTTGTCTACAAAGTTGTGTGTTCTTGTGGTATCCCTTATATAGGTAAAATAGGTCGATCCTTTTCAACCAAAATCAAAGAGCATTGTGCAGACATAAAGCATGAGTGCATCATCAAATCCACCCTAGCCGACCACTCCAAAAAGCACCATATTTTTTTCTAAAACAATCAAATATTATCCATAGAAATCAAATTATTTAAAAGGAAACTTAAATAATCTATTAAAATTCGCAACCACTCCTCAAACCTTAATCAAGACAAGGAGTGGAACTTGAGTTCCTCTTTGAAACCCCTTTTATGTAACCTCAATACCCTTAACCCACCCCCCTTCTAGTTCCCCCCTCCTCTCCCTTCCCCACCCTCTTTCCACCCACCCACTTCCTCTCCATCGCTTTCTTCATCTCCCTAGCTTCCTCCCTTCCCCACCTTCCTTGCCTCCCCTTCTCATTTTCTCTCCTATCCTTCTGCTCCCTAGCTCCTCTTCTCTACCTATTCATTTTATCTTTTTTTTTTTATTTCTTATTTTTAATTTTCTTATCTTTATAACTAAAGATATTGTTAAGATATTAGTATTTTTTAATTATAAGACAAACAATTTTAAAGAACTAACTTATATCAATAAATACTAGCAATTTTAAAATATATTGCTTTTCTTTTTAAAATATATTTAATTTTATTAGTATAATTTTAAAATGTTCTTTTAGATTTTAATTATAATTTATTTAAAATTTTCTTCTATTAAATTTTAATGTTTTCTTATTTTTACTTAAATAAAGATATTGATTTTCTACTAGTATATTCTTGTAAAGAACTAGTTATAGTCTTATATATTTAAATTATATATAAAGAACACTATATTTCTTTATATCTTCTATAATAAAAGAAATGCCTATCATCTATATTTCTTATAAAACAACTTTATATTTTTATATATTCTAAATTCCATAAAAAGCAAGGTCTATACACCTATAATTATAAGACAAACAATTTAAAGACATAATTAAACATATCATATTTTTCATAATAGAATAACTTATAGATTTCCTTAAAATATATCTTAAATCCAATTGCATTTTTTTTAATTTTTATAACTTATGTGTCTAATTATGTTACTTAAGTGAAATATTTTCTTAAAAAGATGACTTTTGTTCTAAATATATCTTATAATTTAAAAAAGAGTGACATTATATGTGTTTTATATATTTTCTTCTTGTTTGTCTCTTAAGTATTGCATTTGTGAGTTGTAGCAGCAATACTGAAGTGAAAGAAATAGTTACAACAGTCTTGAAACAAGAAGGCTGCCATCAATAATAGGTACAACAGTTTGAGAAGAACATGGAAACAATAGTGAGTCATGAAACATTCACAAACCACATGAAGCAATGACAAACAATGAAGAGAACCAGTCTTGAAAATAAGAGTTTAAACCCTGAGTTATCGTAATCTTTCGTTTGCTGAGTAGTTGGTTAATTTGAAGTTTGATCTGTTGTATTTGAAAGTCAATCCTTAAGTTCTTCTCAGCCTCAGCTGCAAATGAGAAAAAAGAGAAATTAGACAATAAAAATTGTCTGAGTAAAGCCCTTGAAGTGCAGCTCCCTAGTGATCTGTGTGGTTATTAAAGATAGCTTTACACCTGTTTCTCCATATATAAGATAAAATGACATCTCTAACTCCATCAACAATGATATTATGATGCAGCCCAACCCCAAGAAGAGCTTCTTTCTAATTTAACTGATGCCCAAAGATAGCTTGTAAGTCATTAAAAACAATATTCCATTGCCTTTTAACAGATTGGCATGCCCAAAAAATATGCCTTATATTTTCTTTCCTTTGACATAAGGGACAATTAACCGGTTGGACCATCATACATTTTAGCCTATCCTCAATGGGTAGTTTGCAATGTAAAACCTTCCAAGCAATTAATTGAGCATTTGTAATAGCCTTTGATTTTTGAATTTAAGCAATAATTTAGCCCAAATTTTTTTATTGAACCTACAATTCCACTTGGAATTCAATCAAGATCTTAAGAACAAATTTGGAAGCAACCATAGGTAGGCCTTTTTTCAGAGGAAAGAAAAGAAAAGGATATGAGGACATCCATAACCAATCTTTGTAAAAGTTACAATGGATAGGAGTACATATTTTCATAGTTAGATCAATTGGAACCAAAGATTAAACAAAAATTAGAAACACCTTGTATTTATTGCTAAGATTAAACTGTGCTTTGATAGAGTTCCATGCCAACCAACTAATGTTATGAAAATCCCAAAGATCTCCAACATTACAAACCCATTTTTTGAACAAAGAATAGGATTGTTTTGGAAAACTTAAAGCAAGAGGTTGACCTGATAGAGGATATGCTTATTCCACTAAATGGACGATGTAGAGAAGCTAAAGCCATGTTGAAGTGATTTATCTCTCCATTTTAGAAGATGACAAGTGTGTTGCCAAGCTCTCCAAATAGATTGGAGGGGAGGGGAAGCCTTTATAGAGAAAAAAGGTGCATGAATAATTATGTCAAGCCAACCCACATTCTGCCATTTTCCATTGACATCGGTAAGGTTAATACTATTTCATATCAGAATCTTCCACTGTTCATTCCCATGGACAACCTGGATAATCCATTTGATATCCAAGAAAAATCCTTGAGTTCTTGAGTCTAACATCCCCAAGCCACCTTTGCATTTAGGTTGAAGATAATGAGCCCATGATGTGGAAATAAATCCTCTATTTCCATCCCATTTGGCCCACAAAAATTAATGAATAATTTTGATTAAATCATCATACCCATTTTTTGATGCCATCCAACATGAAGAGTAATAAACATGCGCAACAAGAAATATTTTATTGGCAACCCGTATTTTTCCAGCCAAAGAGAGAAATTTATTTCCCCAGCTAAACAATTTATTCTTAACTTTATTGAGGTACCAATTCCATATGTCAGAGAGAGAAACTATGATACCAAAAGGTATGACAAGATATCTCATTATTTCCCCATGCTTAATTTTTTCCATTTGTGGGGAATCCAATGGGGAGTAGAACTAGATTGAGTCATCAAAAATTTTGTTTTCTCATGTGCAAGTTTAGACCTTGAAACAATGCAACAAAGATCAAGAATTTCCATAGTGTTGGAGATATTTTGTTCAGAATTTTTGAGAAATAATAGGTTGTCATCAGCATAATGAGAATTAATAATAGTAGTGTTATAAAAAATAGATATTCATGTGATTATCTTTATATCATGAGTAGTGTGAAGTAAATAACCCAAAGCATTAGTCGTAAGGACATAAAGATAAGGAGCCAATGGACAACCTTAAAAAATAGATCTTTGTAAAGGGAAAGGATCTACCATCACATTATTGATGATAATCCAAGCATTACATCTCTAAAAAGAATTTGAACATGAGCTCAAAGTTTGGGTGTAAAACCCAACCAATCAAGCATTTTAAGAATAAAGCTCCAGCGGATTCTATCATAACCTTTGTCGAAATCAAGTTTAATCAAAAGAGCCATTTGAGTATATTGTTTCCATTCACAAGTCTCCCATGCTAACATAAGGTTATCAAGAATGAATCTGTTAGAAATGAATCTAGTTTGCTCAGCTTGAACAATTCTTTGCACCACTGGTTTGATCCTTATGGCCAAGGCTTTTTCTATAATCATGTATGAAGTATTAAGAAGAGTGATAGGACACCAACCAAAAACAAAGTCTTCTCTTTTCCCCTTAGGAAGGAGTTTAATTATGCCACCATTAATAATAGCCTAGCCTAATGATCCATTTTTAAAAGCTTCCAGGTATAAATAATAAAAATCATCCTTAATGTGTTACCACATAGCTTGGTAAAATTCCATAGGAAGGCCATCACTACTAGGACATTTATAAAGGGCCATAAAGAAATGGGCCTTTTCCAGCTCATCTATTGTTAAAATTCTATCTAGATATTGACTATAATTAGAGTCTATTTTGGTAGGAATATAAGTTTTAACCATATCCTCAAGAGTTTGTTGAATATCTTGCCATTGATCATCTTTGAATAGATTTTTGGCTCCTCTGTGTCATGCTTTGGTTGGTTTGTTGTTTCCTACAAATATTTTTCAAGTTTTGGGTGTATTTTTACTGTTGTAGCAGTCTTTGCTACTGATGTTTTGTGGCTGTAAGTTTCTTTTGCAGTTTATTACTGCACTCTCTTTGTAACAAGCATTATTATCAATATAAAAAAAAACTATTGCATTTGTGTATCTTTAATTTTTATTAGTTTTATTTAATTTTTAAATATAGACATAAATCTTTGTGTACAACTTACACAAAGCACTCTTTATTTAATTATCCTTTGACATATAGTCTTAGATATATTCTTTTTAATATTTTTCCTCTTTATTTATTTTTAATTTCTTATATATTTATTCTTCAATTATATTACATATTAGTTATTATTATATTCTATATCTTTATAGAAAGATAAATTAATATATGTTAATTCTTTCCAATTTTTAATGTCAAACATATTATTTATAAAGATTTTTTCTCTCCATTACTAAGGTTTCCTCTTTTTTTAATATAAATTCATAATTATCTTTATATATTTTTCAATTTGAATTTTTTTAGATATTGGTTCTTATCATTCTTTACTCCTAACTTCTTTAATCTTATTATTTTTTTAACTTTTTTTTAAAAAAGAAAAAAATTTAGGCTGCAGAACTCGGGTTTGTATAGTACGGCCCCCTATAAACTGCAGCGCGCCTAGTAAACTTTTTAATGTGATCGGCTGTGCTAGTGCAACACGCCCTCCGATACCAGGGATGGGGGAGACTAGAACTCATGACCAGCCTCCTGCAATAGGAAAGACTTTAGCCAACCGAGCTAGGGCCCCCGCCCAATCTTATTATTTTTATTATCATCCTTTTATCCTAACCTTTTTTTCCCTCTTATATTGTGTGCATCTTTTTTCCCCTTCCCCACTCTTTATTTTTCCTATCTTGGTCTACAATCACTCATTCTACTCCAAATATTTCTCTTCTTGATGATGGATCATAGAGTGTGATCCAAAACGTTGATGCAAAAAATAACACATAGTTAAATCCAGAAAACTCTCTTAATTTTTATTTGAGTTTCTATAGTAAATGTCTTGCCTTTATTATTTTCTTGTTTATATTTGCATTGTGATTTTATAATTTGTAGTATATTGTGTTCATATATTTATTGTTGTTACAAATACGTATTTTTTTGGATGATTAGATGTATGTATGTTGGACTCTCAATCACATCAAATTCTTTGGAAAGCATCAAGGACTTCTCAACATTAAATAGAAGACATCAAGCATTAACCATAGGTAAATTTTTTGCTACTTTACTTTGAAAATGACCTAGTAGAGAATGTGTTGTTATATATATGACTAAAACACAGAGGAGTTAAGTAATACTATAGAAAATATATTATTGAAACACAATGGAATTAGGTGATACCACAAAAATACATGGTTGAAACATACTACAAACATATCAACATATTATTGAAACCCTGTATTCACTTTTTTGTCACCTGTTATAAAGGTGAGGTTCCAAATACAACAACATTATGACATTTTATAACCATATTAGACTTATATCTTAACTCAAACTACAACCATAGATTGCACAAAATTGACATGTTTGAACTAGAAATATCTGATTTTCTTTATAAAGAAGATCCCCAAAATATGTTGCTACATCGATTAGAAAAACTAAATTCATTAAAAACTTAATCAATTCTCAATATCGCTAGGAAAAGGAGGTGGTGTCACATATCTAGAGGAACCACACTTTGGTCCACTTTTAAGCACTATTATTTAGTTAGGAGAGGTTCGTACGAAACTTGTTATATGAGCAAGAAATGTCCAGTTTACATCTAACTTAGTTATAATTGGTCCAAGTAGCCACCTGGGTTGTCCCAAGTTGCATATTACTGATAGCTACAAAGGTCAGGGATAATATGTTCATAATATCAAAAAAAAATGGGTGTTGGGGGTAGAGGATTCTCCATTGTACTCTACATTTTTTTCTCAACTTGTTTTTCTTTCTTTTCAATTACCTTTTGTTCTATATTATCCTTGGCCTATTCTTGTATAATTTCCTTCTCCCATTTTCTAATAAAGCTCCTCATCTTCTCTCAGTTTTCCTCCTTTCTTCTCCAGCCTGATTGCTTCCTTTTTTATATGGCTTGCTTCATGTTTTGCCTTCCTCTCCCTCATTTTCTCCTTTTTACGTTATTTTGATTCCTCATTTCTCTTCTTTTGTGCCTCTTATTCATTGGGAATATCAATGTAGGTATCAAATGTTAATATTTGTGACTACCTACTAAGACGAAGCACTCTTGAATGACTTCCATGTGATGTTTGATACACTCTCTATAATGGAAGTCTCAAGAATTTTTTGGTTGAGCTTGTTTTTTGTTGCACATCCTCTTGGGTGCATGGCACAAAGTAAGTGTCTTGGCCACTTATATTATTTTCATCTTCACAATCAACACCATTCTATTTTTTCCCAATTCACTACATTAGTGAAGTAAGGGATTACCTTTGTTGGATCAATTTGTGGTAGGGATGGAATGGAAATGGTAACTTCATCCTTAATGAAATTTTTTTGCACTCCAATATTTATGGTTGTTTCCTCCAACCATTCTAGTTGGCTAGCTTGTAAATTGAAAAACTCAAACCTTTTGTGGTAGTTTTCATACCCTCAATATAGGGTACTTGAACATCATAGATGTTTGGTTAGTTGGCTTGTGGTGGAAAAATAAGACCTACTATAGTATTTGTACTCTTTATTGTAGACTTATTGAACATAAATTGTCATATTACATAAATCATAATCTTGCACAAAACCATAAATATGATCCTCATTGTAACCAAACAATCTCAAGAGGGTCTTTGCTGCAATTTACTATGGATCATCTTCCATTGTAACTACATCACTCTCTATTCTAGTAGTTTTTACATCCACTTGAATAGGGAAGGCCTCACTTGGCTTCATATCTCTGTCAAGAGCAGCCTAATTTAGTGGCTAAATTCTAGTTCTATAGAAACAACTTATAATGTTGCATGGTGTCAATGCTTGGTTGAATTCTTTTCTTTCCAACTCTTCTTGTCTGATTTCAATCTGAGGGTAATTTTCCATCCATATAGTTCTTTTTTGTTTGAAGTGAGTCTTGAAAGGATAGAAAACACTGACATCCAATATTTGTAGCTTGTGGCTAGTATGTGCAAGCAACATAAAAAGTCTATTCATAAATGCCTTGCTTCCTCTATTGTCTTGAAGGCCATGTGGTTGTCATGATCGTGGGTGAAATCCCACTAGAGATTGAAGCTGCAAACTTTTCTAACCAATGAAGAAATAATTCCTCTATCATCCATGTGTGTCCTTGGGGGTGATCCCACAAAGCTGGTTTACAATTTTTGGAAGATTCTATTTTTTGTTGAAATCACATATTTTTAGAAAATATAATGATTTGAGCCTTAAAATTTTCTATTTAAAGTATTACAATGTTTGACCAAACTACCTTAGATCAAACCCCCTTGGACAAAATCCCACTACTTTTAAACCATACCTATAACAAAGTCTCCTTTACACCTATCAAAATGCTGACAAAAAACCACATTTGATTGACCTTTTGGGGAATCAAATGAATTAAATTAAAAAAAAAATTTGTAAGTATGTAGTCCTTATTATAAGCTTCCCAAAAAGTATAATTTTAAATAAATTTAATTTAATTATTATATTTATATTTTATTTCTTGTGAATGTAGGTTTTTCAACAAAAATCAAGCTCCATGTTTTGTACATGTGGAAAAATAGAATATTATCAAATTTTATTTTGAAAAATATGAGTGCACTAGATATTGAAGTCCTTGATCCAACAAAAAAATAAAAGAATTTCGATGTACATACAAAAAAAGTTGTGTTATATAGTTTGCCTATGTCTGAATTGCAATTGGTTTGACTTTGAAACTTGATTAAGGAAAAATATTCAATAAAATACTATGAAACCAATTGGAAGCACTAGATATCGTAATTACAAATCTAAATTAAAAAAAAAAGAATTTATTCCTTTATGGAAAAAAAGTTGTTTTATATAGTGAGCGTCACTCCTTTAAAATGGTGTTTACTGAAAAAAACTAGTTTTTGAAGGAGATGGAAAAAGAAGTGCAATCTGATTCCAAAATTTTTGAAAAAAAAAAATTAAAAATCTACAGACAAAATGTCACAAATCACTAGTTTGCATCATCTTCAAATTCCTCACGATTTAGCCACTATAGGTGCCCAAAAATGAATATTTAGTTAGAAAAAATTAGTTTAGTGTCCAGTTTGTCCAAAACTTGTAAACTAGTATTGTGGGATCACCCTTGGGCTACCATGCATGCTTTTGCCTCGCAATTTGAAATTTAGTTTCTCATGTGTCTTTGGATTTAATTAAGTAAAACCTAGGAATACTGGACCTAGTTGCACTAACACAAGTTAGTTCACTGTGATCCACTCTACTTTTCAATATTAAATGTAGTACACATCTCAAACCCAATTTGGTAATCACTCTCATGCCACAGTTTCTACCAGTCTACACCCTGGTCGCATCATAGTTCCAAATTCTATACAATCCATAGTGGTGCAAGTTGTACATATTGTTTAGTTTGTCATAGAATGATGTTGCAATAAAAATTCGAAGCATAATTTATCTATTAGTGTCCACTCCTTCAGCTATTCTAATTGTCAAATATGGGTGCCCTTTTCAAAAACCTTGCCACAATAACCTCCTTGGGATCCCATTTGCGAATAGGCTAGGCCTGTTGATGGTGTTTTCTGCACAACAACAACTCAGACATAATACAAGTATCTTATCTCTCTTGAAAGGTAAATCTCTATCAACAAGCCTTACGAGATAACCCCAAGGTCTCTAATGTCAGGTCTTGACAATGCATAAACAACTTAGATAATATGTGAAAATGCTTGTAATCACAAAGGACCTTACAAATGAACAATGTCGGAAGTATACTTTCATCATATGTAACAATATGGTGATGTTTTCAATCCTAAAACTAACCTAAATATAAAGAAAGAGAAAAAGAGAAGGGTTGAGAGAGATTCTAAAACTAACACCTAAGATAGATCAGAATAATGATGAATGTTGCAAATGGAAAAATCCCTAATAAAACCAATCTTTGCTTGATCAAGGACAAGCCCACAACTACACAAAAATGATGCAATCTTATAAGGAAATTGGAAGATTTCCAGACTATGAATATTCATCCACATACCCAATAATTGGCACAATGTAAACAAGCATTCATAGTTGAACTAACCACAATATAGGGCTCATACTAACTTTACACAACTTACAATCAACAAATTGGTAAAAGTATGAACTGGAGATCGATCAACATCATCAATATTTCACTATCCTTGCAAAAGAAACTAAAATCTACAATATAACATCTGATAATTGAGAACAAGAAACCATAAACTATCAAAGTGTAACACAAAGCTTGCCAAATCAACAATTCAATTGTATTAACTTCTCTAGCATTACATAACAATTTCTAGTTTTTCTTCTCTTCTACAGCTACTGACATATAGAATCTAACTCCTAACCTAGCCAATTATGGTTTTCTACAACTTATAATCAACTATTCTAACCTAGTCTAACCCTTTACAAATGAGGAGGCACTAGCCTTTTATAGAAAATTACATTTTCAACAAATGGCTGCAATTTCCCTTCTAGAAGCATCAAGCTGTTACATTTAATTTGGGAGCTCATGGTACATCATCATCCAATCAATTGCATTCAGTTACATTATGGCCCAATGACATCAATTTTGAGAAAATACTCATTGGAGAATAAATACGGCTTCTCATGTCTTTCCTTGTTAAAGGCACCTCTCTAATTGGTATATAGTTGGTGGCACAGATTCATAGGCAAGTGCATATTTAATATTCATTTCTAATCTTTTCTAGATTTTCCTCCTAACACAAATCCATATGCAAGTCCCCTCTTAATTTATTTAATCCTGAAAAACAAATACAATCTCTAGTAGCTCACATGTTAAAAAAAAATCCCATCCATAAAATATCCAAATTAAACTCGAATAAAATTTTGGCCTTTTAAGAAAACTTTCCATTTTTGGAAATTTTTTCCATTTCAAGAATTTATCATTTTTTGGAACATTTAAAATTTCAAGGAAAAAATTTCCATTTTGGAAATTTTCATTTTAAAAAATGCATTTCGAGACAAAATTCCATTTTGGGAAAAACAATTCGTTTTTGGAAAATTTCAGGATTTTGAGGGGGTCTTGGATTTTCCGAAAATGAAAATTTCAGAAAATCTGAGGTAGCTTGGATTTTCCGATGCTTAATCCTCACGAAAAATCCGAGGTAGCTAGGATTTCCTGAAATTTCAAAAATTGCCATTTTTTGAAATTTTTCATTTTTGAAAAAAAAACATTATATTTCGGGAAAATTTTCCATTTTGAAAAAAAAAATCATTTTGGGAAAAAAATTTCCATTTTTGGAAAATTTCAAATTTTTTGAGGGAGCTCAAATTTTCCAAAAATGGAAATTTCGAAAAATCTAAGGTAGCTCGGATTACCCGAAATCCAAGTTAGGTGAAAATCCCCTAAACTTCATAACTTTTTTTATAGAAGGATTTTCAAAAAATTTAAAAATCAACCCTGCTAATTTTCCATCCTCTATCCATGGGTGCAAAAGAGATTTACACATAACATTGAAAATTCATTTCAAAATCCCCATTTTCAAAATCCAAGATAGGTGAATTTCCCCTAGAGCCTCAAAATATTGCCTTCATTAAACCAAGTTTGGAATTAATCCCAAAATAACCTCCCAAGAAGAGAAAAATTGAAAATTCGACCAAGCCAAGATGCAAAATAAAAAAGAGGGTCCCCGCCTCTTGTGGGGTGTGTGTGCAAAAATTGCACAACAAATGGAAACTCCTACTGGAAAAATGTTTTAGAGCATTTTGATGATGAACATGAATCATGAACCCAAAATATTTGGTTGCAATCTCCCTATCAAGTAAACAAATCAAAATGCAAGATCAAAGAATCAGAACCAAAGGTAGATTGAACCTTCCATAAACTAAAAATCCAATTGTGTGCAAGTGAGTTCATTTCCCACCTTGAGTTACTGCAGAAACCAAGCTCAGTCAAGTTAGGCTTTGTAAAGATTCTAGCTCCAAAAGCAACTTGGATAGAGCCTCGATGCTAGTCAAGCATCCATAGCCCTAACTAGGTTATCATTGTGATTCTCTCAAACATAGCTCTACTGCTAGCTAGACGTCCATAGCCCCGGTAGAGATATTTAGATAATCCTGATAACTTGAATTCATTCTTTTGATTTGAAATATTTTTTTATTTTTTTATTTTTTTATTTTTTTATTTTTATTTTTATTTTTCTGATATTCTTTTCTTTTCATTCATTCCTCATTTCAACCTGTGAACAATGAAGTTCACACTCAGGGCTGAGAACCACAGTGGCGCTGAAGTAGAAATATGATTTCTCACCTAACAAGACTTTACAAGGACCCTACTACAACCTGAGGATTCTTAAGATGTGTGAAAGATATAAGATTTTAGAATACTTCAAGTTCAAATTAAACCAATGACTCATCCTCTTTAAATCAAACATTCAGACTTCCTAACACTAACAAAAGATCTCCACCATCCATTCAAGACACATGATTAAAGTCCATCAATGAAATACTCAAAACAGTTCCAGATAATGAATAATTATTGTGCAAGAAAGACACTTCCCCAACCAGAAAACATAGAAACCCAAGCCGAAGAAGCAAAACAACAACCAAACCGAAACTCAAAGAAAACTTAAACTAACCAAAATAGAAGAAAACCAAAAGCCATCTAAGCTAACCAAAGCAAACTAATCCTAAAATAATCTATCCTAAAGAAAACAAAAATAGACTAAAATAAAATAAAAGAAAAGCAAGCTGCATTTATTCAAGTCAACATTATGTACAAGGAGACTCAAAGTGGCTCATGATCAGACAAGGCGAAATGAGTCCCACCCCCATATGGTTAATCAATGCATGAACAAGTAGTAATGTAATCTAGTAATAGTTCTCAAGAATGAAAATTTGTCTTTATACTTAGCAAAATAAATCTCCACATTGTAGCATTGAAACTCAACCTCATAATCCAGAATAACCAATAATTGAGGTAACTCATTAGGACCATGATTAACCCATCTGCAAGTTGTTTTTCCTAAACCTCCATAATCAAATTGATAAGCTTCAGAATTTTTAGTAAGGAAAGAAACAACCTAATTTTGTACTGTTGTAGACTGAATGTGGTATTCATCATTCCCCAATTGTGAAGAGTTTATCCTAGAATCATCAGTAGGTTTCCACTAATGGTACAACAATCCCCTCATGTAGGAAGCATGCAAAATAGAATTGGAGGCATCACTATGTAGTGCAAAGTGAAATTTAGATTGAACAAATTCATAATTATCAACATGGAACTTTTCACCTGTTGGAGTATTTCCATGAGGAATTCGTGAGGAAATTGTAGAAGCCTCATCATGCACAACAAATTTCTTAGTAGGATGCTCATTAGGAGGAATTACAAACTGATCTTTAAGCATATTTTCACCTACAACAGTGTGATCTAGCTCATCAATAATGACTGCAACATTACTTTCTTCAACATCATTCAATTTTCCTATAGATCAATATGAACCACATTAGCTATCTCCTCATTAATGCATAAAGTCTATGAATTTTTAGTGCTTAATTCATCAATAGATAGAGGAAAACAAAATTTTATAAATGAAAAGACTCCCTGAATTCATCTTCTATTGGTTTAGATTCAGATCCTTGATCATAACCATCAAGAACATCAGCTTCTTTATAAGCAACATCAGCTCCTTCAGTTTGTTTTGTGAGACATTCATTGGCAACTTGTTGAAGTTCTTCTATCAGAGACTTGTTTGATGTATCCTTTTGTGTATCTTTCGTATGTTGTGGCAGCTGCACTTGTTCTTCCACCTCTTTTATGGTTGCCTGGTACTGGAAGCATGTGAATTCAGAATGCTCTTCCCCATGCATCCTAGACCAAGTTGGTAACAACAACTCTTCTAGGCAGACACTGTAACTCAGGCTTGACTAATCTTTTATAATTCTGGCAATAAACTCTTCATATCTAGTCTATATTTGATCCTCATTCTAGATGGGAGGAGCTTTTATGGTAACTCCTTTCTCTTGTAGCTCATCCTCCACTGTATTTTGAGAAATCTGACTAGCCTCTGTAAGAACATCCTCCTTGATTCTTATAGGTAGTTCTTCACCTAAATTTTGTTTTGTTAACTCTGATGCCTTAGATTTGTCTTCCTTACACTCAGTCCCTTCTAGAGCCACCTAAAAATTAGATGCAACATCATTTGTGGATTTAGAATTTGTTGGCTTCTCTGTAGTGCATTCCTTGTCTGACTTTTCTTACCACTCCAGGTATCTTCCAACTTTAATGATAATGTCCACACAAGAATGGGAAGTAAACTCCGAATGGGTTGCATTATGAACTCTACACCATTTCTAGATGAGATGAAATATTGCAAACACTTACCTCCACCAAGTTGATCTTCAACTATCTATGTAAATTCCTCAATTGTAACATCAATAAACTCCAAATCTACTAAGGCTAATGGTTTAGGCAGGGTTTGCATGAAAATGCCTCTTTGCAAAATCCTTTCAATTTTACCCAAAAATTCTAAACATTCCAACTCATTGTGCCTATAGGTATTATGAATTAGGTATTATGAATTCTACACTTGTCTAATAATGCATAGTGATGCAAACCCTTACTACTCCAAAGATCCAATATCTTGTTTAGAGACTCACAAAGTTGAGGAAAATAAATCTGAAAACTATACCCATCATGAAAAACATAAGACAACTTTTCCACCTTGACTCAAAATATGTATTTTCATATTTAAAGATCTATCATATCTCAAATTTTCAACATGATGGCTCATTCAACTTCCAGTAAAGTTGATTTATGCTCATGCCTTCCTTCTAGCACCAATCTATTGATGGTGTTTTCTACATAAGAACAACTCAGACAAAATACAAGTATCCTATCTCTCTTGAAAGGTAAATCTCTATCAGCAAGCCTCAAGAGATAACTCCAAGGTCTCTAATGTTGGGTCTTAACAATGCATACACAACTCAAATAATATGTGAAAATGCTAGCAATCACAAATGACCTTACAAATGAACAATGTTGGAAGTATGCTTTCATCAAATGTAACAATATTGTGATACTTTCAATCCTAAAACTAACCTAGATATAAAGAAAGAGAAAAAGAGAAGCGTTGAGAGAGATTCTAAAACTAACACCTAAGATCGATCACAACAATGATGAATGTTGCAAATGGACAAATCCCCAATAAAATCAATCTCTGCTTGATCAAGGACAAGCCCACAACTACACAGAAATGGTGCAATCTTCTAAGGAAAATGGAAGATTTCCACACTATGAATATTCATCCACATACCCAATAATTGGTGCAATGTAAACAAGCATTCATAGTTGAACTAAGCATGATATAGGGCCCAAAATAACTTTAGATAGCAACTTACAATCAAAAAATTGCTAAAAGTATGGACCGGAGATCGATCAACATCATTAACATTTCAGCATCCTTGCAAAAGAACTAAAATCTACCATATAACATCTAAGAATTGAGAACAAGAAACCATAAACTGTCAAAGTGTAACACAAAGCTTGTCACATCAACAATCGAATTGCATTAACTTCTCTAACATTACATAACAATTTTTCAGTCTCTCTTCTCTCCTACAACTACTGACTTACATAATCTAACTCCTAACCTAGCCAATTTTGGCTTTCTACAACTTATAATCAACTATTATAACCTAGTCTAACCCTTTACAAATGAGGAGGCACTGGCGTTTTATAGAAAATTACATTTTGAACGAATGGCCAGGATTTAATTCATCCAATGGCTGCAATTTCCCTTCTAGAAGCATCATGTTGTTACATTTAATTTGGGAGCTCATGGTACATCATCGTCCAATCAGTTGCATTCAGTTACATTATGGCCCAATGACATCAATTTTGAGAAAATACTCATTAGAGAATAAATATAGCTTCACATGTCTTTCCTTGTTAAAGGAACCTCTCCAATTGGTCGCACAGATTCATAGGCAGGTGCATATTTAATATACATTTGTAATCTTTTCTGGATTTTCCTCCCGACACGAATCCATATGCAAGTCCCCTCTTAATTTATTTAATCCTAAAAAACAAATACAATCATTAGTAGCTCACATGTTAAAAAAAATCCCATTCATAAAATATCCAAATTAAACTCGAATAAAATTTTGGCCTTTTAAGAAAACTTTCTATTTTTGGAATTTTTTTATTTTTGGAAATTTTTTATTTTCGAATATTTTTTCATTTCAAGAATTTAACATTTTCAGGAATATTTAAAATTTCAAGGAAAAAAATCATTTTGGAAATTTTTCATTTCGGAAAAAAAGCACATTTCAAGAAAAAAAATCTATTTTGGAAAAGAAAAATCATTTTTGGAAAATTTCAAGATTTTGAGGGGGTCTTGGATTTTCCGAAAATGAAAATTCTAGAAAATTCGAGCTAGCTTGGATTTTCCAAAGCTTAATCCTCATGGAAAATCCAAGGTAGCTTGGATTTCCTGAAATTTCAAAAATTGCCATTTTTGGAAAATTTTCATTTTTGAAAAAAAACATTATTCATTTTTGGAAAATTTCAGGATTTTGAGGGGGTCTTGGATTTTCCGAAAATGGAAATTCCAGAAAATACGAGGTAGCTTGGATTTGCTGATGCTTAATCCTCATGGAAAATCCGAGGTAGCTTGGATTTCCTGAAATTTCAAAAATTGCCATTTTTGAAAAATTTCCGTTTTGAAAAAATATTTCATTTGGGAAAAAAAATTCATTTTTGGAAAATTTTGAGATTTTTGAGTGACCTTGGATTTTCCAAAAATGGAAATTTTAGAAAATTTGAGGTAGCTCAGATTACCCGAAATCCAAGCCAGGTCAAAATCCCCTAAACTTCATAACTTTTTTTCTATAAGGAATTTTCAAAAAATTCGAAAAGCAACCCTGCCTAATTTTTCATCCTCTATCCATGGGTGTAAAAATGATTTGCACATAACATTGAAAATTTATTTCAAAATCCAAGATAGGTGAATTTCCCCCATAGCCTCAAAATATTGCCTTCATCAAACCAAGTCTGGACTTAATCCAAAAATAGCCTCCCAAGAAGATAAAAATTGAAAAATTGACCAAGCCAAGATGCAGAGATGCAAAAAAAAGGTCCCTGCCTTCGGTGGGGTGTGTGTGTGAAAATCGCACAACAAATGGCAACTCCTGCTGGGAAAATGCTCCAGAGCATTTTGATGACGAACAGGAATCATGAACCCAAAATCTCTAGTTTCAATCTCCCTATCAGGAAAAAAATCAAAATGCAAGATCAAAGAATTATAACCAAAGGTAGACTGAACCTTACATAAAATAAAAATCCAAGTGTGTGCAAGTGAGTTCATTTCCCTCCTTGAGCTACTGCAAAAACCAAGCTTAGTCAAGTTAGGTTACGTAAAAATTCTAGCTCCAAAAACAACCTAGATAGAGTCTCACTGACAGTCAAGCATCCATAGCCCCAATGAGGTTATTGTTGTGATTCTATCAAACATAGCTCTACTGCCAACCAGGTGTCCATAGCCCCGGTAGAGATATTTGGATACTCCTGATAATTTGAATTCATTCTTTTGATTTTCAATATTTTATTTTTATTTTATTTTTATTTTTTTGAATTCTTTTCTTTTCATTCATTCCTCATTTCAACTTGTGAACAATGAATTTCACACTTAGGGTTGAGAACCATAGTGGTACTAAAGTAGAAATAGGATTTCTAACCTAGCAAGACCTTACAAGGACCCTACTGCAACCTCAAGATTCTTAAGATGTATGAAATATATAAGATTTTAGAATACTTTAGGTTCAAATCAAACCAATGACCCATCCTCTTTAAATCAAACATTCAGACTACTTGACACTAACAAAAGATCTCCACCATCCATTCAAGACACATGATTAAAGTCCATCAATTAAATACTCAAAACAATCCCAAATAATGAATAATTATTGTGTAGGAAAGACACTTCCCCAACCAGAAAACATAGAAACCCAAGTCGAAGAAGCAAAGCAACAACCAAACTGAAACCCAAAGCAAACCTAAACCAACCAAAATAGAAGCAAAACAAAAACCATCTAAACTAACCAAAGCAAACTAATCCTAAAGCAATCTATCGTAAATAAAACAAAACAGACTAAAACAAAAAAAAAGCAAAGCAAGCTACTTTTATTCAAGTTAGCATTATGTACAAAGAGACTCAAAGTGGCTCATGATCAGACAAGGTGAACTAAGTCCCACCCCCATATGGTTAATCAATGCATGAACAAGTAGTAATGTAATGGTAATAGTCCTTAAGAATGAAAATTTGTCTTTATACTCAGCAAAATAAATCTCCACATTGTAGCATTCAAACTCAACCTCATAATCAGGAATAATCAATAAATGAGGTAACTCATTAGGACCATGATTAACCCATATGCAAGTTGTTTTTCCTAAACCTCCATAATCTAATTGATAAGCTTCCAAATTTTTAGTAAGGAAAGAAACAACCTAATTTTGTATTGTTGTAGATTGAATGTGGTATTCAACATTCCCCAATTGTGAAGAGTTAATCCTAGCATCATCAAGAGGTCTCCACTAATGGTACAACAATCCCCTTGTGTTGGAAACATGCAAAATAGAATTGGAGGCATCACTATGTAGTGCAAAGTGAAATTTAGATTGAACAAATCTAGAATTATCAACATGAAACTTTTCACCTGTTGGAGTATTTCCACGAGGAATTAGTGAGGAAATTGTAGAAGCCTCGTCATGCACAAAAAATTTCTCAGTAGGATGCTCATTAGGAGGAATCACAGACCGATCTTTATGCATATTTTCACCTACAACAATGTGATCCATCTCATCAATAATGATTGCAACATTACTTTCTCCAACATCATTCAAGTTTTCCTACACATCAATATGAACCACATTAGCTATCTCATCATTAATGTAGAAAATTTGTGTTTTTTCAGTGCTTAATTCATGAATAGATAGAGGAAAAATAAAATTTGATAAATGAAAAGACTCCCTAAATTCATCTTCTATTGGTTCAGATTTAGATCCTTGATCATAACCATCAAAAAACATCAACTTCTTTATCAGCAACATCAACTCCTTCATTTGATTTTGTGAGACATCCATTGGCAACTTGTTGAAGTTCTTCTATTAGAGAATTGTTTGATATATCCTTTTGTGTATCTCTCGTATGTTGTGGTAGTTGTACTTGTTCTTCCACCTCGTTTATGGTTGCTTGGAACTAAAAGCATGTGAATTCATAATGCTCTTCCTCATGTATCCTACACCAAGCTTGTAACAACAACTCTTCTAGGCAGACACTGTAACTCAGGCTTGACCAATCTTTTATAATTCTCGCAACAAACTCTTCATATCTAGTCTATATTGGATCATCATTCTAGATGGGAGGAGCTTGTATGATAACTCCTTTCTCTTTTAGCTCATCCTCCACTATATTTTGAGAAATCTAACTAGCCTCTGTAAGAACATCCTCCTTGATTCTTAAAGGTAGTTCTTCACTTAAATTTTGTTTTGTTAACTCTGATGCCTTAGATTTGTCTTCTTTACACTTAGTCCCTTCCAGAGCCACCTAAAAATCAGCTGCAACATAATTTGTGGATTTAGAATTTGTTGGCTTCTCTGTAGTGCATTCCTTGTCCGACTTTTCTTTCCACTAGAGCATTACATAACAATTTACAGTCTCTCTTCTCTCCTACAACTACTGACTTACATAATCTAACTCCTAACCTAGCCAATTCTGGCTTTCTACAACTTATAATCAACTATTCTAACCTAGTCTAACCCTTTACAAATAAGGAGGCACTGGCCTTTTATATAAAATTACATTTTGAAGCAATGGCCATGATTTATTCATCTAATGGCTGCAATTTCCCTTCTAGAAGCATCAAGTTGTTACATTTAATTTGGGAGCTCAAGGTACATCATCATCCAATCAATTGCATTCAGTTACATTATGGCCCAATGCAATCAATTTTGAGAAAATTCTCATTGGAGAATAAATAAAACTTCACGTCTTTCCTTGTTAAAAGAACCTCTCCAATTGGTATACAACTGGTGGCACAAAATCATAGGTAGGTGTATATTTAATATTTATTTGTAATCTTTTCTAAATTTTCCTCCCAACAGAAATCCATATGCAAGTCCCCTCTTAATTTATTTAATCCTGAAAAACAAATACAATAATTAGTAGCTCACTTGTTAAAAAAAATCCCATCCATAAAATATCCAAATTAAACTCAAATAAAATTTTGGCCTTTTAAAAAAACTTTCTATTTTTGGAAATTTTTTATGTTTGAATTTTTTTTCATTTCAAGAATTTATCATTTTGGAACATTTAAATTTTCAAGGAAAAAAATTAATTTTCAAAATTTTCCATTTTGGGAAAAAAATGCATTTCGAGAAAAATTTCCATTTTGGAAAAAAAAATCATTTTTGGAAAATTTCGGGATTTTGAGGGGGTCTTGGATTTTTCAAAAATGTAAATTCTAAAAAATATGAGGTAGTTTTTATTTTCCGATGCTTAATCCTCACGAAAATCTGAGGTAGCTTGGATTTCCTGAAATTTAAAAAATTGTCATTTTTGGAAATTTTTCATTTTAAAAAAAAAAACATTATAGTTCGAGAAAAATTTCCATTTAAAAAAAAATCATTTTGGGAAAAAAATTCCAGTTTTGGAAAATTTCAAGATTTTTGAGGGAGCTCGGATTTTCCAAAAATGGAAATTTTAGAAAATCTGAGGTAGCTTGGATTACCCAAAATCTAAGCCAGGTCAAAATCCCCTAAACTTCATAACTTTTTTTTTCTAGAAGGAAATTTCAAAAAATTCAAAAAGCAACCCTGCCTAATTTTTCATCCTCTATCCATGGGTGAAAAAACAATTTACACATAACATTGAAAATTCACTTCAAAATCCAAGATAGGTGAATTTCCCCTAGAGCCTCAAAATATTGCCTTCATCAAACCAAGTCTAGATTTAATCCCAAAATAACCTCCCAAGAAGAGCAAAACTAAAAATTCGACCAAGCTAAGATGCAGAGATGCAAAAGAAAAAAGACTCGAGTCCCTGCCTCTGGTGGGGCGTGTGTGTGAAAATTGCACAACAGGGCCTACTTCTATTTTTTTGGGCAACATTAAATTGTAGTCGATTGACCTAAAGTCCATGGCCAATTTCAGCCATGTCCTTGCACCATTGGACAAATTCAGCCTCCTCCTCATTGGATAAAATGGTACATGGTCCCCTCCTCTTTGTGGTGGTAACTCCCAAATATTTTCATTTTGCACAAATATTTCTCTGATAAAAATGGTGGTTAGGAGTCACAACAATAGTTGTGACTCACCCAATGTTCTTTTTAAATTCAAACTACTAGCCGAGATACCCACTTGATTAATGTAGAACTGATTGACATGTTCTTGTCTTCGATACTAGAAACTGTTCTTTTCATATCAATGAATGACCACTGTCTAATGGGTATAGGTGAGGGTAGGTGCACATTGAGTGATTCATTAATACTAACAAGTGATTCAACATCTAGTTCGAACTGAGTTGTGTCGGTTGTTTTTTCTACACAATCAAGAACAACTACTTCTTAGTTGGGGATTATAGTCACTTCCTAAGTAGACTGTGTATTAGTGAAGTGCAACCCATGAGCTACTCTAATTGATCACCGTCCTCTTCCTATTGATCTATTTCCCTTTTTACCTAGTGCCATAATTTTTACTTAACCTATACCCATAGTAAAACCAATATTACTTGTTATTGAAGCATAAAAATGTTTTTCAATATTAGAAACATAAACATGCATGATTTGAAAGGCTTAACACTACATTCTAACATTCAAAGTGTGTCATGAATATATACAAAAAAATTCATGTAATCTTGGGTTTTACTTGTTTAAATCAAATAGTGCATTGTCCCTTCTTTAAAAATTATGTGTATGTATATATATGGATGTATATATACATACATATATATAGGCATGTGTTTTTCATATATACTTATATGTATACATATTTATATGTATATATGTGTTTTTACACGTATATATACATACAGACACATATATTTGTGGTGACATATTACTCAAACAAATAGAACCTGTACCCAAATAGAATTGTAATTGCTTCACAATCACTAAAATAATTTCACAATATAATGAAACCATACATGACATCTATACAATAATGCAAAATTGATAAGATAAGTGGAGGAAAACATATTAAATCATATCATTGTCTACAAAAATGTAAGGATAAATTATGGGTCGAAAATATATGTCATGTGGAAAACATGCATGATGTGTAATCCTGAAACCAATCAAAAAATTGGGACAATAACACTATACCCATTAAATTTCACGATTATAAACCAGGGATTTAGAAAAAAGCTAGAAAATGTTCTATTTTATTTCATATTCTATGTAATGATTTCATAGCATAAAGTGAAAGAAATCATTTCAATGAAACCCTCAATTCCATAAAGATAAATGATAAAAAACACAACAAACTGCACGTAGGAAATATTAATTTTTTTTATTAATGTACCTATAAAATGTAAGAGGGATTTGGGTGTGTTACTTGTGAGCAGAGGAGAGCACACATTGAAGAGGATCCTTCATAGAGTGTCGCAGGATGGAGAGGAAGGTGGAAAGAAGTCCATGGGGAAAATAATGTGTATATACATTTATGTGTGTGTGTACATATACCTATATGTATACATATGTATATTTATGTGTTTTTGTGTATACATGTAGACACATAAATCTATGTGTGGTGACATATTACTAAAACAAAGAAAGTCTATACCCAAATTGAATTGTAATTACTTCACAGTCACTAAAATAATTTCACAATATAATGAAACCATACACAACATCCATATGGTGATGAGAAATTGACAAGATAAGTGAAGGAAAATAGATAAATCAATATTATTTTTTGCAAAATCCAAGGATAAATGATTGGTAGAGGTTTATTGAAACAAGGAGATAATGCATGATGTGTAATCTTAAAACCAGACAAAACACTGGGGCAATAACCATATACATGTCATGTCATTGAAGCATAAACGTGTTTGTCAATAACAAAAACATAAACATGTATGGTTTGGAAGACTTAGGACTGCAATGCAACATACAATGTGTCACGAGTGTACATCTACATATATGTATATGTATATATATATACATATATATATATAAATATACATATATATATATATGTGCATATGTACATGTATATATATGTACACATGTGTACATATACATATATAATGTGTATATGTATATATATATACATATACACATTATATATATATATACATATACACATTATATATATATGTATACATGTACATATATATACATGTACATATGCATATATATATGTGTGTGTGTGTGTGTGTATATACATGTACATGTACACACATAGATACACACATAGATACATATATATATGCGTACATATATGTACACACACACACACACATATATATATATATATACGTACATATGTGTATATATATACACATATATGTACATGTGTATATATATATTCGATCAGACAATAACACATACCTATTAAATTTCATGATTATAAATCAAGGATTCAAAATAAAAATAGACAATGTTCTATTTATTTCACATTCTATGTAATTATTTCATAGTATAAAGTTAAAAAAAACATTTCAATCATATACTGAAGTAGGAGCATCCAGTGGTGTAAGGGCAGTCTTGCATCACCCAAAAATAGTTAAATTTCAAGTTTCTTGGTTTTTAGATGTTTTTACATTTTTGGATACCCTTTTCGTCATAATGAAATTCCCAATTTACGGTTTTTATTTTCTATTCCTGGGTTGAAAGATATTGTAGTTTTAGTTTCCCATATTTACACCTGAAAATCTTTCGAGTTAGATTTGAGGCACTTAGAGTTTTTGGAATGGCCCCAAAACTTGCCGAAATAGGCATAGAAAATTTTAAGCGCGTTATTGACTTCGAGACCTTTCCAATGGTTCAAATGGTTCGCGAATCGGAGTCCTGGATCAAAAGTTATGGCCCTGAAAAGTTGGCGCACTTTCTAGAAGATACAATTGCAAATGTTCTTTTGAAATTTGAACTTCAAGTTGTAATTTTTTGGTGCCAAACTGCCTAAACTCAAATTTGAATGTTGTTTTGGCTCCAAACTAAAGAAGAGCTCTATTTATGGGTGAGTTTCTAATTTTTGGGGAGCTTTTTGGGGACAAGCTCGCATATTGCGAAAGGGTGATTCTGTAGCTTTCTGTAACTTGCATGTATTGTAGAACTTGGGGATTTGAGATCCTCTGCATGTAAGAAGCTCTATTTTCTAAATAATAAAATTATTCTCTTGTTTGTGGGTTATTTTTTATATCTCGGGTTGTGCCCTCATCAAGTGGTATCAGAGCAAGGTTTTCTTGAGCGTGTGGACAGATCGCCGATCATGAGGCAGTTCACATCAAGACCGTGGTTGTGGGTTGAGGTCAAGAAAGATGCCTCCAAGAGTGATGCCTAGTAGGTGTGGTGGTGCTAGAGGTGGTCGAGGTAGCAGAAATACTGGTGGAAGAGATGCACTGGCAGCCCTCTAGAGACAGATTGATGTGTTACAAGAGCAATTGAGAAGAGGGTTAAACCCGAGGGAGGAAAGTGAGGATGAAGGAGAGGAAGAAGAAGCAATTGATCAAGACAAAATGTGGCTAATAAGGGCCATTTCGAAGATCGGGAAAAGACCTAGAGCAGAAGTCCCTAGTTATTCTAGAAGTCTGAACCTGAAAGAGTTGATCGACTGGATCAACGAGCTAGAAGAATATTTTGAGTATGAGGAAATAGAGGACCCAGATCGGGTTAAGTTTGTGAAAATGAAGCTGAAGGGCCATGCCAGTATTTGGTGGAAAGAGGTCCAGTTGGAAAGAAATCGAAGAGGAAAAGGAAATATCACCGTGATGGGATCGCATGGTAGAAACCTAAGAAGCAATTCATACCAGTGGACTACGAGTTAGATCTGTTGAAGAAATTGCAAGGGTTGAAGCAAGGAAGAAGATCTATGAAAGAATATACTAAATATTTTCACAAGATAATCATCAGAACGGGTCACACAGAGGCCAATAAGGAGAAGGTAGCCCGATATCTTAATGGCTTACGACCAAGCATTCAGGAGGAGTTAAGCCTAGTCAGAATGACCACCATCGAGGATGTGTATCAGTTTGGTTCGAAAGCGGAAGAGAATAAGAAAAGATTTGATGGCAAGCAAAAATGATGAGGAGGCCAAAGTAGAAGGGGCAGTGGAAGACCTTCAAGAAGCTAAAATGATGATGAAAAGAAAAGTGAAGATGTGGGTACAAGCTGAAGCCAAAAGAATGACAACTTCTACCACCCTCGTGATCAAAATAGTGGTAATCAAAGAGGTAGAGGATGAGGGAGATATGGACAAGGATCTGGAAGAGGTGGATTCAAATGAATGTGTTTCCAGTGTGGTGAAGAATGGCATCGAGCCTATGAATTTCCACAACACCAAGGAAGGGCAGACAAAAGGCCAGAAGGTCATGGAAGGGTTGTGCATGTAGATGAGGAGGCCCAATCTGAACATTTAGATGATGCTAAAAGGGGAGAAGCCCTAGTGATTAGGAGAGCCCTGGTGACTGAGGAAAAGGAACTAGAACAGAGGAAGAATCTGTTTCACACAAGGTGCAAGTGTGAAGGAAAATGTTGTGATGTCATTATTGATGGTGGCAGCACTGATAATCTGGTGTCAGAGGAGACGATCACAAAGTTGAAGCTGAAGAGGGAAAGGCACCCACATCCATATCAGATTGTCTGGTTGTAGAAAGACCACAAAGTTTTGGTCAATGAGCAGTGCCTAGTAAAGTTCAGGATCGAGAGCTACCATGATGAGGTACTCTGTGATATCATCCCCATGGATGCATGTCACATGTTGACAGGGAGGCCGTGGTAGTTCGATAGGCGAGCTATACATGATGGCCATGCAAACACTTATTCCTTGATAAAGGATGGGGTTCATCACAAGTTGAAACCCCTAAAGGAGACCAAAGAAAAGGTATACAATAATGTTAGAATTTGTTATGTAGATGGAAGAAAAAATTTAGAAGGTATGAAGCATGAGCCTGTGTGTTATGCATTGATTCCTAGAGTGAGTAAGGAGGATAGTGAGAAGGTTCCAGAAGAAGTTTCTGGGATGTTGGATGATTTTCAAGATATTGTTTTTAGTAATGTACTTGAGGGTTTACCACTGTTAGAATTGGCTATGGACGCCACCCAAGATCTATGGACCAAATGGAAAGCACAAGAAAGAGAGAAATGATATGACAAGAATAAACTGTATTCAATGTCATTAATATGATAATGATTATGATTGATTACAAATGAGAGAGACCCCTTGGTTATATAGCCAAGGTGAGAACATAGAAGGGCATAAGATTATGACAAGTGTCAGAATCTTATGACATGAGACAACTAGTAAAACTTATCACTCCACCAAAGATGGAGAGATAATCACATGATGTGTCCACAAAAGGTGGAAATGATGAGGTGATGAGATGTCAAGTCCACCAAAAGTGGAAATTCTCCAACAACCTCCTATGTGGTCCCTAAGTAAACTTAACTAAGGTGTAATTATGACCTAGGACAAGGTACAAGATATTTAATTACACCAACACCCCCCCTTAAGTGCAACTTAGGGAGTAGTGCACAAATGCAAACAATGCAAGATGGGTCTCGGCTACTAGGCCATGTTAGGTACCCATGTACAAACAATGCAATCAATGAAATCTCTCACAAACGAGGAAAGGGAGAAAACCTCCTGGGACAAAACTCCCCGTCAAAAGAGAGATGAAATACAAAAATAGAAATACTCTCAATGAAGAATGAGAAGGTAAAAACTCCATGTGAGGAAAAAGACCCCCCCATAAGAGAGAAGTAGAAGAGAAGCAAGGTAGCCCCCCCTCAATGTTGAGTCTCCTGCAAGAATGGTAGAAGCTCGACATTGAATGTTGAAGATGATCCAATCTCGCCGAACAACGTTCCTCCCCTTGGGAAGAAACAAAACCAAGGATGTATGCAGGATATCATGAAGATGGATGATGTATGATGATGTTGTCTTTGAAGCATGCTCAAGTGTCTCCATGTCGATGCTGAAAGCTGAACCACTCCATTCAGGCGTTCTAGGCCACACTGCTGAAGAGGAAAATCCAACATCAAGTAGAGAAGAATGTAGAGCACTATCCAAAGACAATGATATCCCCTCTGAAGACAAAGAAGCCTCCTCCAAATGTTGTCCAAAAGAATCCACACTCACGCCAAACTGTGAAGAATGATCATGTAGAGAATGAACAAGAGGGTCAAGGTGTTCCCTCACAACAACTAAAGAAGGTTCATCTTCATCAAAGAGAAGATGAATGCAATCAAGAGTGTCCTCCAAGTCCGCAAGATGTGACTCCACAAACAAGTCTGAAATACCTGTTAGGAAGCCATCCAAAGTAGCCATATCTGGAAGACAATGTATATTCTGCTACACTGAATCACTAGGAGCCAAAACTGTTGATTCGCAAGTATCATCAAGTACAACAGTAGGTGGAGGGGATGAAATGCAAGGCTCAAGAACTGGATCTGATGTGAGTATGCCCAAGTTCAAAAAGCCAAATGTCTCCTCAGAATCATAGTTGTGATCAACAGTCAAAGGAACATTGTCATCATCAGAAGCAAACTGTGCAAAGGAATACAACCGAGATGAATGATCAACCACCCCAGTAGCAATGACATCTCTAGTCTCCAAGTCACGAATGATAACCGAATTAGGAGTGAACTCCACAGTTCTCCCATCTCCACCATGTGTGATCTGATATATGGAAAGCAGATTGTTCATCAAATGAGGAACACACAAGACATCTTGAAAAGTGTTCTCCCCAATGCTAATGGATCCCTTCCCTATTACACTCATGTATGTATTGTTTCCCATCAAGATAGGAGACATTGAACAAGGCTGAAATGAAGAGAAGATAGTCTGTGAAGATGCCATATGATGAGATGCTCCTGAATCTAGAAGCCATCTCCCTGATCCTGGACTTGAATGAGCACAAAGAGCTTGTCCTTTATATCCTGATGTTTGACCTTTGTCCTTTTTAGACTGTTTTGAAGTAGAAGGAGAAGAAGATTCAGACATTCTAGAAGGCAAATCAATGTGATTTTTTTTGAGAAGATTTTTCAACTCATCAATGTCCTTCTTATAACAATAATGTTCTTCATGTCCATCCTTCTTGCAATAAGCACAAAAAGGTCTCTCCTTCTTAGATGTTTCTCCTTTTGAAGAAGATTTTTTCTTTTCTTGATCTAAATGTGGTTTTACTTGATCTGAATGTTGATTATTCTTTGCTTTCTTCTGTTTCTTATCTGATTCCGATTCTTTCACTTGATTAACCAACAATGCCTGAGATTTAGAAGTCTTGATGAGACCCATTGAGATAAGCTTTTGTTGCTCATGTATCAACATCTCAGAAAATGATGCAAATGAAGGTGTAGTATATGTAGATCCCATAGTCAATCTATGAGTATGAAAGCTAGAAACAAAAGAAGCATAATCAAGACCAAGTTTGTTCATTGTATTGTACACCAATTGGATGTCCTTCTTATCAATTCCACATGCTTTACATTGCTCTTTTAGATCATTAACCTTTGTGATGTAGTCTTGGATGTTGTCAAAGTTCTTAGGATCAAGATTCATCAAATCATTATCAATTTGATAGCCTCTTACTTCATCTTTTATACCATATAATGTTTTCAATTTTTCCCAAGCTTCATGAGAATTTGTACATGATTCAATCTGAAACAACAAATCTTGAGAAACTAGTCTACGAAGACACCCAAGAGCTTTGGCATGTTTGATCATCCATTTTAACTTTTTCTCATCATCTGTAGGTTCAGGTACCTTATTTTCAACATATAGAGAGTGACCTTCTGTCATTAGTATATTCCATGCATTTTGATTCCATGTTGAATAATTATATGATGTGAGCAAAGGAACCTTAGAATGATCCATGAGAATGAAAGAGCAAAGCAAACAGATCAAAGCAATGCACCAAGAGACCCCCCCCCCAAATCACTCAATCAAGAAGCCCCCCAAGCAATTTCTGATTTGGCACTTTATATTTAGTGCGTTTACAGTTGCTAGATGCCAAAAATAGCAAGCTAGACTTGATCTTAGTGCTTACAAATGCCAAAATAGGCCACAGTATCAAGTACAATTTTTGGTACAAAATGAGATCAATTTGACCCTACCATTGAGAAGTACACGAAAAATCATGCACTTTCAAAAAAAACTGCACTTAAAAATGTTACTATAGGAGCAAGATATGAGCTCCCAAAGTTCCCAAAATGAGGACGAAGCAGCAACACCTGTGAGAATCTGCAATTTCTGGAAAAACTAGGCACCAAGACCAAAAACTGATTGCACCAGTGCATAGAGCACGAAATTCTAGCCCAAATAAAAAAAAATTGCTTGAGAAAAGGACTTAAAATGACTGAGATATTGAGCTTCAAAATTAGCCTTCAAAATTGAAAATGCAAATGGTGAAGGGGCAAAAAATTCAAAGCCTTGCTGACGTCATGATGATGTATGCTGACGACATCATTTCAGTATGTTAAATTTGACGGTTTCTCGCCCGTCACGCCAAAACGCTCCTTGCCGGGAAATGAATGCCGGAATATTCGCGGAATCTTAGATCCGCCGGAGAATATAGAGATTGCCGGAAATTTTAAAATGGGTGCCCGGATTCTTTGTGCAGCTGCCGGACTGCAGAGATCGGCCAGTGACGGATGTGGAGTGCCCGTGGGGTGGGGCCATGGGTGGATGGCCATGTGGCTCTGCTCTGCCGGAAGCGGGTACAGTACCCACGAAGTACAATATGCGGATTGTACCAGTCTGCAACCACAGACTTTAAAAAAAACTTTGTATATATTTTTTTTTATTTTTAATTAAAATTTCAAATGATTTTTTTTTTAATAAAGAAAAAACTGCGATTTAAATAAAATATTTAAAAGAAAATTTGTAGATTTTTTTTATGTCGTACCGTCGATGCAATAATGGCGACCTGGGGGCCGTACGACTCTCGGGCAAAAATTTTTTTGCTTCACTGGATGACTTGCTCCAAATCGGATGAATAGACAGTCGATCTTAGGGTTTTTGGCCCTTCTGGACATGATGGCAGGGTCGGATTTGACCCAGAATGCTCGAAAATTGCAGCTACCTTCTGGATCTGGCAACCACTCTTCAGCTTCAAACCCTCATAGATTTGGCCTCGTAGCTCCGATTTGGATGAAACAAAAGGCAAAATCGACTATCTCAAACCTTCTGGACACAATGGTGAGCTCAGATTTGCACCAGCAAGCTCGGATTTGAACCTGCAGCAAAGAGCCACGAATGGAACCTCCTCAGATCTGGAATCTCTCTTCAGAATAAGACTCTCCAATGGCTCCAAACATGCTCTGATACCATGTTAGAATTGGCTATGGATGCCACCCAAGATCTATGGACCAAATGGAAAGCACAAGAAAGAGAGAAATGATATGACAAGAATAAACTGTATTCAATGTCATTAATATGATAATGATTATGATTGATTACAAATGAGAGAGACCCCTTGGTTATATAGCCAAGGTGAGAACATAGAAGGGCATAAGATTATGACAAGTGTCAGAATCTTATGACATGAGACAACTAGGAAAACTTATCACTCCACCAAAGATGGAGAGATAATCACATGATATGTCCACAAAAGGTGGAAATGATGAGGTGATGAGATGTCAAGTCCACCAAAAGTGGAGATTCTCCAACAACCTCCTATGTGGTCCCTAAGTAAACTTAACTAAGGTGTAATTATGACCTAGGACAAGGTACAAGATATTTAATTACACCAGCAACCAATAAGGAAGATCGGTCATGGATTGACAGTTCACGGAGCCAATTTGCCAAACAAGGTAGCTCATAGAATGACTCCAGCAGAAAATGAGGAGTTGAACAGACAAGTTCAAGAGTTGTTGAGAAAGGGTTTGATACAGGAGAGTTTGAGTCCATGTGCACTACCTGCAGTACTAGCACCAAAGAAGGATGGGGAGTGGAGGATGTGTACAGATTCCTAATCCATAAACAAGATAACAATCAAGTACATATTTCCCCTGCCAAGGATGGATGACCTGATGGACTGTTTGAGTGGAGCTCAGTACTTCACAAAGATTGATCTAAAGAGTGGATATCACTAGATCTAGATCTCGAGAGGGAGATGAATGGAAGACTACCTTCAAGACCAAAGAGGGCCTGTACGAGTGGTTAGTCATGCCTTTTGGGCTAACCAATGCACCAAGTACATTCATGCAGCTCATGAACAAGGTACTAAAAAATTTTTGGGAAGTTTTGTTATTGTGTATTTAGATGATATTTTGATTTTCAGTAAGACATTGGATGAGCATCTGATGTATATTCGGAGAGTCTTTGAGAAGTTAAGAGAAGAAAATTGTTGATTAATCTAAAGAAGTGCAATTTTGTGAAGAGGGAGTTAGTGTACTTGAGGGTTTGTTGTCTCAGTAGAAGGTCTCAAGATGGACCCAGAGAAGGTGAAGGCTATTATGGAATGGCCTACCCAAGAACTACTACCGAGGTGAGATCTTTCCATGGTTTGGCTAGTTTTTATAGAAAGTTCATTAGAAACTTCAATAGTATTTATGGACCCCTGACTGAAACAATGAGAGGGGATAGAAAAGAATTTAAGTGGAGCACTGGAGCAGCAAAAAGTTTTGAACTGTTGAAGTAGAAGGTGATAGAGAAACCTGTTCTAGCCCTCCTAGATTTCAACATGGTGTTTCAGGTGGATTGTGATGCCAATGGTTGTACCATTGGAGTAGTGTTGAGCCAAGAAGGTAAGACCATTGCCTATTTCAGTGAAAAGTTAAATGATGCCAAGAGAAAGTATTATGTATATGATTAGAAATTTTATGCAATAGTTCAAGCATTAAAGAAATGGAGACATTATTTGTTGCCAAAGGAATTTGTTCTATATACTGATCATCAGCCCTTGCAGTACCTAAATAGTCAGGGAAAATTAAATCAGAGGAATATGAAATGGGTAGAGTTTTTGCAGATTTATACCTTTGTTTTGAAACATAGGAGTGGGAAGTCAAATAGGGTTGCAGATGCCTTAAGTAGGAGGCATACATTGATGGCAAAGATGCAGATTGAAGTGGTTGGGTTCAATGAACTTAAGACATTGTATGCAGAAGATCCTGATTTTGCAGAGGCTTGGAAAACTTGCAAGGAACCTATTACAGTGGACAGGACAAGGTGGCTAGATTTCATACTCTAGGATGGCATGTTATTTAAGGGAAGTCAATTGTGTATCCCAAGGAGTTCCACGAGGGAGAACCTGATAAAGGAGAAACATAGCGAAGGAATGGCAGGAAATTTTGGTCAGGATAAGACCATTGCCATTATCAGTGAACATTATTATTGGCCTTAGTTGTCACAGGATGTGAAGAAGTTTGTACAAAGTTGTAGGGTATGTCAGATGGCTAAAGGAGTGAGCTAGAATACAGGCTTATATCAGCCCTTACCTGTACCAGAGAGGCCATGGGAGGATATAAGTATGGACTTTATTCTTGGTTTGCCAAGGACACAACGAGGGAATGATTCAGTCTTTGTGGTGGTTGATAGGTTTTCGAAGATGGCACATTTCATTCCATGTCAGAAGACCCATGATGAAGTCCACATTACTGACTTGTTCTTCAAAGATGTGGTGAGGCTACATGGTCTACCAAAGAGTATTGTTTTAGATTGTGACACCAAATTTGTGGGTTACTTTTGGTGGACCTTGTGGAAGAAGCTGAAGATAGAGTTGAAGTTCAGTTCTGCACACCATCCACAAACAAATGGGAAGATAGAGGTTGTTAACAGGAGTCTGGGTAACCTACTGAGATGTTTGGTAGGAGATAAACCCAAGGGATGGGACTTGATCTAACCCCAGGCAAAATTTTCTTACAACAATTCTATCAACAGAAGCACTGGTAGATCACTGTTCCAGATTGTGTATGGAGGTAGCCCCATAACAGCTCCAGAATTGAGGAAGATGGACCAAGAGAAGAGAATAAGTGCTGAAGCCGAAGATTTTGTAGAGCACATCAAGAATATACATGAGAAGGTATGTGAACACATTAATAAGATGAATATGCAATATAAGGCTAAGGCAGATCAGAAAAGGAGGAATAAGGAGTTTCAAATTGGCGATGAAGTAATGGTCCACTTGAGGAAAGAAAGGTTTCCCATGGGAACCTATAACAAATTGAAGATGAAGAAATTTGGTCCCTATAAGATTTTGAAGAAGCATGATTCACGGAATGCATATGAGGTAGAGTTGCCTGATGGAATCAACATTTCCCCTGTGTTCAACATTTTAGATTTGATAGAGTATCATGAAGGTGGAACGAAGGAAGCACCAACAATAGGGAAATATGGCATTCCAACACCTACTTCAGAAAGGGAGGAGATTGAAGCAATTTTGGATAGTCGTGTGGGAAGGAGTACCAGAAATAGGTAGTATGAAGAATATTTGGTGAAATGGAGAGGAAGGCCTGTGGAAGATTCATCCTGGCTATATAAGGTAGTGGTTGACTGGTTGGGTTTTCCTCAACCATCTGAGACGTGATGGGTCACTTCTCAAATTACCCTGGGTGTCTAATGCAGGAGCATCTAGTGGTGTAAGGGCAATCTTGCATCACCCAAAAATAGTTAAATTTCAAGTTTCTCGGTTTTTAGATGTTTTTAAATTTTTGGATACCCTTTTTCGTCATAATGAAATTCCCAATTTATGGTTTTTATTTTCTATTCCTGGGTTGAAAGATATTGTAGTTTTAGTTTCCCATATTTGCACCTGAAAATCTTCTGAGTTAGATTTGAGGCACTTAGAGTTTTCGGAATAGACCCAAAACTTGCTAAAATTGATGTAGAAAATTTTGAGCATGTTATTGACTTTGAGACCTTTCCAATGGTTCAAATGGTTCACGAATCAGAGTCCTGGATCAAAAGTTATGGCCCCGAGAAGTTGGCGCACTTTCTAGAAGATACATTTGTAAATGTTCTTTTGAAATTTGAACTTCAAGTTGTAATTTTTTGGTGCCAAACCACCTAAACTCAAATTTGAATGTTGTTTTGGCTTCAAACTAAAGAGGAGCTCTATTTATCGGCTGGTTTATAGTTTTTGGGGAGCTTTTTGGGGACAAGCTCGCATATTGCGAAAGGGTGATTTTGTAGCTTTCTGTAACTTGCATGTGTTGTAGAACTTGGTGATTTGAGATCCTTTGCATGTAAGAAGCTCCATTTTCTGAATAATAAAATTATTCTCTTAGTTTGTGGGTTATTTTCTATGTATCGGGCTGCGCCCTCATCAAATGGGTATTTAAGAAAAAGATTGGTCTGGATGGTAGTGTAGAAAAGTACAAGGCAAGACTGGTTGCAAAGGGTTATTCCTAGGTAGAGGGAATCGATTATGGGGAAATATTTTCTCCTATAGCAAAGCTGACGTCCATTAGATTTCTTTTGTCACTTGCAACAACATATGACTTAGAGGTTGAACAGATGGATGTGAAGACAACATTTCTTCATGGTGATCTTGAAGAAGAAATCTATATGTCCCAGCCTGAGCACTTTGTTGAGAAAGGTAAAGAAAAACTGGTATGCAAATTAAAGAAGTCTCTCTATGGGTTAAAGTAGTCACCTAGAATGTGGTACCAAAAATTTGATAGATTTGTATTATCTTTGGGATTTTGAGATCAAAATCTGATCACTGTGTATATTATAAAGCTGAAAGTGATCAAGTACTTGTTATTGCTCTTTATGTTGATGATATGTTGTTCATAGGAAATAAAAGCTAATGATTTACGATCTTAAGTCTCGGTTGTCTACTAAGTTTGAAATGAAGAATCTTGGTGCAACAAGGTATATTTTGGGGATGGAGATAACTAGGGACAGGAAGAATAGAAAACTATGGCTCAGTCAGAGTAAGTACATCAGAACTATTCTTGAGAGATTTTGTATGAATGATTGCAAATAGCTAGTGGTTCCAGTCATGCACGGAATGAAGCTATCTGTTGAGGACTGTCTAAAATCTCCTACTGAGATGGAGGACATGACCAGTTTACCTTATGCTAGTGTAGTAGGCAGTCTTATGTATGCAATGGTCTATACAAGGCCAGACATTTCCCAAGCAGTGGGAGTACTTAGTCGATTTATGGCTAATCCAGGAAGAACGCATTAGGATTCTGTGAAGAGAGTGTTTAGATATTTGAAGGGTACTTCATATTTCACTTTGTGTTACCATGGGAATTCGGTTGAATCATAGAGGACTCTCAGCATTCATGGTTATGTAGATTCTAATTGGGCAGTGGACATTAACAGCAGGAGATCCACTAGTGGATACATCTTCATGTTAAATGGTGGTGCAGTGAGTTGGATGAGCAAGTGGCAGGATGTATTCACTTTGTCCACTATGGAGGCTGAATACATGGCAGCTACTCATGCTTGTAAAGAAGTTGTATGGTTGGAACATTTGTGTTCTAACATTGGTTTTGATGCAGGGGAAATAACTATTTTCTATGATAGTCAGAGTATAATTTGTCTAGCAAAGAACCCTATTTTCCATGCCAGGATGAAACATATTGATGTACAGTACCACTTTGTACGAGATATGGTTGAGGATGGAAAGGTGAGTTTGGAAAAGGTTGATACTTTGGAGAATGTTGCAGATTCATTGATGAAGCCAGTGAGCACATACAAGTTCAGGTGGTGTGCCAGTTCAATGGGCCTTAGTGCCCATGATTTTTAGTAAGTTATGATGTGCTCTAGAGGTGCATGTATGATCTTTTTCAAGTGGGAGATTGTTGGAAATATGTGCATCAAACTATATAGGCTGAAATCTCCATTAGAGCTAAGCCAGTGTGACATTTTCATTGTCTGGCTGACTAGCAGCTTGATTCATTCTGTTTTGAACAGGTTTCTATGACCTTGCAAATGTCTTGCTAAAAGGTTGTACTGTGGAGTCTATCGCTGTGACATAGTGTATTCATTATGACCTCATAGTGCTCAGGAGATCTCTGGCCGACAGGCCATTCAATCATATTTCGGGGAGACTCTTGGCTTTGGGATAGCTAAGGGTTCTCACTAAGAAGTCCCAGGGAATGGAGAAAGTCACACCGACGGGGACACATCCAAACATTCTTCGGTGTAACTCAAAGTGATTGGAGAAACCTCTTAGCGATGGTGAATGTCTTTCTGATAGCCGATGGCTATCGGGGTAACTCTTGGTCCCAGGAAGACTTCTTAGCGAATGTTGGAAGTGTCATCGACAGGAACATCTTGTGGGATCTTCGGTATAACTCTTGGTGATAGGTGAAGCTTTTAGGGTAAACCATAAAGCTCAGTGAGAAGTCTTAGCAAGAGCTACATGTCTCACCAACATTGGTTTATGTTGGAGTCTTTGGGGTAGCATATGGAGATTGGTATGTTCTCTCAGTGAAGGGAAATGTCTTGGCGATGGGTGAACACTTCAGGGTAACATATGGAGATCAGTACGTTCTCTCAGCAAAGGGCAATGTCTTGGCGATGGGTGAACACTTTGGGGTAACCTTTATGTCTCGGAGAAACCTCTTGGAAATATCGGTATGTCTTGCTGACTATCTTTTGGAGCTCAATATGACTTGTGTCTTCGGTATACCTATGGTGACTAACTATGATCTCTTGGCGAATGCGATAGGTCTAGGCGACTGCTTAGTGACTCGGTGTAACTCATGGAGCTTAATAGAACATCTTAGCGATAACAGAGTCTCTTGGAAACATCGATATGAAGTCTATGTGGCATCAGGGAGACACTATTAGTGTCTCACCGAGATGCCAGTATATTGCAAATTTTGTTGATCGAGTAAGGCTATCTTATGTGGCATCTCATGGACAAATAGGAGGAGCCAAATGGGAATAGTTGGAAGATAGTCAGTTGCAACGGTTCTGTGAGGAAGTTCTACAGACAGAGTTTGAAATGGATATACTCTATGATTACAATTTGTAATCGGTTGGTTGAATTGATAGGTTGTTGAGTGATTGTATCAGTGGATGAATTATGTGGACTATAACATGAAGATTCCTGTACAAGAATGTTAATGGTGAATGTTACTGTATAATGACACCAGAAAGATAAGTCTAGAATTTTTATGTAATTTCATTACTGGAATACAAAGTGATTTCTCTTGGTGTGGTGGGTTTTTCTCCCGTAAGGGTTTTCCCACGTATATCTAGTGTTCATGTGTGATTGTCAAATACTTTGTTTCTATTGTCTATTTCTTAGTGCGTCTTAATTGGACTATAATTGTAAATTTTAAAGTGTATCTACATTCTTTCCTTAGGTATTGACATTAGGAGAATTGTTTTTTGCATCTGATTTTCCTTACAATAGGCTTGCCCAAACAGAGAGCAGATTCACCCAAACAAGGACATATTTTCCCAAACAAAGTCTAAATGGGTGTATTCAATTTGCAAAATCACCTAACCGGGTCCAAAACTCACCTATTTCTTGAATAGTATGAATGGGGAATGGATTCAGTGAAAAAGGGGATCACTCGTTCAACAAACGGACTCGCCTAAAGCTAGAAACAATCAAACAATGTTAACGAAGGGAAAGCAGAGTCGATGAATAAGGGAAATAGACTACCCTAATGGGGAAATGGACTCAACAATTAGTCAAAAGGATTCCCATGATGGGGGAAATAGACTTGTCAAACAGACAAACATACTTGACCAAGCAATGAAACAAACTCATCTAATAGGTAAACAAATGGAAAGAGACTCAAAGGGAAGACAGGTTTGGTTTTTTATAGAACAAATTCGCCCAAAGATTCTACAAATTTGGTTGTTTCCAGGGAATGGCCAAATTTGATGACTTAGGGGTCTGACAAGGGACTGAAATAGCAAGCAAGTTTACCTAAAGATGAAGGAATTTTTCCTCTTCACCCAAAACAGTAGCAAACTCACCCAAACAAGGAGAAAATTTTCCCATTTTAGAGAAAATGGGAAATTTTGATGGGAAATGACTAAGAAACGACTCAAATGAAATGTAGGATCGCCCCTATGGACAATAGTTTCACCCCAAACAAAAGAAAATTCACCCTTGACAATGGAAAATTCACCCAAAAATGACGGACTTGGACTAGACTAGGTGAAAAATAGCTAATTATGGAAAAGGACAAAATCATAGCAAACAACAGTCAGAAGGCAAGGTTGACTCAACTAAAAATAAATGCACTGGTATCACACAAAGAAGACACTCCAAATAACATAGTGCTAGAATTAGTGATATGGGTTTGGAAAACATGGGCCTCGATCTAGGCTAGAAAAGGAAATCTCACGAGTTCTTGATACGGTACATGGGGCACAACTGTGGACACCAGCCCATTTACAAGAGTGAGCCAAGAGCCCCAGTGAGGTACTAGAAACTTGGACCAACTCTTCCCGTCTTATCTAGATATCACACTAGCTTCAATGCTCCATCAGACACGACATGACTGGATTAGGGTACAGCTTTGGCTCTCCCCACTTTATATACCCCGCTAGTAAAATGTGGTTGGGATCATCCCTTGGGGTGATGAAATCCTCAAGTGGATCCCTCTAAAGGAAGAAAATATTAGATATTTTTGGCTAGTCCCCAGGCTCACATGAAGCACAAGGGGAGAGCTTAGTCGTACTAGCACCTCCTAGGTAGCACAAATGGAATAGAGTGAACTATGATTTCTCGTCACCCAGGATCATTGAATGGTGCAAGGGGATTGGATATGCTAACAACCCATTCACAAACACAACAAGCAAAGTTTATTGACCCTCTAATTAAGCCTACATGTGCATAGCTAGTATGAAAAAACAACAAGCAAACTAAACTAAAAAGCTGGGACCGATTGTTCTGTAGTAAAACATTATTAGTTTCAAACCTTCGGCCTTAGACAATTGAGAAATAATTGCACAAAATTTTAGAAAAATGAGGCACACTCACAAACAAATAGGTTAGCAAGTCAGTACCTCTAAACGATACCAAAATGGAGACGAAAATGAAAATTTCAAGTCTCTATTTTACCTCAAATTCGCCTCTGTTTGAGGAAAATTCACCTTTTTTGGAGAGAAAATTCAACCCTGTTATTAGTAGATTCACCCCTTTTAGAAGAAAATTTTCCTATCTATAGAAAGCAGGTTCACCCAAATCAAGAGTAGGTTCTTTTATTCTAGAAACAAAGAGTAGATCCACCCCTTTTTGATAGATAGGCGAATTTGCAAGATGCAGATTCACCTTTGTTAAGGTAGGTTCACCTATTGTGGTAGTAGGTTCTCCCCTATTTTTGTAGATTCACCTGTTTTAGTAGCAGATTTTCCCTTGTGTTTAACCTGAACTTGCAAAACTTGAAACAACAGAGAACATGAAAGAACAAACCCATTTGTGGGTCCCACTAGGCATGCCAAAAATATGTGCAGCATGTTTTCTAACTTGAAATAATGCAAAACAAATGAAATCCAAAAGGAAGAACAACACAAAACAACACCTCAAGATTGGCCTAGTTATCCTTTCACAAAGAAAAGATGAAAAAAATGATTTTACCTTTCCCAAGTTGATTCGTTGGTTGGCCCTATTGATTCAATCATTTGTGTGCTCCTTTGGATTGCAAATCACATGAACTAGATGCAAAATTATGTAAATGCAATGAGGGATGCAATGGTGAAGGTGGGTATTTGGATAAGTGCACAAAATGGATGCAAAGTGAGCATGAAGACTTATAGCAATGGATGATGCAAAAATAGAGTGCTCGAAGGCTTGATTGCATTAAAGCTTGAATGTGTGAATGTTGAAAAGTTGAATGAATGAGTTCAACATCCTCTATTTTAGGGGAAAGGCCTCTAAAGGAATGGAGAGTTAGGATTTAGCCATCATGGACAAGATGAAGGGCTATGGTGAGTTGAGGACTCACAAGTCCTCACATCTTGTCATGTGTCAATGAGGTGTAAATGGGGTATGTGAGGTGGAGGTACTTGAAAGTACCTTGGGATTGGGACAAGATTTCCTTAAAAAGGAAGTCCTTGTCCCCATGTGGGGAGCATGTGACATGAGGAATTTTAGAATTCCTCAATAATCCTCATGGGAAAGAGAGAAACCTAGGGGAAATAAATGTGAATTTTTAATTCACATGATGTGAAGATACTTGGAAGTACCTTGGGATTATGGCAAGGTCCCCTCATAAAGGAGGTCCTTGTCCCAATGTGAGATATGTGACACATGAGGAATTTAAAATTCATCAATAACCCACATGGGGAAGAGGAGAGCCTTGGAGTAATAAATGTGAATTTCTAATTCACATGGGGAAGAGGTTGTCTTGGCTAAATTGAGAAAGTATTTATGATGGTTGACTTGGAGGAATGCCATAAATGGCATGAGAGTTAGGTTGACCTAATCATATGATTAAGGTTGTGCGAACAGGTGATTAAGGAGGCTAATGAGATATTAGAAGCAAGTTGCAAGTTATGGAGGATGTGACATTAATCTTGATTAAAGGTGTGCACATCCTAATCATGGATTAATTAAACTAATCCATATTAAAAGGAGATTATGGAGGATGGGACAAGGAGAAAGAAAAAGAAGAATTTAAAATTGAGTTAAATTCAAAAGGTCAAATGACTAAATTAAATAAGTTGACGTATTTATTTAATTTAGAGAGGAATGGATATAAAGGTAAAGTATTTAATTATTTAAATTAAATACCTTAGGAACCTTAGGAAAAGGGAAAATATTAATTAAATAAATCATTTAATTAATATTTATGGGAGGTATAAAATAGACGAATAAAGGGGGCGAATTTGACCATATGGAAGTGATCAAATTCAGATGTCTACAGCTACATTTGACATCAATTGCATCAAAAACCCTAAATTCCTCTATTAATTGAATATTATGACACTATTTAATTAATTCAAATTTTCATCATTTTTTGACTAATTAAATAAATTCCATTTATTTAATAAAGTCCTAAACCCTATTTTTTCTATTAAATAAATAATACAACATTATTTA
Organism: Sequoia sempervirens; assembly: GCA_007258455.2. Taxonomy (NCBI): domain Eukaryota; kingdom Viridiplantae; phylum Streptophyta; class Pinopsida; order Cupressales; family Cupressaceae; genus Sequoia; species Sequoia sempervirens. The sequence continues at coordinate 464,777,240 of VDFB02058242.1, read as the reverse complement.
AGTAATTCACATTTCATCAATTTTGAATAGTTAAATTAATTTCATTTATTTAATAAAGTCCTAATCTAATGTTGTTCATCCTGATTACTTAAATGGCACCAATTATTTAATTATGTCACTAAATCTATTTATTCCCCTAAGTCGATTGAATTATTAAAACATAATAATTTAATTAACTGACTTTCCTTGCAAATTCAAATAATTTGAATTATAAAATATTCAAATCATCATCAAATATCAAATCAAACTAATGCAATTTTTTTACAAAATTCAAACTTGATTTTTAGCTCTACTCCAGAATGAATGAATTAATTTAATAAATTAATTAATAATTCTCAACCACTTTGATGATTGAGAAAATTACGATCTCCTAATTCCTCAATCTATTCATGATTGATCAATCTATATTCTTGACTGATCAATCTATTTATCAATCCAATAGATTATTCAATCTATTTAGATTCAATCACACTAATCATGTAATCTATTTTGCACAAATAATGCCCATTTGAATCCTCTCAACATCTTTCGACTGTCGATCTTGAGATATTCTACTATGCAATCTTGATTTTTCATTTCAAATCACAAATTCTATATAAAAAACATCTTTCCTCACAAAAAAGGATCAAATAATCAACCTATCTTGCACAAAAAAGTACTGCCAAGATCATAACCAACACACACATTTCTTTGATCAACACATGCAGTGTTCTTCAAAGCTCCTACACATAATGATGGAGGATTCACGGTGATATGAACAACCCAACATCTTGCGAATACGCTCTGATAGGGGATGGTAAGATTGTATTGTTTTGAGTTCATGTTCATTGTATTCTTTCAATAATTTTCTTGAATTCATTAGCTTTATAGTTTTAGTTCATGAGTGAAGGAATGAATCTTGATTGTTGTTTTTGATTTAGATTAGTTTCTATTTCATTGCAATTATCTTGTTTACACTCTTAGATTTTCCCCCCTCACACAGTAGGTATTTCATGATTCAATCAAGCATTCAAGTAAAATTCATAAAATATAATCAAGAGTCAAGATCTACATTCATGCTATCCATTACATACAAGATTGTAGCCTTTATTCCAAGGTTTTGGTGAGTTGCAACATAGCGAATTTGTTCATTCATCTTTCATTCATTATGTTTTATTTCATTTCAAGGTTTGATTACTAAAATGGGTTTTGACCAAGGCAAACCCCTATCCACTAACAAAACAACATGTTTCCCTCTCTTTGATGTGTGATTTTCAGATTTAGGTAGAGGATACATTGAAGAGCAAGATTGGAGAAAGTTGTCAATGTTGCAAAGTTGTCATCTATCTTGCAAGATAACGGAAAGTCACCTACAGGTCAAAATTTAGTGTTTCATATTTGGAGATTGGGAAGGAGAGAAGCTATAAGAGAACACTAGAGGATATCAAAGTTTCAAATCAACCCTGATATTGGGACTAAATTGTCACTTGTGTCGTATGAGTCCTAGTATACCATTTTTCAAACTTTTTTTGTAAATTTGGGTTTACTAGTTGTAGATTCAAGTTTTGGATCGAAACCCTAAACTAGGCCTAAATCACCCCTATTGGTGTCTGATTCCTAGTATTCTTCAAAAATTCATAATTTTAGGATTGCAGACTTTGTTTCAAGCATCTTTAGCTTTCCAGTTGCACCTTTTTTTATCTTCAATTTTCTATTTTGATTTGAGTTCATTTTCTAGGTCATATAGTTAGGATTTGAATGTTACTTTCATTTATTGTCTTTCTAATCCTTTTTCTTAGTGGTGAACCCATTTTTTTCTTTAATCACACCCTAAGACTATTGGACTTAAGCAACATTGAGAGGGGGGGTGAATCAATGTTGTGCAAATTTTAACTTTATTAAACTGATCTCTCAAGTGTCTAAAAATTTCAATCAAAAGAAAGATGCATGAACATAAAACAATAAGCCACAACACCATAACACAAGAATTTTTACATGGAAACCCTGTTAGGGGAAAACCCACGGTTGAGGCCAATCCATAATTTGAGTACTCAAAATATAAGTGTTTTACAAAAGGAAATGCACTTGCATTTAGGCACACTTCCTAGAGCTCACTGCTCAAAATCAGGAAGGCTCACTTCCTTACAAAAGATTTGGATTACACCAAATGGTTTAACTAAGAAGATAGCATCCACAAATGTCTGATTACAGTTCTGGTTAAGCTCACAAATCAGATTCTAGACCTTCTATCTGATTCTACACTTCGCTCTGTTCTGTCTCAATTCGCTTCATAAAATTATCTAATGCATAAGTGAAATTTCTCAACTACTCCTCTAATATTCACAACTTACATCAAACACATACACGAAAATGGATTAAATGATCTCTTATGTATATCCACTACCAAGGATTCAATTGCTATATGTCAGCTTCAATAAAATAGAAAATATTCTCCAACTATCGGCTCAAATCATGAACAACATTTAATGTACATCCATAAAAGTCAGTCATAGCATAGTGAGGACCCAAAACAAGATATCCACTACCAAGGATTCAATTGCTATATGTCAGCTTCAATAAAATAGAAAATATTCTCCAACTATCAGCTCAAATCATGAACAACATTTAATGTACATCCATAAAAGTCAGTCATAGCATAGTGAGGATCCAAAACAAGATATCCAACAAAAAAATACTTCAATAAATTTCACCTTAAACATCTACAACACCCAACATTCACTTAGTCAACTTTCATATATACTGATGAACAAAAAATTGAACAACCAGATCTCCTAGCTCATACACCACTTGATGTGACAACACTAAAATCGAGAATGACACATTTCATATACCCAACGACCTTCCCATAGATCCACAACCAAAACTGATAAAATGGTAATGAAAACTAGTCAAATTCAACTTTAGCTCAATACCCTGTACTTTACTCTATCTTCTAGTATGGTTAGATATTGAAGTGCGGACTGGATTAATGACTTAGGGTGCAATCAATGACAACACTAGAAGCCATGTGCCAACAATGAAAATCTATGAAAGTATCTTCTTCACTTTTCACTCTTCTACACAATTCTCCACACTTTGCTTTGCCTTCGAATGATATTTGTACATACACACATAGAAGCACACTCTGGAATCCACTCAAACACTTCAATTTGAATAAAAAATCACTCTTATATATCTACAACAATAAATTTCATTGCAACAAGTCGGCCTCAACCAAAAATAATAAAATGAATATAAAATGTCAGCCTGAACATTAAAGATTATTAATGCGAATCAACCAAAGTTGGCCAAGACTTAGTGAAGACCCAAAACAACATTTGCAACTTGAATTTTTTTAATTAATTACACCTCAAAGATCCACAACACACTAAAAACACCATGTCGGCTAGGAATAAGAAAAAAATGAACACACAAGAAAAATTCCAACCACAAGCACAATGATCAATGCAGACATGCAACAAAGATAAAGTATGATCTAGAAACATCCACAAAGAACAAGAATCACCAAAGAAGCATCCACAAAAATTGAACTAACTGAAATAGCCTCATCTTCAATTAGGAACACAAATTGAAGAAACAAAAATATTGTCATAATGAAAATCTTTAGAACTTGAACAAATCTTCATGTAGATCTCTAAAACTTGACATGGATAAACTAGATACACTCATCAACAAACCCTTTAGTCCACAACCTCTGATCAACAATGTATAGAACTCACCGACACAATGAACTTCACTTCACTACTGACAACCTAAAACTCATTTATTACAATTTTCTCAATATGCTCGACATATACGGCGTCAAGTGAATTAATTATAATAGTGTTGACATCAATGACAACCACATATCAGCAACACAACCACAACATCCAACAATCTCCCCCTTTGGCATTGATGGAAACAGATGATGTGATAAAACACCATCAATGCAACTAACTCTTGACACTTACTCCCCCTTATTTTTTGACTCATTTTCTCCTCATCTATTCGACATGGTCTTCTTCCCCAAAAGGCTCTTAAATTCTAGAAAGTGTTTCACATGATCTTCTCCCCCTTTGACATCAATGACAAAGATATCTTCTATGCAAGATTTGAACCACATATTTGAACATCTGACTACTCCCCCTGAGTAGCAGCCACCACAACATCAATCCAAAACAAGATACAACTATGAAATGTACAGACTAATCAACAATGTACTCAAGTCTTTACAAATATACATAACTATGCTAGGATTAATAAGTTAGGTCATATAGTTAGGATTTGAATGTTACTTTCATTTCTTGTCTTTCTAATCCTTTTGCTTGGTGATGAACCCCCTTTTGTCTTTAATCACACCCTAAGACACTTTATTGCATATCTCTTTCCCTAATTCCATCCCTACATTGAGATCTCTAGGGTTTCCTTGACTGAAACTAGAGCAAAATAGGGTTCCCTAAGTTTCCCATCTCTTAAAAGGTGGGAACACCCTATTTTCATTATTTTATATTGGTGAATCTAGCTTTTGGAAACCTTATTTCTGATTTGGAGTGCATCATTGTCCTAGATCTAGCTTACATTAACTTTACATTAGATCTTGCATTAGTTAATTTGCATTTAGGGCTTCTAAATCTTGCATTGGTGAAAGTGCATAGAGTTTGCATTTTTTCATCTTGCATATTTGAATTTCATTTGAAATTTGTAATTGCACATAGTCTAGACTATATACAAGTTAGAAACCTTAACATTCACTCAAAAATTATTGAAATTAGTGTCAAAACCCTCATTTGGGATTCATTCACCCCTATGGGAAATTTAATCTTGGTACATCATGTTTTACCTAATTTTTGGGAGTTTTGTGATGTGTGTCTTTCAACATTTGAACCCTTCAAAAACCCTAACTGGGACTCATATGCCCCTCTCGGTGATTTAGTCCCATGTTAGATCTAAAACTGCATTTTACAACATTAAAAACCTTGTTTCTATGAATCCTAATAAGCCCTATGCCAAGTCATATGTCATGTTAAAATCAATGTTGATCTTGGTCGAGGCAAGCAAAGTGTGTTATGAAAGGTGGTCATATAACCAATATTGTAAATGCTGAACAATGTTCATGTAAGGTCTTAACTTAGGGAACATTGTTCCTAATGTCTCCAAGAGAGGACCAATCGAATAATAGAATATTCACAACTTAGGAGATGCAATGTGTCACATCAAGACACTAAGAAGAATGTAATATGCTAAGAGAGATCACACTCTTGATGGACATCACACCCAATGTCACCACAAAGGGAAAGATGCATTACATGAAGTAAGAAGACGTAGACACAATGAAACATGAGCTGTAAAATACAAAAGAATAATGGGTATGTGTAGGATCATGATGGGCCAAAAAGTGGCAATATGATGGGTATGTGTAGGGTATGTGGTTAACGACTTTTTTTTTACGCAAAATTGATGAAATGAAAAGAGTTTTTAAAGGAAATTCTCATCTTTCCACCAATATAAATTATGCTTTACTTTGAATTTAATAAATAATTATTATTCATTTTCTATTTGAATTATGACTAAAATCCTGATTGATAGGTTGATTGAAAAAAATATATATCTTTCAAATGGTATCACATTTTTTGAATCAAAAACATGTGTAACATTATATGCTTGACAAGCTATAGGATTAAAAAGAGTAAAATTGAATTTCATGAAGTTTTGACGAAGTTAAGGTGGTTAGACATACAATTTTTTATATTTTTTAAAAATTTTAATAAAAAAATAATAACTAATTATTTACATGGAAAAAAATTACAAAAAATAATGCATCACATTGGTACATGAGTCCTCTACTGATCCAGGGGACAATTTTTCAGTGAAAATTGAAGTGATCCCAATACTCCAGAATTCAGCATCATCAAAAAGAGAATGACGTCCTGATTCCAATGCAACTTGAACGGGGCGAAAAGGACTCCGTTTGTGCAAGTTACGGCCGGTCAAACTTCCAATCAAATGGGCTTCAGGGGTGTCCAGAAGGTGAAAAAAATAATCATCTTAGAAATTGACGTAACCAGTGTCATCGTAAAGAGCTCGTTGAGATGATTCTGATGGCGTTCGTTTCATCAAAATCCGACATCATATGCTCAAGTTACAGGCAGTCAAAGTTCAGTTGACTTAAGGGTACAAAAGATGACATCATCATGCTGACGTGGCAGTCCGTACTGTACGGAATACACATGGGAAAATTCCAAGCTAACACGTGGCAGCTGAGTCATATTGTACAGACCAATGAGAGTGCGACACGTGGCATCCGTACGACATGTCATCGGACACGTGGCGGCATCGTCGGCAATATAGTCAGCGTATGGATTTGCACAGTCAGCACCCCGTCGGCATACACGTCGGATTGTTCGACGAATTAGAGAATGACACATGTCCTCTAGTCGGCGGATCGGTTTGTTAAGCAGATTGGTAAAATTAGTGCAGACGGGTTTGAACCCGCGATCTCCATGGATAGAGCGAACGGTTTCTGCCGTTGCACCAAAAATGCGTATCCACTAATTATATAGCCCGGGTTTTCTTTGTAGTCTATAATCATCAGAGTTTGTTTTGAAATGGCTGGAGGGGTTTTGAACCCCCGACCATGCGGGGTCTAAAAAGATAAGCCACCGCTAGGCCACATAATATTTGTTATATATTAATGGCATCGGTTCTTTTTGTTATTGAACTGTTAGCCGAATGCCTAACAAAAGGCATATTAAGCCAAAACAAACAAGATTCACACTAACCACTTGAAACAAGAAGATTGCAGAGGACAAAATTGTTAGGGTACGAGTTGTTTGGGGAAGTTATGCAATTAATTTGATGGTTAAGCCTAATAAGGAAAATTTTATGTATAAAAAGAGGGTTGTAGGCCTTGTTTTTCGGAAGTCCAAGTGGTGAGAACGAGAGATTGCTCAGGAGAAGATTGTAATTGTTCTTGTACGTCGAAGTTATGTTGTGATATCGATGTGCTTGAAGGGAATGATGCTGTCGCAATTGTAACTAATTTTGGAGTATAATCGGATCTGTCACTCCGTTGGAGAGGGGCCCGGAGACGTAGTCCTTAGGGATGAACTCCGTTATCAATTGTGTTTGTCTCCTCTTATCTTCTCTCTTTCTTTTTAGTTCATTATCTTGGAATTTATATTATGTTCATTTATTCATTTGAGCATTTTATTATGTAATCATTTATGTTAAGCATTGTATTAAGTGAACCTTTATGTTACGCATTCTATAAGCAATTGTCCTAGATCCTAAATAGATCAAGTTGGTATCAGAACTTTGTGTGTGGCTTGTATTGCAAATTGAATGCTAACAAGATCTAGGTTGCAACGAGGCGAAGGAGAACTTGAAGAATACAATCCAGAAATCAGAAGATAAAGAGCTAATCAACCGTCACAGATGGAAGCGAAAGAAGGTGGACAAAGTTCAGAGCTCAGTGACAAGGATTTCTAGAAGCTATTCCTTGACATGAAGGTGATGGTGGATGAACTCTATGCATAAAAGAAGAAGCGTGAAAAGGGAGGTTCTTCAAAGCATGAGAAGCAGGAAGATCAGAAAGACACAAAGGAGAAAGCTCCAGAAACTCCTTCTCCTCCATATTCTCCCTCTTCTTCTCCTCCCCCTTCTCCTCCTTCTCCTTCTCCTTCTTCTAATGTAAATCCATTTAAGAGAAAATCTAAGCCTGTAATTAAGCTTGATGTAAAATTTGAGTTACCTAAATACTGTGGGGAGTTAAATGCTGAGAAGTTAGACGATTGGGTCCAACAAGTAGAAGTATACTGTAGGATTCAAGGGCTAGTAGAAGATGCTTCTAGGATTCAATTAGCAACTCTCCGGTTGGGAGGTACAGCTCTCACCTGGTGCGAGAGTAAAACACGGGAAGAAATTGCTCGCCATGGTCAAGTTAATATGTCTTGGATGGAGTTTGTTGCTGCCCTTAGGAAACAATTCTATCCCTTAGGTTACATGCAACAGTTAACCATGAATTGGAAAACCTTTAGGCAAGGTAAGGGGCAGTCTGTCCAAGAATATACTCATGAGTTTAGAAAATGGGCCATTGCTCTAAATGTTCCCTTGTATACCCAAGACACATTACTTAAGTATATTGGTGGTTTACATTCTTACCTTAGGCACACTATTTTGATGTTGAGTCCCAACAATCTAGATGAGGTGTCTGTTCAAGCTACTCATATAGAGTCAAGGGGTAAGAATACTTTTAGTGATAACTTTTCCAAGAAGCCATCTAAGTTCAGGGTAAGTCTAAAGGGAAAGAAAAAGACAAAGATAAAGGCAAAGGGAAGAAGACAGCTACAGCTAAGAAAGAGGGTGAGAAACCCACGTGCTCCCATTGCAAGAAAGAGGGGCATGATGATTCAAGATGTTGGAAGCTTCATCCTGAGTTGAGGCCGAAAAGATATGGAGGTAATAAAGGCAAGCAAAAGACTACTGCAGTGATTCAACAGGATCTTGGTTCTGACTCCGGAGATGAGACAAAGATTGTTGCTACCGGAATCCAAGGTAAAGGGAAAGGTATATCTCTCTCATCTGATGCAAGTTTTTCTAATGCCAGTGCAAGTACAAGTAAAGAATCTTCTCCTAAGGTTGATAAGAAAGAAATGAATTGTTTCACATTCGTGTTGTAACAAAACATACTAAGGTTGATACTCTGTTTGATACGGGTTCACAAGTCAACTTAATATCTAAAGAAGTTGTAAAGAAACTTAATTTGACTACAACACCTCATCCGAAACCATATCCACTTGGATGGGTTTGCAATGATGCTCAACTACAAGTAACTAAACAATGTAAATTGAGATTTGCTATCACTGCAAACTTTGTAGATGAGGTAGAAGTCGATGTGGTCCCTTTGGATATTTGTGGGCTTGTGTTAGGGAGTCCTTATCTTTATGACAGAAAAGCAATCTTTTATAGGGGGGAGAATAAGTATCATCTTTTTAAAGATGGGGTAGAATACATTGTATGGGCACATAAGGTGAAGACTAATCTTACACTAGTTAATGCTGGTCAAATGAAGAGGTTGGTCAACTCAAGTAAAAACTTTGTATTGATGCTTGTAAAAGCCAAAGAAGATGATAAACCTGAGGTATTCAGTCGAACTTGGGAAGATCATGTAAGTCATGTAAAGAAAGTCTTTGATGTATTGAGAAAAGAAAAATTGTATATAAATATGTCTAAATGTGAATTTGCTAAGACATCCTTAGTGTACTTAAGCTATGTCGTAGGGAGTGGTCAATTGAAAGTAGACCCTGTGAAGGTCAAAGCTATTGTAAACTGGCCTAAGCCAAGTATAGTCAGAGAGGTCAGAAGTTTCCTAGGTGCAGTTCAGTACTGGAGAAAGTTTATTGCAAATTTCTCTTATATAGCATCACCATTGCATGCATTAACCATTACAAGGGCAACTTTCTAGTGGGGAGGTCCACAACAGAAGGCTTTCAACACTTTGAAGGGAAAGTTGAGCACTGCACCAGTTTTGGCCTTACCAGATCTACATCAACCATTTGAAATCGAGACAGATGCGAGTGGGTTTGCCATGGGAGCAGTACTCATGCAAGGAGGTAAACCAGTTTGCTACCACTCTGAAACTTTTTCAGGAGCAGTAAGTAACTATCCCACTTATGATAAAGAACTTTATGCTTTAGTTCAGAGTGTTAAAAAATGGAAACATTACATAATGGGGAAAGAAACTATAATCCACACTGATCACCAGCCACTTCAATATTTGCACTCACAAACTAAACTGCAACAAAGTAGGCACTTTCGGTGGATGGGTTTTTACAACAGTTTCATTTGGTTATTAAGTATAAGAAAGGTACCCATAACAAAGTAGCAGACATTCTCTCTAGACCTCCTATGATGAATGCTTTGATAATCCTTCAGAATAGTTCTATGGTTCATGAAAGTTTTCAGGAACAATATGCTAATGATGAGAACTTTAAGGATATCTATGCTGCTTTAATGAATGGTAAACATGTAGAAGAGAAAGATTATTATGTGCAGGATAAACTGTTATATCACTTGGGCAAATTATGTGTTCCAAAATATGAACAAGCACAATTTATTAGAGAAGCACATACCTCATTGATTGTAGGACACTTTGGGGTAAACAAAACATTGACTCAGCTGCAGAAATATTGTTATTGGCCTCGTATGCAAGAAACTGTAACTAAGTATATTAGAGGTTGTGTTATGTGTGCAACTAGTAAGCCTAGTAATAGGAAGTTAGGTTTGTACACACCTCTACCTGTACCTTCTTGTCCATGGGAAAGTGTGTCAATGGACTTTGTTGGGGGGTTACCTATGTCTAGGAAGGGACATGATTATTTGTATGTAGTAGTTGATCGGTTCAGCAAGATGTGTATTTTGATGCCATGTAAAAAGCAAGTCACTGCTGAACTGACAGCTCATATGTACTTTCAATTTGTATGGGTTCATTTTGGGTTACCTACTTCTATTGTATCGGATCGAGATTCTCGATTCTTGGGGGAATTTTGGTCAGCTTTGTGGGGACTCATGGACACCAAACTGAAGAAGAGTACAGCCTTCCATCCGCAGACCGACGGGCAGACAGAGGTTGTAAATAGGATAGTTGTGCATCTACTCAGAGGTTACTATAGTAAGCATCCTAAGTTGTGGGATGAGAGTCTTCATTATGTGCAGCATGCCTACAACCATGCAGCACACTCTTCTACTAAGAGGTCTCCTTTCGAGACATGCTTTGGTTATGTGCCCAAGACACCGATGGATTTTGCTTTTGGGAAAGATGATGTTGAAGATGGACACCATGATGCAGATAAGGCTTTGAAGTTCATCTAGAAAGTCCAAGAAATTCATTAGGCAGTGGAAGCACGGTTGGAATAGAGCCAAGCAAAATACAAGTTTCACCATGACAAGCATCACACTGATCATCATTTTCAGGTTGGAGACAGAGTTTGGTTACATATTAGCAAGGAAAGGATGCAAGGTGAAGGTAAAAAGCTTAAGCCAATTAGGTATGGTCCTTTTGAGATCCTTGAGAAGATTGGTACCAATGCCTTTCACCTCAATCTTCCTCCATACATGCATATTTACTCGGTTGTCAATGTTGAGAATTTGAAACTGTATGAGCCTCCAATGATCCTAGATGAGGTCACAGACATTCAAGTTCCATTAGTTGATGACCTTTCACCAGAGTACATGTCAGAGTTTCCAGAAGATGTTATTCTCGACAGGAATGTCAGAACTTCATGAAGAGGAGATGTTGAGTACCTTAGAGTGGGCCTAAAGGGGATGCATCCAAGCAAAGCAAGATGGATGGAGATTGGTAAAGTGAGGGAACTTTACCCTCACTTATTTTCCAAGTAATCAAGCTTTCGAAGGTCCAAAAGCTCTCCAGTGGGGAGGCCTGATCCGGGGGACAATTTTTTAGTGAAAATTGAAGTGTTCCCAATACTCCAGAATTTAGCATCATCAGAAAGAGAATGACGTCCTGATTCCAATGCAACTTGAATGGGGTGAAAAGGACTCCATTTGTGCAAGTTATAGCCGGTCAAACTTCCAATCAAACTGGCTTCAAGGGCATCCAGAAGGTGAAAAAAATCATCTTAGAAATTGACGTAACCAGTGTCATCGCGAAGAGCTCATCAAGACGATTCTGATGGCATTCATTTCATCGAAATCTGACATCATATGCTCAAGTTACAGGCAGTCAAAGTTCGGTTGACTTAAGGGTACAAAAGATGACATCATCATGCTGACGTGGCAGTCCGTACTATACGGAATACACATGGGAAAATTCCAAGCTGACACATGGCAGCTGAGTCATATTGTACGGACCAATGGGAGTGCGACACATGGCATCCGTATGACACATCATCAGACACGTGGCGGCATCGTCGGCAATATAGTCAGCGTACGGATTTGCACAGTCAGCACCCCATCGGCATACACGTCGGATTGTTTGGCGAATTAGAGAATGACACGTGTCCTCTGGTCGGTGGATTGGTTTGTTAAGTAGATTGGTAAAATTAGTGCAGACGTGTTTGAACCCGCGATCTCCGCGGATAGAGCGAACGGTTTCTACCATTGCACCAAAAATGCGTATCCACTAATTATATAGCCCGAGTTTTCTTTGTAGTCTATAGTCGTCAGAGTTTGTTTTGAAATGGCTGGAGGGGGTTTTGAACCCCCGACCATGTGGGGTCTAAAAAGATAAGCCACTGCTAGGCCACGTAATATTTATTATATATTAATGGCATCGGTTCTTTTTGTTATTGAACTGTTAGCTGAATGCCTAACAAAAGGCATATTAAGCCAAAACAAACAAGATTCACACTAACCACCTAAAACAAGAAGATTGCAGAGGACAAAATTATCAGGGTACGAGTTGTTTAGGGAAGTTATGCAATTAATTTGATGGTTAAGCCTAATAAGGCAAATTTTATGTATAAAAAGAGGGTTGTAGGCCTTGTTTTTCGGAAGTCCAGGTGGTGAGAAAGAGAGATTGCTCAGGAGAAGATTGTAATTGTTCCTGTACGTCAAAGTTATGCTGTGATATCGATGTGCTTGAAGGGAATGATGCTGTCACAATTGTAACTGATTTTGGAGTATAATCAGATCGGTCACTCCGTTGGAGAGGGGCCCGGAGACGTAGTCCTTAGGGATGAACTCCATTATCAATTGTGTTTGTCTCCTCTTATCTTCTCTCTTTCTTTTCAGTTCATTATCTTGGCATTTATATTATGTTCATTTATTCATTTGAGCATTTTATTATGTAATCATTTATGTTAAGCATTGTATTAAGTGATCTTTTACGTTACACATTCTATAAGCAATTGTCCTAGATCCTAAATAGATCATCTACTTATATCTAAAATATTATAAAAAAATATTATCATTTTATTGTGGTTAGGGTAGTCAGATAGACACCTACTTCTTATTTTTCCCTGAAATTTAAGTACTACTGTATTGAAATTTCAAATTTTCACCAAATAGATTTAAAAATAAATTAAAAATCTAGTAGTTCAGAAACTACATTCAATTTTCTACAGATTTTATTCTTACATATTTTTGAAATAATATAGATAACTTATTCAAATTTTTACGTCAAGTTGCCTAACTTTTATTTTTTTGAATTTTTTGCCACTGAAGGGCCTATTTTTTCCATGGTAATCCTGCACATACCCTAATGCCAAATAGAGGATTATGTTGTAAAATCGATGATATCCTCACCTTCAACAAATTTTCATTGAGAACTTGCAAACTAAGATACAAGATAATCTTAGCGTGATTAAGTATCCTTCCTTTATACACTTGTGTACTGCCCTTCATGATTATCAAAATTTGGTTATGAAACAAAAACCACCTCTAGCCAACCTAAGAAGTCTGAATCCAAAAATAAAAAAATACCAACCTTTTAGGAAACAAAATGAAGGCTTCCTTCAACTAAATCCCCCTCAAACAACTCAATATGTTGATACCCAAGTGGTTGCTATAAAGAAGACAACTCCTTTCACATTTGGGGATCTGGCTAGGCAATTGACTCCCCTACTCGATACCCTCCATAACACAATGTTACAACTTCTAGAATAGAAAATGATCACCTTACCTCTCATTAAAATACCTGACCCTAATAATCCTTTACCTCTAAACTTTACATTGAATTATTATTATCATGTTCACTGACAAAATGGACACAACACAAAACATTATAAGCATCTTAAAAATATTATGTAAGACCTCATTGATTTTGGTCAACTTCAAATTGGAGGTATTAATGATCAAGGAAATAAATTTGTTGCCCCTCCCAACCAAAAATTTCAAATCTTTACCAACCCTATGCCTAATCATAATATTTTATTTGTCAAAGCTAGTGAAAGAAAGAAGAATGATGTGATGAATGTTGAAACAGATGATGACAACATTGATACTATTGAACAAAGTCCCATAGATACTAATAAAAAGAATTCTATCAATGGTTTGGTTGCATTGATCAAAACTCAACCTTGTAAGCGATGAATTAAAAATCCTCTTGACATTTCTTTGTCATCTAAAGATATTGTTAGAAACACACCTGATGGTTCTCTTTACATAGCCGACTGAATCAATGACAAGCCTACTAATGGGATATTAATTGATCTCATTTGTGGAGAGAATGTGATCACTGAGGAATTCTTACTTGTGCATGAACTCTATCAAGAAACATATGATCAACCAAAATAATGGATAAAAATGCATAAGGGTTTCACTTTCCCCATGATGGGACCAATCAACCTTCCTCTAAAAACAAGATTGAAATAATTGGATGTCTCATTCTCTATCATACCGACGTCAAATCAATTTTGTGTGAAGGTTGGTTATCCATGGCTACACTCCATGGAATCTATCTTGTTGGTTGTGTATAAATGACTAAAGTTTCCCCTTGAAAATGAAATATTTAATGTGCACCATAATGGCTTTAATCCTTTGTCTTCTTGTGGGAACTTTTCATAGGAGTTCTTTGGGCCCGAGCCTATGGAACCTATTAAACTTTGTCAGGACTTCTTTTTCAAATCCTATCAAAATTTTAAGGCAAAATGCATAGAAAAACTATCCCTTAGAAACATGCCTCAATCCATGATTGAGCCTTCTATCCTTGATGAAACTATTATTGAACCTAAAGACATTTGAAATAACCAAAGACCAACCCATGATAGATACTTTTCCTATTTCCTACAAAAGACCAAGAGACAACCAAAGCAATTTTATCACACCTCTTAAGATAAAACAAGTATACAATGCTAAAGAGAAAGCGGTTGATTAAACTCCCATGGTTCCTTTCATTCCTCCCCTTAGGGAAGAAAATAAACCTATCATTGATAAACCTACTCCTACACAAAAAAAACTTGGAAGTTGTACAAAGATAAATAGAAATGCTAGAGAGTGTAGGCATAGACGTCGTGTTATTGCTCAAATGTTAAACAATGAAAAAAATAAGGAAAATCAACATCCAAACTTAACTAAAGCAATACACCATGAGTCCCCCTCTTCACTACAATAAAAAAATCCTATATCACAACTACAACAAGAGATAAATCCTTATTTGGACATTATCATTCAAGCACCCGTTGTAATTAACTTGGATGAAAATGATGAGGTTGCTAAAATTGATGACATAATGAATTGAATACATTGTTTTCCTCTTCAATGAACTTAAATGATAATTATCCTAAGAGTGTTGAACTTGGTGATGACCCTAGTATTCCACTTGTTGTTGTCCCTTTGGCTAGTTTTCCACCTTCCATATACAATGAACAAGATTGGGATGCAAACGACTTGCTATACATTTACTCACGTGTGCCTTATGTTGTGCATGTTTTGCACAACTACCCTGCCAAAGGCGGGGACCCCCTCTTTTCACTCTTGATAGGCCATTTTCACTCCTGACAGGATACTTTTCTCTCATCTCACATTGTTCACCCCTATTTCCTAGCCTAAGTTGGCCCTAAGCTTGAAAATGATCAATTATCCCATTGGCAAAAATCACCTAACTGGGTTTTACCAAGTCATTTGCTTCCATGGGCTTAGTCCTTTGGTTTTCACCTTGGACCTTTCTGCCTGACGTCCATTGGCCCTTACGGACCTACACTCATGGATCTCCTCCTATCATTCACCATTTCACCCCACCGCTCACTTGCAGCTAAGCACCTGCGTCTACCCGACATGTAGACCCCACACCCATTTTTGCTACCACATCCTTCATGTTCCATAGACTTGCTCTTGTGGGTTTTCCAAGGTGGGACTCTATTCCTATTTCACCGTTATTATAACAACCAAACTTTGACATCTGCCCGCATGGAGAGCTCTGCAGTTCATCCTTACCTCTTCACTGTTGCCACAAAACCAACCAATCATGTTACTTCAAAATTTCCTAAGTCCAAGCATTTACAAGTATTTGCTCATGGCCTGCCTCATGCAATCCCTGTTTCCTAATGGCTAAGCCCTCATGCCATCCCACTAAGCAGGACCCACATGTGCCTCTCCTCAAAATGAAATCATGAAACTACTGGTAAACTCTCAGGTCTGGCCTTGTGGGCTGCTGCTTGCAGAAGGCCATCACCCCAATGCCATTGCACAATGGCAACCCTTCGCTGCCCACCCAATCCTCGAGCCTGCAACTCCCCATTGTCATTGCTTACTAGGCTATTGTCGAACAACTATCTTAATGGATTTTCCACAACTAGTTTGCTTGCTATCCATTTATATGTCACCTTGTTCAAAGCATAAAGGGAATCTTTAGTTAATAGAATGATTTCCATACATTACATTTTTTCATTTTATAAATGATGGCATATGAGGATGGTGCCTATTTTTTATGAAAAGAATGATATTCCAAGGCTGGCCCTGATGCCAACCATCTGTGCAGGACTCGTAACATAGGTTTTTTCTCATCCTCTCTCGTTCTCTTAAATGGAATCTTCGACCCGGCTTCCCACATCCTTGTGCCTGCAGGTTCAAATCGGATTCTACACATGTGGGTTTCGCATACAAGGGGGGCTATCAATGCTCTACCATTTTCGAGAGGCACCATCACCTCTGCCACCTGCATTCACTCGCCCACCACCTTCGTCCTCTTCATTACATATTTTTCTTCCTACTTTTCCACTTAGGCGATGACCTCTTTGCACTCCTCTACTTAGAGGAAACCTTCTCTGCAGGGTCTGATGAGCATAGCATCGTTTAGGTGGTTTTCTCACTTAGCGACATTCTCATGAAATTTGGTTGTAGGACCCATCCCCATATGAGGTGGTAGACTCGTGATCAGGCAGAATCCTTGCACCTTGTGCTTATTCATATGGCAATTCTAGTAAACACATTTCAATCATAATAGATCATTCCTAATCAGTTAAGGGAAGAGTAAGCTAATAGGATTAGGAGGTGCTATTAGAAACTAGTTTAGTAATCATGGTGCATATGACATCAGATGTGTAAGGACTAGGAAATGATTGTTGAAACAAATCAAATACATATGATAGAAGGCCAGCTGAAAAGAATACATATATGAATACTATAAGAAGTTATTGAGGCTGAGGAAGAAAATAATATTCAATGCAATAATAAGGAAATCATGGGATTGTTACATTGTTACAAACTAATTATTGAAAGAAGGAAATTAAGAATCACAAAGGAAATTACGTGGAATCACAAATCAAAGTTTGATGTGGAAGAACGTCTCATAGAATCCATGTACCTCTTGGATGCCCTCACAATGGTTTCATGAGATGTACATCTTCCCATTAGGGTCCACCACCTGGGATGTCATTTGAACGTGTCTCTCCAAATCTCTGCTCACAACCTTAAAATGACCCTCTTCATTGTGGGATCCTCCCTTCTCATGACTACCTCGTGAATTGTTGGTGGCACTACTTGTGTTGTCTCTCCACACTCCATCTCCCATGACTTTCCATCATGCGGGTCATGCACCCCACAACCTTTTTTCTTCCTCCATCATTTCTCATGGCTATCATGTCCCATCTTCTTGCCAATCACTATCCATGGCAGCCACCTTTGTAGGTTCCACAACTTTGTTCAAAGGGGAAACCATTTGAGATGATGGGGTAGCCAGGAATAGGCAATGAAGTCATGAACAAAAAGTGGAAAACATTGAACATAGGACACACAGTGATAGCTCACAACACATGTGGGGTGGGGGGAAAAGTGAGTAAAGGAGTGAATCATGCCTTCTCACAAGAATATAATCATTCTCCCAATCAATTGCATGTTGGAAGGTTTCCCATATAATTACTCTTAATTTATCCCTGACATCTCATAAGAATCTCATTTCGGGCAACTAGCTCTATCAATGGTTTGGTGTAAGACACCTTTAGATCAGCAAGATAGCTAAAGGGGTGTCGACCACTAAAAGAAATGATCTAAGAACATAGGTCACGATAGGATGTCTAATCACAAATCCAAGGAGAAAATACATAGTGCTAGTAGAACAAAACCATGTGTTGGTCTGAGGGTCTTTGGATTTCAATGGATATCTCACATTCCCAACATCCCAAGGAGAAACACATTTTGAGAAGGGATTTCTTAGGTGGGCTCAGATTAAGAGTGATTTAATACAAAAATGCCACACTAACTCATTTGACTACAAAATCTGATGAAACTGTCCAATGAAATATGTATAATTTGATGTATCATTGGGTGCTTGTAAAATTTGATGTGTAATTTTCAATTTTTTGAAAGTTTATCCCCAACGTTCATCAAAATTTTGACGAACCTGGGGTTCATCGAAATGTCGGCTATCATTTTTGACAAACATGAAAAATAGAAAAAAATCAAATTGTGGCTGACATAAAGAAAAGTAAGTTCATGCCTGATTTATTGCGACAATGTTTTGCTCTACTTGAGAAGTTTGTGGAGAACTAAGAATGATTTTCTTGAGAAAAATTAGAAAAAATTCAAGAAGATATCACTAGGTTGAGGGTAGTCATTGTCTTTTTGCAAAATTCAGTTGTGAATTTAGATTTGTAGTTCCAGGTTTGAAAATCATATTTTAAAGCAACATCTCATCAGATTTCATTTTTAGAGGTTTAGGGTTTTGAGAATTTCATGTTGAGATTTTGTTGTGTGGAATCACCATAAGATCACAACCAAGGAACAGATTCTTGTGACTGTAATTATGTGATCCATAACTCTATTGGTCATGTGGCATAGTTGTGCTATAAAAAAATACATGATGCATTCAAGTGTGATAGAAATGGAGGAACTCATATAATGTAGTTAATTCAGGTTGTATAATGTAGGTGTTAATCATCATTGGGTACATTCAGGTTATCTCAAGTTTAACAGGTTAGGATGTAATTATAGCATGATCGAAGAGTGATTGCCTCTTGCTGCAATAAAGAGCCTATAACTCTGGTTGATATGTAGAGTGGTTGTGTTATATCAATTATGTAGTGCATTCAAGCACAACCCATGTTTAATGGGCTATTCTAGAGAGTGATCAAGATTTTATAAACCTTATGAATGTTACTTGACATATATTTTCATAATCTCAAATTCCTTCAGAGGCTTTTGAAGTATCAATGTATCCTATATAGGGTTTAGAATGATTTATTTTAATTAAAAAAATAAATAAATGATGTATTTCCCTATAATTAGATAATGTGGAGATCTCCTAAATCTGCCCCAGCACACTATCCTCTTTGGCACTATATTCATTACTCCAGCTACTAGGGTTTTGCATGTGGCATCTTTAATATCTTCATGACTGTGGATTTTAAATAGATATCAGTCTTTTCTTTAATCATTTTCATGGTAACCCTTGAGTTCCATAATCCACCTTCAATCTCTTTTAAGAATAGTGTCTTAAGCTAGATTGCATAGTATGCATATAAAGCAAGTCCTTCATACCTACCATTGTGCCAAACCACCACTCACTACCTTGCTTAAAATGTTGCCTCCATAAGAACAATAGCATGTTTTAAAATCATGGTTGCTAGTGATTGACCATTAAGGTCACCACTTTCATCATGAAGATACAATGAGATTTTTGTCTTCAAACTCAAGGCATTATGCAAGATAACATTGTGAATTTTTTGTTGTGTACGATTTGATTTTCTTGCACATTTACTACTTTGCTAACTTCCTTTAAGACTGGGTACTGCACCCTCAGTTGCAATCTCAAATAGCTCACTCACTATCACTTGAAGATTCCTTTCATGAGCATCCTTCTACAAACTCAAACTATGCCCTATAGACTGCCTACTTACTACAGGGGACTCATTGTTTCATGGTATTGTAGTTCTTAGGATCCTTCAACCTTATTGACACTACTTCATAGTCCACAAGGTATTATTCACTATTCTTCCATCTTTGATGAGTCTCAAAACACTGGTCAAACATGCAATCCACTACCTCCATTATATATTAATGGCTAAGAATAAACATTGAACCTATGATTACCACTGTTACTTCATTTGGACAATCATTCCCTGATTGCATTTTCCTTGTCTAACACTACCAAAAGCATTTGAAAAACCCTTAAGGTCAGCAAGGGGATAAGGAAACTCACTGTTAAAATCTCCACTTTACTATGCAAGGTTGAACTTTATTATCTTGTCACAACTCAACCTCTTTTTGACTGTCACATCTCAAGTGATTGTCATTCTTCTTACCGTAGATTGCATTTACAAATTTCACTAAGCTACATAGTGTGCTTGTTATTGGATACAATCTTTAGATTGCAAGATTTTGTTATTACCTACAATGTCTCAATCTTTCTGGTATTGCAACCTCACTATTCTGCTATAGTTATTGTATATGCTTCTATGGAGGCCTAGGGTTTGTACCCTAATCATGATTTTACCAATGCTTCTGTTGTTTTTTATTAGGGCTCTCTCAATGTTGAGGGTCCTAGGGATAAGCTCACCATAAGAAGTGACACATTGCATCTTTAACTAAAAGGATAAATCCGTATTGACATTAGCAATGATGATTACGACTTGTTGCTCCTTAGGAATGGGTCACTTGCTCTTATTAGCTCACTACCTCCATCATTGTTGGAAGTTTTCAATCAAGTTCAATATTCTGATTTTAGGAGTCTTAACGGTTGGAAATCATAGTAAAATTAGAATTTAATAAGTTTTGGAATTAGCATTTTAAAGTGTTTTTTGGGGTCATTAACTTCAGACTATCTTCTCTTTTGTAGGGGTGGTTGCATGCCAAATTTTTTGGTGTAAAATATCAAAATTATTAGATTATGTTACCTATCTATGAATAAAAATTATTGGAGTGTGAGTTTGATATTTTTTGAAGATCTAAATAGTCAAGCTTGGTAAAGAAAAATCATGTCAGATAATATTAGTCCAGAACACAATGAAGAGACACTTGATAGATTGTGGGATATATTGAAAAGAAAGGGTGATAGGAAATGTTATTGTCCTTGCAATAACTGAAAGGGATTAAAGACGAGATGACTTTTAATTACAACAGTTGAGAAACATTGTAGGAAACATGGTCACATTGATGGGGGGCATGATTATCGTCCATTGGTAAGTTGTTCATTATATGTGTTTATATTGATTGAATTTGTAAATGTTTATATCATTTTAACATTATATATATAATCACTTGATCATGATCATGGTTTATTTGTGTCTATCATTATTATAAAGGTGGGTCGCCCTAGGGTAGATGATATGGATTATCACGGCCTGGAGAATGTGGTTTTGCAAGATGACGAACATGGAGCTATGAATATCAAAGATGAAGTTAATGATCCTATGGAAGAAGATGATGGTACAAATACATTGATCCATGACACATTTAGTGGTAGAGTTGATCATGATGATCAAGATGACTTTGATGATGTTCATGATTTACTTGTATTTGAGAAGGCATACGAGCCCCTTTATGAAGGCTCCCAAACAACTCTTCTCTCTGCTGTATTGTTGTTGTTGAACTTGAAGGTTATGAATGGTTTATCAAACATAGCAATCTCATGGATGTTAAGGTATGTCATATATGTCATATTTTTTCATCTATTTTAATTGTTGTTAGTTCATCACTAGTAAATAAAGGATGAAATATGCACCATTAATATTCTTTATATGAACAATTTTTTTTTTGTTGTAGATTGATTGGTGAATTTTTGTTACCACCATCAAATGTTTTACCTTGCTCATACCGAGATTTATGTGCCATTATGAAATATATTAAAATGGAGTATCAAGCAATAGATGCATGTCCCAATGATCATATTATATATCATAAACAAGAATTTGCAACAGAATGCCCAAAATGTCATATAAGTAGATATCGAATAGATCAACTAACAAAATATGTACCTCGCAAGGTTGTTTGTTATAATCCCATTATTCCACGTATGCAATGATTATTTAGGTGCAAAAGCTTAGCACAATTTATGGATTACTATGCACAAAATAGAAGTGGAGATGAAATTCTTTGAATGTCTGCTGATGGTTCTGCATTTAGGGACATCGAGGAAAAATGGCCACACTTTAAAGAAGAACCTCGTAATCTCAAGCTTTCATTGGGAGTAGACGGTGTCAATCCATTTGGAGAGCTAAGATCTATTTACTCAGTGTGGCCTATTTTTGTTATCAACAATAACATTCCTCCATGGATGTCAATAAAGAGGGAGCACATAATGTTGTCAATGATTGTTCCAGGTATTTGTTTACATCAATTTTCTTTAACATAGTAGCATCTCATTTGTCTTATTTGTTGCATGATGACATATTTTTTTCATTCAATAGTCATGTACATTAACTTATATATATTGCAGTAAAATGGTTATAATAATTATGTAATGTTTATATTCATTCAACTAGGTAAGTACCAAGTTAGAGATATGAATGTATATATCAAGCCTCTTATCGACGAGTTACTAAATTTATGGAATGGTGTCACTATGTATGACGTCTCTAGACCAATAGGACAAAGACAATTTCAATTCCATACAATTCTTGTTTCGACAATTCATGATGCCCTAGGGCTAACACATTTTTGTGTTATGTTATAACGTTTGACTGCACTTTAACAATATTTAATTTTATGAAGTAGATATCATGCATGTTTTTAAAATAATCCATTCATTATATATAATTAAAAAAATTGACATATTTAATCCAATTATATATGATCTTGCAGGTCTTCAAACAAAGGGAAAATTTGCATGTCCAATTTGTGGTCCAAAGATGAAATCTTGTCATTCAATAAGTTTAGGAAAACAAGTGTTTGATGAGTATAGGAACTTCCTCCATATAAATAATAAGTATCAAACTACTGAAAAACATCTTTTCAATGGGAAAGAGGAGACTACATCAAAACCACGAAGAATGACACCTCGCCTATGGAAGTTGGAATATAATAGAATTAATCATCAAGGTTATACATTGGATCAAATTGTTTATCTATCATATATGATATGTTTTGAATTTATATTTTTATATTGTGTTGTGTTTACTCATGTTGTAATTGAAAATGATTGTCATTGTTAATTTGTTTATCTTATATGCTTCATGAAGGTCATCAAGGAATTAATGGTCGGCTTCCACATGGACTGAAAAGTTGTCCCATACAATTTAGTAGGTTGCCCTACTATGAGCAGCTACAAATTTTACATTTGTTTGATACAATGCATATCAGAAAGAATACAATAGAAACGTTATGGAAAATATTGGATGGAAGGCATGACAAAGAAAAAATTGTCAAAATTTGTAGTGACATTTAGGAAGCCAATCATGCAATGAAAAATGTCATTGAATTAAATAGCGATGGAGACCAGATTAATCTAAGTCCCCTTCCTTGGTTATTAACAGAGCGGCAAAGCAATGCTATAAAAGAAATCATACAAAAAAATTGATTTCCCATAGGATTTGCTACGAACATAAACAATATAATAACAAAGAAAAGTGAATTTGGGTCAGGGATGAAAACGCATGATTGACATACCTTCATTAAGGTAATTATTCTGGTATATTATATACACTTGTATAATGCATGTTCTTTTCAGTGTATTGTGTTTACTACTTTTGGAAAAATAATGAAAAGATCATTTTATAATTGTTGCAGTATGTTCTACCTCTATCTCTCCTAGACAACTTTGAAAACAATGTCAAGAAAGTTATATATGATCTTGGAAAATACATGAGGTAAGTAGCGAGATTTGTTCAATTCGTTGTATACATCTTATAATTTCCATTTGTTTTACTTGTTATGTAATATACTGTATATTTTTGTTAAATCTCATTAATATATTTGCGTCTTGAATCACTTGTAGATGGTTGTCATCTAAAGAAATCTATAAAGAAGATATAAATTATTGGAAGAGAAAAATTCCTCGTCTAATGTGTGATTTGCAAAAGTGTCTACCTTCAACATTTTTCAATGCACAAGAACACTACCTCATACACCAAGTTGAGGAGATTGAATTGTGTGGACCTGTACACACAAGGTCAATGTGGATGGTTGAGAGGCACTTGAAATTTTTGAATGCTTTGGTTAGACAAAGAGCACATCCTGAGGGTTTTGTTATGTCTTGCATAACCACCCCATTTTAAACTTTTTAAAAATAGGTTCCCCTTTTTTTTCTGTTTTGTTTCCTTTGGCCTTTTGTTTTCTGCCTTAGGATTTTTCTATTTTGTTCTGGCGGATGTAGAACGCAGACCGAAACCAAACTCTGGAACTTTCCTAAGTTCCAGGTTTAGGTTTCGGTTTTGCCGGTTCCCTTTGTTTCCTTTGTTTTTTGTCCTTTGTTCTGGCAGAAGTGGGATGTAGAATGAAACTCAACTTCCGACTTTTTCTAAGTTCCAGTTCGGTTTCTCCTTTTAGTTATGGTTTTGTTGTCTTTCTTTCTTTCCTACTTGGTGGTTTTCGTTGTTGGTCTAGTGGACACGGAACCGGGACCGAAACCTAACTTTGGTATTTCTTCCAAGTTCTAGTTTCCATTCTGTTCCCGGTCCCAGTTCCACCAGTTTTCCTATTTTCCTTTTTGTTTTGGTGGATGCGGAACCAGGACCAAAACTAAAATTTGGAATTTCTTCTAGTTCTGGTTTCCATTTTGTTCCCAGTTCCGGTTCCACCAGTTCATTGTTTGTTTTGACAGAAGTGGGACGCGGACCGAAACCAAACTCTAGAATTTTTCTAAAGTTCTAGGTTTCGGTTTCGTTCTGGTCCCGGTTCCGCCGAACTTGTCTGTTTTTCCTTTTGTTCTAATCATTTGGTCGTGCAGTGTTTTCTTCCCTTCCTTTTTCTTTTTTTGTCCTTTTTTGTCATTTCTTTGTGGGGTTTCATGTAGGGAAGATTACAATTTACTGTGACAGTCAGAGTGCTATTTGTTTGGTGAAGAATCCCACTTTCCATGCTAGGATGAAACATATTACTGTGCAACATCATTTTGTATGAGATATGGTGGAGGATGGAAAGTTATTTTTAGAAAAAGTGGATACTCTGGAAAATTTTGTAGATGCATTGACAAAGCCTATGAGCACAGAAAAGTTTAGGTGGTCTGCCAGTTCGATGGGCCTTAGTCACCATGAATTTCAGTAGTCTTGTTGTGCTCTAGAGGTTTCAGTAAGATCTTCGTCAAGTGGAAGAATGTTGGAAAGTGTGTCTCAGTCTTACTGGCATGAAACTCCTGAAAGAGAAAAGTCAGTGTGGCATTCTTTCTATCTGGCCAACTAGCAGCTGTGTAACCTTGTGGAATTCTCAGGTCGTTGAGACCTTGTTGCTGTCTTACTGACTAGAGTTATTGCTAAGAGTTTCCTGTCACTGTGAGTTTTCTTACCTCTCTTCACCTGGGGAGACTCTTGTCGATAGACTAGTCAAAGTGATATTTGTTGTCGGGTGCTTTTGGTATGATCTCTTTCCAATGATTGTTGGTCTCGCCAATAGGTGTTTTGACATTGGTAAGACTTAAGGGGTCTATATGACTCATAGCGAATGCGATAATCTTGTCGATGAGTCTATTGTGGACTTCAGCAAGAGGTCTCGCCAATCTTACCGATAGCGATAATCTGGGAAATGGGTTTGGATATCGGTATGACTCTTGCAGCTCGTTATGACCTCTTGCTGATAGTTGTAAGTTAGGCCGATAGTGTCAGTGGAGCATTGTAGCATCGGGGAGACATAGCTAGTGTCTCACCAACATGTGATTCTACTTGAATGAATTTTGATCATCTGAAGATCATACATGGTATGTGTTCAACCAATCAGAGGAAGCTAAAGGCAAACTATTGGCGGATAGATTGTTGGGATTGTTCCTATGAAGAAGATCAATAGATCATGAACGACATGGATATACTTATAAATTGAAGATGATGTTCAGTTAGATGAATAGTTTGATGGATGATGCGTGTGTGTGAAATCAATTTAGAGAGCATTGTAACTAGGATGTTTTGTACAAGGTTGATCATTGAATCTGCTGATGTAAATTGACATCAGAAAAGTTAAAGCATGTCGAAAGCATCTGATGCTATTTCTCAAAGAATTCAACCCACAAAGGTTCTAGGCCAAGAGGAAAGCATAAATGGAGAAGTTCATGAGTCTTAATGACAGACGGGATGTCCACTGGCCAAAGCAGGTGGAGATGAATGGAAATACTCCTAGAACATTCAAAGGAGCTTTGTGGGAGCAGTTTTTGAGGTCGAGGATGAAACGTTTGAAGTCTTATTGGTGGACGCGAAGGCTGTGAGTTAATGATGGTGGTTGTAAAAGATCTGGAAACCATTCTTGAGAGTGATCTTTCATCGACATGAAAAGAGTATATGCATTTAATGCATGATTGACTTTGTTCCAAACTCTTCTAGAGCTGACTCCTTCTATGAATGACTCATTTTGTAAACCCTAAAATGGGGTCGACAATCATTTTGGACGCGCGTGTATATATGTCATTTTTGCCTCTTTGTAAAATAGAATTGGGAGATTGGGAGACATAGAGTGAAATAGATAGAGATCTTTTTTTTTTTCATCTTCTTATTTTGGTTAAGAATTAGCAAGTTAGGGTTAGAAGGTAAAAAAACTTGAGAGAAAAAGTAGAGTAGGAGTTAAGTTCAGCAGGAGGAGATCATATATATTTTCTATATTTTCTTAGTGTAGATGGAGATGATTTGAAGACATGGGTTTTTTGTACACTGGTGATCTTTCCAAATTTGTAAATGTTATTTATCTGTTTCACCAATAGTAGAAGCAACCAGATTTAAATCTACTTCATATTGTGCTCTAGGATGGTATTTATCTTGGGTTAATTATTTTATTTGGAAAGCTTTCAAGGAATGGAATTTTATCTTATGTTTTGTTTAAATGATGATTTGCAATCTACTATTAAGGTTCGCACTGTGAATGAATGAAACTGTTTATTAATTACAAGTTAACTTTATTTTGTAGTTCTAGTTTAAGAATTTCTTGGAAGGCAACCAGTCTGATTAATTGGATGAATCAACATTCTCTTCAGTTTAAAAGCTCTAATCTATCTTTTTCTATTTCTTTAAAACCACCAGTTAAAGTAGGTTTAAATATATGTTTGGTCTTATAACAATCCAGAAGGTCAAAACCAACAGGCCTCTTGAACATCACAGCCATATTGACCACTTCATGAAACAACAACATTGTGAACCAACATCAAAGACCTTGGGAGGTGATCAGTTTGATTGTTGATTGTATTTTTCAGGAGAGGTGAGATATTTCACTTTTTATCTTACCTACATGTTGTGAGTCAACTTGGCACCATCAACAGATCTGGCGCTAGAAGGTGGGCCGAGAAGAGAAAAATGGATAATATTAGGTTTTTCTCACTAGAAAGGTCCCATAGAGTTCTTCGATCAGTTGAAAACCCACCACCTTTGGTAGAACTCAAGACCCCAACAAGGCACAAGATTCACAAGACTAGGGCAACCATTATACCACCCTTGTCATCTCCACTCACTCCACCAGGCTTTTCACCAATACCCCAGTGGATACCTATCAATCCACCATTGAATCCATCTCAAGTGCCATTACAGCTGGTTCAGACCATCCAACAACTGACTCAACCCCCACCACCTCCACCAATGGCATTTTTTTATGAATAATCCCTCTCCATTGGGGACTATTCTTGGAGGCTTTCATGATATTCCTAAGAATCATGAGAGATTCTATCCCAAATAAATTCATGGTGAATCAAGGAGTGCTCAAGAGCACATACAAGCTTTTAAGGATGCTTGTACTAGAGCCCAGATAGCTCACCATGCTGTAGTTTGTAGGTTGTTCCCTTATTCCTCATGGGATATGGCATAGAACTAGTACCTAAATCTTCCACAAGGTTCTATTATGAGTTGGAAAAACTTAGAGAATGCTTTCATCAATCAGTTCAGAGTTTATGTGGACCCATCCATTTTGTTCCACCAATTTTCTACCATTAGGAAGGAGCCATGTGAATCCTTACCCTTGTTTAATACCAAGTTTCAACGAATGTATAGGAGCCTACAAGACCCCTATCTAGTTACTGAGAATAGTGCCATTCAGGCATATTTTAGAGTTATAGACCCTTTGCTTGGCCTATTCCTACAAAGGACTTATCAGCCGACAAATATTGATTCCCTGTCTAAAGTTTATCATCTAGCCATCAAGCTGCAACAACAAACTATCTCTCAACAAGGAAACTTGGGAGGAGGTTTTCCTTCAATGGGGTATCAAATGCCTAATCTAACCCCTTTATTCAATACTGTCCCAGGGATGTCTCCTTCCCATTATGGACCTATATCTGAGTTGCAGACTTAATCTCATGTTCCATTCTTTTCCAATGGAACTCCTAACTTCTTTCAACAATCACAAGCTCATCACAATCCGCATGGTCATCATAACCAAGCTGGAATACCAAATCTTGTCGGTTAGCCACCTGTTGCTAAGAGTGTTGAGAGTGAAAAGATAGTTGAACTCACAAACAGGGTGGAGACCTTAAAGAAAACTCTATATCAAGTCACAAATGATATGGCTCAGCTTAAACTAAACCCTTCTCATAACCAAGGTAATTACCCTAATCAGAGTAATAACAATCAGGGTAATTATCTGAACAACTATGAAAAGCGAGAGGAATTATCAAGGCCAAAACTCCCCTAACCAAGGCTATCAAAATCAAAATAGAGGATATAAGCCAAGGCCAAATAACAACCAACAATGGAATACAAGGCCAAATAACAGTGGGGTTTCTCACAATTATCAAGCTAATGAGGACAAACCACATGTTACAAATGTGGTTGACTTTAATTTTATGACTAACTGGTGTAGGTTGCATGATACTGCAACTCATTTTGAGGTAAACTACCCTGAAATGGAGAAAGTCATGAAGATGGCACATGTAGATGGCCAAAAATTCCAAGGGAATTCAAATAAAGGAGGTGGCTCAATGGATACAACTATGAATTATGACCTCTTTGAAGAAGAACCTTCATTCCCAATGTAGAATGAGAATGAACCTGAGGAAGATGTGTATGATGCCCAAGCCATTCAGACAAAGGGAGGACACTTCCTAAGAAATCAGAACAAGGGTTCAGTCACTACATCAACACCACCTAACCTTATGGTGCCTCCTAATCAGGGTGCTGATAATAACCCTCCTCCACCAAGGGGTTTTCCTAACTCCCATAACAAAGGTAATTCATTTGGTGTTTTCAAATGTAATTCAATCTATAACATAGAATTTGATATTTTTTCAGAGATTCAGAAATAGAAAACCTCTTTATCATACTTTGACATCCTAAAGTGGTGCCCTGCTCAACGAGAGATAGTGTTGAAATATTTGGAAGAAGTTGATAAATCAAAAGGGAAAACCAAGGTGGCACCTACTGCAAAC
The DNA here is from genome assembly GCA_007258455.2 of Sequoia sempervirens. Lineage (NCBI taxonomy): Eukaryota > Viridiplantae > Streptophyta > Pinopsida > Cupressales > Cupressaceae > Sequoia > Sequoia sempervirens. Next base: position 464,747,890 of record VDFB02058242.1, on the reverse strand, counting down.
ATGAACACAACTTTGTACAGAAGCAAGGTAGGTACCCTGCCATTTCTTTTAAGTTTGAGAATCTGTGGGAAGAATCTACATAATTGTCTGCTAGATTCAGGCGCTTTTGGCAATGTGATGCCATTTTTTGTATGCAAGAAATTGGGATTGAACCCTCTCCAAACAAACAAGAAGGTCATCCAACTCAATAAAAAAGAGGTTAATTTAATTGGAGAATTGAGAAATATACATGTGCAAGTAGGGTCCGACCCTAGGATTTTAACCAATATGGATATTCAAGTAGCAGACATTCTTGAGACTTATGGTATGCTATTGACTAGAGATTTAATGAAGAGTATAGGGGGATATATCTCCCTAGAATTTAAACACATGTGGCTACCATGGAGGGGAATGCCTACCCAGATTAGGATTGAGAGTGAACCTCACCTCAAACATATCATCACTGAGTATGACTGTCCCAATGAGGTAGCTTATTTTGAAACCATGGGTTTATAAAAGAGAGGAAATTCTAACCTTTTCAGTTTTTGATTCTAAAGATTTGTCAATTCAAAAATTCCCTGATCTGATGATTAGTGCAAACCAACAGGTACTGATTAGGAAGCTGCAATAGGATCAGTTGGTCTTAGGGGAAGATATCGAATTGTGGATTCTTCTACTTCCAAATTGGTGTAGGTTACATTACTAAAATCATTTGGAATTGACCTACCAACCATGCATTAGTGTTTTAAATCATGTTTCCCAAACCAAAGATACTAGCCTAAGTCACCTTGAGACCATTTTAGATCACGTCTCATTTGAAGCAAAAAATCCAATAATGTTAACAGGGGTAATATACCTTCAGAGGAAGTCCATCCTCAAACTGGACCTACCCCAGTCATAATACCAGACCAACATAGTCACGATGAATAACCCCAACGTTTGTTTGATACCCCTGCACTCACCAGTATACCAAAACCCAAGGGATTAATCAAAGATACAAATGACTATCATAAATATATCCTAGGATTACATGATATATCTGACTGGGAATCAGAAATTGCATCTAAGGAACCTATTGAACACCCATTCCCAATATTTGATGCAAAAAATCAAGTGGCCCCACCTGTGGTTCATCTTATCCAAGCACCCAAAACAATCTCAAAGAAATCAGCCTAAGCTCATGATCAACTATGGACCCTCACATTTGATGGATCCAAATTTAAAGTAGGCTGTGGTGTTGGAATTGAGTTAACCAACCCAAAAGGGAAATTTTTTTTTACCTCTTATAGGTTGCAATTTGGATGCACTAACAATATAATAGAATATGAAGCTTTAGCTTGGGGATTGATGTTTACACATCAGAAGAAAGTTACTGCCTTGGTGGTTAAAGGAGACTTAGAATTAATTATCAAGCAAGTGCATAGCCTATACACATGTCACAATAAAAGGCTGGCAGCTTATAGAAATTGGGTGTGGAACCTAATTGAAGACTTTGATGCCTTTGGAATTAGTTTGATTGCTAGAGAGGAGAATCAGATAGCTCATTCATTGGCTATTGCTGCAAGTACCTTGGAGCCCATGTAAGAATCTAAGCTTAAGAGATTCTCAATAGAATTGATATCCACCTCAGTTGTTCTCGATAACATCAGGAACTTTCAAGTCTTCGACGATGATCAACATATCCTTTCTTTTCTAGCAAGCTCAGATATTTTTGAAGAACATATCATTGATGAGTCTGATAGGGAATAAGGAGACTGGGACCTTGAAGACTGTGATAAAGAAGGTGTCCTCAATCTAAAAATTAATAGCATTCCCAAGGGAATAGTGGCCTTAGAAAGAATTTTTTATTCAGATCTGAGGGCTCGGGAAAAGGTGTCGACTGAAGATAAAGGAGGTGAATATGAAACTATTAACCTAGCTAACTTTGACCCTGAAAGAAATGTTTACATAGGGAAAGCCCACCCTAAAGCAATTAGAAAAGATATACTGAGGGCACTGAAGAAGGATATTGCTGTAGTAGCTTGGGGGTATGAAAATCTAAAAACATTTGATGCTTCTGTAATGACTCATACTATTCCTTTGAAGCCTGAAGCTAAACCATTTCGGCAGAAACAACATCCTGTCAATGCCCTAATTGAACCACTGATCCTTAAGGAAGTTCAAAAATTACTTTCTGCAAGAATAATCTTCCTTGTACGACATTCAACATGGGTAGCTAACTTGGTTCCAGTTTGTAAGAAGAATGGAGAGATCAGGCTATGCGTATATTTTAGGAATCTAAATAAAACTTCAGAAAATGACAACTACCCACTCCCTTCTCTGGACAAAGTCTTGCAAACTGTCAATGGGTCTTAGATGATGTCATTCCTGGATGGTTATTCTGGGTACAATCATGTGCTCGTTAATTATGAAGACAGAATGAAGACAACCTTCACTACTAAGTAGGAAACATTTGCTTACAAGAGGATGCCATTTGGTCTAATAAATGCTAGAGCAACCTTTCAGCATGCCATGGATGTAGCGTTCAAAGATTTGATTGGTAAATGCATCATTGTTTATATGGATGACCTAAAAGTATTCTCTAAAGATAGACTAAACCATGCTGCAGACTTGGCTAAAGTTCTTGAAAGATGTATCCGGTATGGTGTCTCTCTAAATCCTAAAAAGTGTGTGTTCGGTGTCTTTGAAGGAAAACTTTTGTGACACATAATCTTAGAAAGAGGGATATCAATAGATCTAGACCAAGTTGAGTCTATTTTAAAGTTAACCATGCTAGGAAGTAAGAAGAAGATGAGACTTGTCTTTGGAAATATCAACTTTGTGAGAAAGTTTATCACAAGTTTTGCAGAAATTGTTAAGCCATTGAATGAAATGATGAAGAAAGATGCTAGAATATAATGGAGTAATGAGGAAAAGGATGCTTTTTCTCAGGTTAAGTAATCTATTTTGGAAGCACCAGTCCTCACCAGTCCTGACTACTTGAAGCCATTTTATATTTATTCTTTTGCTTCTAAACACTCATGTGTAGTTGTCCTAACTCAACAAAGAGGGGAGGAGGATGAAAGGCCAATTGCCTTCATGAGTTCTCCATTTAAGAATGCTGAAGTCAAGTACCCACCTCTTTAAAAATAAGCTTTTGCGTTGGTTAGAGCTGTTAAGAAGTTCAAGCATTACATCCTTCGAAGTCAGATTATTGTTGTAGTTCCTGATGCAGCTACGAAGTCTCTACTTATGCAGAGCAAGTTGGGAGAACGAAGGGGGACATGGATGGCTATTCTACAGGAGTTTGATCTAGAGATTCACCCTATGAAACTTGTCTAAGGTCAAGGCCTATCTAAATCAATGGTGAATGCTGGTGAGAACATTATTTGTCAGAAATACACAACACAGTCCTTTTCCAATGACCCTTGGTATGCCGATATTATTTCTTTCATGCTCAATAATCAGTGCCCAGAGGGAATGAATAGAACTCAAAGGAGATCACTGAGAATGAAAAGCTCCCACTATATGCTCAAAGGAGGATTGTTATATAGAAAGAACTTTGAGGGAGTTTGCCTACAATGTCTTGATTAGCAAGAGGCTAAGCATGCAATTGTTGAATTTCATGGGAAACATGGCACATGTCATGGTTCTGCAGATTCGTTAGCACATCAAATCCTCAGATCTAGTTATTATTGGCCATGTGTGTTCAAGGATTCCCACCAACATGTAAGAACATGTCACATATGTCAAATTTTTGCATCAAGGGAATGCCATTCAGCCATGCCATTGCAGCTTGTCTATGTGGTAAGACCATTTACCCAATGGGCACTGGATTTTGTTGGGGTAATTAATCCTAATTCTTCTGTAGGACACAAATTCATTTTGACTGCCATAGATTACTACACAAGATGGACAAAAGCTATACCTTACAAGAATAGCACAATGAAAGTGGTAATCAAGTTCCTCATTGAATGCATCACAACCAAGTTTGGAGTACCCTTTGCATTGGTATGTGAAAATTGTCCTGCCTTTTCTTCTGTCGAGTTCATTTCATGGGCTTATGATCATAAGATTGTTTTAAAGTATTCTTCCAACTATTATCCGCAAGGAGATGGAGTTGCATAATCAACTAATAAGAATATCTTAGGAGTGATAAAAAACTATTAGAGAACAATCCTAGGGACTAGCATACCCAGTTAAGATTTGCTTTATGGGAAAATAGGACTAGGACCAAGGATTCTTTAAAGACTTCACCATTTAAGCTAGTTTATGGCCAAGAGCTCGTGTACCCTATTCACTTCCAAATACCTATCCTTAATTTTATGCAGGAATTTTACTCCAGTGATGGTAGGATTGAAGTAAGGTTAGTTGGCTTGCTGAAATTAGAAGAGTAGAGAGATGTTTCCTTACAACAATTCTTTAGACACCATGCTATTGTCAAACATTGGTTTGACAAAAGAGCCAAAATCAAGGCTTCCAAAATATCAGACCTTGTGTTGCTATGGGATAAAGCTAATGAAAAGAAGGGTGATCACCAAAAGTTTGATAAGCTTTGGTTGGGCCTTATCAAATTGCTAAAATCCTAGGAGAAAATGCTTTCCAGCTAAGTAGTTTAACAGGAGAACCTGTTCCATTACCTATCAATGGATAGTTTCTTAAACATTATTTTAGGCTGTGAAAGATCTTGTATTTTGTTGGATTGTACATATATGTAAATAATTTACTATTTTGCTTGTTTGTCGTTTGTTGTTTTCCTTGTTTGTCTTTTTCTTTTGTTCCTTTGTTTGTTGTTCCTTTGTTTTTCTTTGTGGGAACCTTCATTTTATGTAGTTGTGAAGGGGCTTGTTATCTAAAGTATGCGTTGGTTTCCTGGAGAGAGGTTGGTTTTTTATGTCCATTATCAATAAGAGTTGTGGAAATTCTTAAAAAGAAGGTACAAAGTAAACAATCTTCATTAGCTACGGTTGAATTTGTCACAAATCATCAAAAAAATATCCTTTTGTAATGGTATATTTGTCCTACGACGATAGTGTTGCAAGATTTGAGTGAAAAATATGATTCCTAGGATGTTATTATGAGGTCCATGGTAGTTTTCAACCCAGAACAGATGTCAGACATCTGACATATTGAGAAAGAATTGAATGAAATATCTGAAACTCCAAGAGGAAAAAAAAAACTATCTAAGAAAAGAAAACTCAATATGAATGGGTGATTCCAGTATCTCTACTGGGGCTATGGACATCTGATTGGTAGTAGAGCAATGTTGTGAGAAAACTAGAGGTATCTTCGTCGGGGCTATGGACGCCTGATTGGTAGCGGAGCTATGCCCAGGATATCATTGCACAACAGCTAAAGGAAATCAACTCATTTAATTCAAATCTTTCACATTATTGTTCAAAAGATGAGGAAAACTTTGTAAAAGGGTGATGCACCATCAAGCACACACATAGATTCAGGGGTAGCCAGTGTTGATTTACATTTGAGATTGTAGCTCAGCCTTGGTTGTTAAAACTAACCCAACTGGATTTGTGATGTCCATAAACCAGAGTTTTTGGTAGTTGAATCCTTCGGTTTCTTGAAAATGGTTGAACCATTTTTCCCAGGCAAGTCGCCAATTGTTATGCCTTGCATAATCACCCCATTTTAAACTTGTTTAAAATAGGTCCCCCTTTTTTTTTGTTCTGTTTCCTTTGGCCTTTTTTTTTTTTCCTTGGGATTTTTCTGTTTTGTTCTAGTGGATGCAAAATGTGGACTGAAACCGAACTCTAGAACTTTTCTAAGTTCCAGGTTCAGGTTTCGTTCCAGTTCTGATTCCTCCAGTTTCCATTGTTTTGTTTGTTTGTCATCCTTTGTTTTGGAAAAAGTGGGATGTAGAACAAAACTCAACTTCATAATTTTTCTAAGTTCCAGTTCTGTTTCCCCTTTCGATTCTGGTTCCACCGGTTTTCTTTCTTTCCTCCTTGGTGATTTTTGTTGTTGGTCTGGTAGACACAGAACAAGGACCGAAATTAAACTTTGGAATTTCTTCCAAGTTCTAGTTTCTATTCTGTTCCTGGTCCCTGTTCCGCCAGTTTTCCTTGTTTCCTTTTTGTTCTAGCGGACGCGAAATCGGGACCGAAACTAAACTTTGGAATTTCTTCCAAGTTCTACTTTCCATTCCAGTCCCAGTTTTGGTTATGCCAGTTCGTCATTTTTTTCATGGAAGTGGGACGTGGACCAAAACTGAACTCTGGAACTTTTCTAAAGTTCCAGGTTTTGGATCCGTTCCGGTCCTGGTTCTGCCAAACTCGTTTGTTTTTCCTTTTGTTCTGATTTTTTTGTCCTGGGGTGTTTTCTTCCCTTCCTTTTTCCTTTTTTTTCCTTTTTTGTCATTTCTTTGTGGGGTTTGATGAAGGGAAAATTACAATTTACTATAACAGTCAGAGTGCTATCTGTTTGGTGAAGAATCCTACTTTCCATGCCAGGATGAAACATATTGATGTGCAGTATCATTTTGTACGACATATGGTGGAGGATGGAAAGGTCTCTTTAGAAAAAGTAGATACTCTGGAGAATGTTGCAGATGCCTTAACAAAGCCTGTGAGCATAGAAAAGTTCAGGTGGTGTGCCAATTCGATGGGCCTTAGTGCCCATGAATTTCAGTATTGTTGTGCTCTGGAGGTGTTAGTAAGATCTTCGTCAAGTGGGAGAATGTTGGAAAGTGTGTCTGAATCTTACTGGCATGAAACTCTTGAAAGGGAAAAGTTGGTGTGGCAATCTTTCTGTCTAGCCCACTAACAACTGTGTAACCTTGTGGAATGCTCAGGTCGTTGAGACCTTGTTGCTATCTTACCAACTAGAGTTATCGCTGAGACTTTCCTGTTGTTGTGAGTTTTCCTACCTCTTCGCTCGGGGACACTCTTGCCGATAGTCTGGTCGGAGTGATATCTATTGTCAGGTGCTTTCAATATGATCTCTTGCCAATGATTGTTGGTCTTTCCAATAGGTGTTTTGACATTGGTAAGACTTAAGGGCTCTATATGACTCATAGCTAACGTGATAGTCTTGTCGATGAGTCTGTTGTGGACTTCGGCAAGAGGTCTCGCCGATCTTGCTGATAGCGATAGTCTATACGATGGTGTTGGATATTGATATGAATCTTGCAACTCGTTATGACCTCTTTCCGATAGTTGTAAGTTATGCCGATAGCATCAGTGGAGCATTATAGCATCGGGGAGACATGGCTAGTGTCTCACCAACATGTGATTTTGCTTGAATGACTTTTGACCGTCTGAAGATCTTACATGGTATGTGTTTGACATATCAGAGGAAGCTGAAGGCCAACCATTGGCGATTAGACTGTTGTGGCTGTTCCTATGAAGAAGATCAACAGATCATGAATGATATGGATATACTCAGAAATTGAAGATGATGTTCAATTAGATGAATAGTTCAATGGATGATGAGTGTGTGTGAATTTAGTTTAGAGAGCATTGTAACTGGGATGTTCTGTACAAGGTTGATCATTGAATCTGCTGCTATAAATTCACATCAGAAAGGTTAAAGCATGTTAAGAGCATCTAATGTCATTTCTCACGGAAGTAAACTTGTGAAGCTTCTAGGCCAAGAGGAAAGCATAAAGGGAGAAGGTTGCAAGTCTTAATGATGGACGAGATGTCCACTAGCCGAAGTAGGTGGAAATGAATGGAAATACTCCTGGAACATTCAAAACAGCTCTACGAGAGCGGTTTTCGAGGTCGAGGATGAAACACATGAATTCTTAATGGTGGATGTGAAGGCTGTGAGTTAATGATGGTGGTTGTAAAAGATCTGGAAACCATGCCTGAGAGTGATCTTTCACTAACATGAACAGAGTATATGCATTTAATGCATGATTGAATTTGTTCCAAACTCTTCTAGAGCCGACTCCTTCTATGACTGACTCATTTTGTAAGCCCTAAAATGGGGTCGACGCTCATTTTGGATGCACGTGTATATATGGCATTTTTGCCTCTTTGTAAAATAGAATTGGGAGATTGGGAGACAAAGAGCGACATAGATAGAGATCTTTTTTTTTCATTTTCTTCTTTTGCTTAAGAATTAGCAAGTTAGGGTTAGAAGGTACAAAAAACTCTAGAGAAAAAGTAGAGTAGGAGTTAAGTTCAGCAGGAGGAGATCATATATATTTTCCAAATTTTCTTAGTGTAGATGGAGATGATTTGAAGACATGGGTTTTCTGTACACTAGTGATCTTGCCAAATTTGTAAATGTTGTTTATCTATTTCACCAATAGTAGAAGCAACCAGATTTAAATCTACTTCATATTGTGCTCTAGGATGGTATTTATCTTGGGTTAATTATTTGATTTGGAAAGCTTTCAAGGAATGGAATTTTATCTTATATTTTATTTAAATGATGATTTTCAATCTACTGTTAAGGTTCGCACTGTGAACGAATGAAACTATGTATTAATTACTAGTTAAATTTATTCTACAGTTTTAGTTTAAGAATTTCTTGGAAGGCAACTAGTTTGATTAATTGGATGAATCAACATTCTCTTTTGTTTCTTTAAAACCACCGGTTAAAGTAGGTTTAAATATATGTTTGGTATTATAACAATCTAGAAGGTCAAAAGAAGCAGGCCCCTTGAACATCACAACCATATTGGCCACTTAGTGAAACAACAACATTGTGAACCAACATCGAAGACCTTGCGAGGTGATTAGTTTGATTGCTGATTGTCTTCTTCAGGAGAGGAGATATTTCATGTTTTATCTTACCTACATGTTGTGGGTCAACTTGGCACCATCAACAAGTTCTATGGTGGAGGGATATATGGTATACCAGACGATGGTGTACATTAGTGAATATCTTCCTAAGTTTGTAGCAAAGATCCATGTAGATCACATTTGGGATCCCAACTCCATTAATAAATTTGAAGGGGAGTACCTGATGGGGAAAGGTAGATTGAGGAAAATGAGTTAATTATAAGATGGTCATGGAGATTAATTGGAATACATTTTACATATATTTTTTTATGTATATTGTACTTATTTAATTTTTAATCTTCAATGTACATCAATTATAAATTAAGGTCATATACTGTGGTATTTAACTAATTATATGTCGTTTGTGAATTTCAAATTTTTTTTATACAGTTGGTCAAAAGTGGGATGCACTACATTTGTACATCACCAACAATCTTGATTGGATGATGGTATGGATTGAACGATGTCAACAATCTGGTCGCACATTAACATGGGAAGGTGTGGCTTCATTGGTTAAAGAAGCTCATCGTAACGGAGATTCCAATGTTACACAAAGGGAAATTGATTTAGCATATGGTTTAAGAGATAAACAAGTATGTATAAATATATTAATCATCCATATTATTTAATTATTTTCAAGTATATTGATGTATATATATGTTGAGATTGTTTTCTTTGCATACATTCGGCCAAGAATAAATATGTTTATCAACTAACAATATTGCAATAATTTTTACATGTTTGACATATTGCAGGTGAAACACCACAAGGCTATGTGGTGCAATGGTCATAAATTTTGAATCAAAATGTTGGATGACATGAAGAAAACTTGTGATTCTGGTATAACTGCAATCTTCGGTGACTAATGTTTCATCTAGAAGCGACATACATCCGAAGTCTCAAAAATCAATACTATGGGATTTTGGATGATATACTTGAGTGTGACTTTAAGTCCTTCAAATTAATTTTGTTTTTCATCCTATGGTACAGGCTACGATTGAATGAAAATGATCTTGAGAGAACTATTATTGAACATGATAATGGATTTACCATGGTTAATACAAGGTTGATCAAGCGAGCTGGAAATGAGCCCTATGTTCTTCCAAGCCAATGTGAGCAGGTATTTTACTGAAAGGTTCCAGGTAAACTGGGTTGGTCATTTGTTGTTAGACATGATCCAAGAGGAAGGTCGGTAAAGTATAATGTGGTGGAAGAAGAAGATACTGAAGAACTAGAAGATGATGTAGATGATGATCAGGATCAACAGTTAGTTGATGATGTCCCTGGCAAAGATGTTGAAGAGGAGGAACTAGATGATGATGATGTAGGAGTTAATGTTCATGAAGATGATATCGAGTGGATGATGACATTATCAAAACTGATATTAATGATGACGATGATGATATGACCAATCCTTACAATGTCAAATCTAGTTTAGATGATATAGACAAAGAGTTGGATGAAGAAGAAGATCAATGGCATTGAGATGTATAAGTTATGCGATAATATTATCTATTTGATATTAACTTCTTGATAGAATTATATTTGACTTATGTGGTTACATAATTAATTCATAATGTTTTTAATTTTCATGCCATTACATAATTAATTTAATGATGTATTTTTTAATCTTTGAATGGTCAAAAAATTAAAACATTTCAATATTGATGTTAACAACCTTGAAACTAGTGTGTTTTATGTTTCATGTGATCATAAAAGATTAAAAAGTTAGTTGTAGAGGTGGTTGTTTAGTGGTTGACATGTATGTTGGTTCTTTTTACAATGTAACCAGGTTTGTCTTCTAATCTACCTATGGAATTGCCAATTCCAATCGAAGGCAGCTCGAAGGACCTAGACCAACTGATGAGGACTTTAAAAGCCTCACACACTTCAGGCTCTGCAAGACCAGGGAGGGTGATCCCTTAATGTGTTTACAACCTCTGCACCATTATTATAAACAACATTAACAATAGCAGATGATCTCACTTAATAGCTCAACACGATAAGATAACATCAACTAGAATTGGCTGTTCATAGACAATATCAACTATTTGGGACATGAGATAACTAAACACAATCCATTGTATAAGATAGTCAATGATTTGCAATTTGTAGCAAGCTCTAGGCAAAGACAAACAAATACTGAACTACACTAATAATTACAACTTAGGTCAGTGCCATATATCTATTGCAAGAGTCAAATTCATAAGCATCTAGAGGTTTATAACAGATTTAATACATCACATATAAGATCCCTGACAATATTGCATTATAAATTTATCAGTATGCATTCTAACCCAGGACTACTTATCAAATCCTTATACAACACATATCCACCTATAATCTCATTCAAGCATTTTAATTAATTCCTTGAATTAAAGCTAAAATTGAATCATACACACCACAACAGTGAGATGGATAAAAGCCTTAGTTATTTCATTCAAAGTTCAGATATGCATGTACAATGGAGAGACATGAGCTCAAATTTTTATTTCAACTCAAATGCTAGTACTATTATACAACATTAAATCTCTATGAACTCAAAACCTGTTATAGAATGAATCAAAACCTAAATTGCATTTCTCTAAAACCATCAGACTTTACAATTCTCTCTGTAACTTCACCTAGACTCAAAAAAAATAATCTAACTTGCTAACTCGTACTTTTGGCCTTGGAATCCTTCTTATAGAAAATGAAGGAGCAAACAAGCACCAGGCCAGAAAGTACACCTGTCACCAGTCAATTGGAGTACCTGGTGATATTCCAAAATTTGTAACAACAGCCACCACCTTGAAAAATATTATTTTTCATCGTATCAGCTGAGGAACGTTGATGCAAAAAACCACAAGAAAACTGTACTGAGAAAGTCATCAACGCAAAAATGGAACCATTGCAACCGCAACATCTGATCTACCACCTGTTAGTAGTTCACTCATTTTACTCCTCCTTAGTCAAATATTTAGTTACCCAATTATGGTACTCATCATCAGTCGATCAGTCAAAATTAATTACCTCATCCACCTTGGTATTATAAGGTGTGTATTTTATCGCTACCTGATTCACATCCCTTTCAAAAGATTCCAAAAATAAGCTGGTACTAATTATTTTGTCCATACAGCTCACCAACAAATCATAGTCCGAGTCATCACAAATTGAATTGATTTGATCATTGACGGCCTCACTTGCTTGATCCTGCCATTGTTGAAATGAGTTGATTTTCCCTTGCTCATCAATTATATCAGATAACAATGTGTTACCCCAATCATTGAAATTCTTTACCAGCTCCCTAATCTTCCTACTCAAGTCATTTGGTAAGGTTTGAAAACCTTGCAATGATTTTACTAACACATGAGTAGGATTTAATGATTGGGGCCTATTATTTATATCAAACCTTGAGGCCTTATACATGATATTTAGATCACTGGCCCTACGGATCCATTTTTCAATTATTGGTATCACTACTTCCTGATCCCTATCAATATTCTTTATTGCTGCTAACAACAAAGAATATAAAGAATGTATAGATAGCAATTTTCTATCAAACTTTTCATTTAAATGCCTCAAAATAGTAGTAACAATTTCCTTTTTCTTTAAGAGAGATCCCTCCTCACTTTTCTTTAATGATGCCTACAATTCATCAATTTTTTGCAAGAGCTGCTTCTGCTTCAACTTTTTCTAAAGAAAGGGTGAGGACATGATTCTGACTGGGAGGTCCTTGTGTGGAAACAATTGGAGAAGCAGGAGGCACTAACCCTGCTATGGAAGGTAATGTACTGGTTCCTGAAGCACTTGATGTCTCCCCAATCTGCTTATACCTAAACCTCTCCACTTTAGTTTGCAACTCAACATTTTTCTACTGCATCTTGTTGTAATCCTTAATCAAAAGGTTATATTTTCCATTAAGCTCTTCCTTTCAGCTTCCTCCCTTTCAGCAGTCTTTTGGGCCAATTTGGCCACATTCAAAGTCAAATTAGTGGCGTAAGTGGTTGAGGTCTCTGAATCTCTTTTTATTATCAATCCTCCCTTGAAATTTGGATAAATATCAGAAACATTTGGTTTTCTCCCTTGTGGGGCCAATGCCCAAATTGCCAGAGTTTCATATACCTCACTGAAAGTAGAGTTTTGCAATGCTTCCTTGACCTCTTCTTCAGAGTCTTGAAAGGGATTCTTAGACTTCATAATAGCATTAAAGGATACTACATTTGCAATGTCCCATTTAGGCAAAATTAATACACCAGCCTGACTCACTAGTTTTCTTCTTTCTTTAGGAGTGATGTTCTTGAATTCTTCCATTAATTCAACTTTTACCTCCTCATCATTCTCTTGGTCTGACCTGTCAGGCCTTAGTTCTCTTCTCTGCCTACATTTATCCTGATACTCTTCAAACTTCATCTTCCATACCAATTGTAAGAATACAAGAGATTTTACAAATATATTATCATCTAGAAACTCCTTGCATGCCTCCATTCTTGCTTCTTGTACACTTTTACCTTTCATATGTAAATCAGATAAAACTAATTCAGCTGGCCTAGGAAGGTAAGGCATACCAACTTGCATGTCTTAATCAGTAACAATAATCTCATCCATCAGATCCTCCTATGGTTGATCAATTCTTTTCCTTTTAAGGCTTGGCTCAGATGGTGGTGATGAGGGATTGTCTTCTAGTGTTGATTCTAAATCAATAATTTTGATTGCCCCGGGCACTTTGAATTTTGGAATTGGTTGTGGAGGCACTTTCATAATCTATTTTCCTTTTCTGTCCACTTCTTCTTCATCACTACTATCATTTTTCCTCCTGTAAATGGGCCACCTTTCTGTAGGCTAGTATGTTGGTCTTGTTTCAATTGGTCTGGCACCTTGCTCTTGTACACCTAGACTCAATTCTAAATTTACCTTTTTTGTTCTCAATGTGCCCATAATTTCCTTGAAGTTTCCCATCAGAAAATCAATTTTCTTATGGTGGGGACTGAACTCCAATAGTGGATCATATTTTAGATTTATTTTGTGCACAACATCTAGTAGCTTACCATAAGCTATCCATTTCTCCTTGTTCAACTCCTGTCTATTCAAATCAAATTCATTTCTAATCAAGTCTTCAGGGAAATTGAACTCATGCACAATTTTTCTAGTTTTTATTCTTTGTCTGAAAAGAGCAAAGAAACCCTCAGGATCATGTTGTCGCTTTGTTCCACACCTCAAATGGTAATCATCAAAGAAATTATCAAAATGCATCTAGCCTCCCTTTGAAAATACAAAATCAGACACCACTGTATAATCTAGGAAAAATGTTCCCTTACCCCTTCCAGTGAGGTTGTCCTCATGAATACAACCTATCTGCCACATAACTTCTACAAATCCCACTCTTGGTGGCACATTTTATGGCAATATATGAGGGGCTCCCTAAAAACCATATACTCTCAAGACAGTGTTGACTGGGTATGGGATAATGTCACCCTAGTTATGGTAAACCTTCAATTCTAGCTTCCTCTCATTTGGCCTGAGGAAAACATGTAATTCCTCAGGGATCCTAGGTATATTCACCATTAATCTAGCCCTTAATCTAGAAGCAAAACAATTATCAAATTGCATATAACTAGTGCTTTCCTTATTACAAGATAAATCTGCAACCCATATCTATACTGGCAATCTTTCTTCATCAACTGATTGCCTTAATTTCATCCTCTTAGAGAAAAAGTCATCATTCTTAAACAAAAAAATATTCATTAGCATAGAATACCAAAAGAATTGAGTGTTGGTATCATTGTTTTTCAGCTTTGACAGCCCTTCATGCATCCTCTCAGCCAAGAAAGAAGCGAAGTCATAGGTCACAGAGAAGTTAAGGTGTTGTATTTGCACCCCCATGAACATATAAGCAATGGGCATTACCGTACCATGACTAAAATCCAAAATCTGACATAAAGAATAGAAAGTGGCCAAGAAATGGTTTGCAAAACAATTTAATTTGAAAGGTTCTTGGTCACTAGGGCTGATATGAAAATTTGAACCTCCTACCCTAGCCAGATGAGGTGGAAGCAACCTTGCTCTAAGAAGAGATTTCAGCTTTGCATACTCCTGCTTCATTTCCTCAAGGTTGATAGGAACCAAGTCTTCACTCGGTTCACTCAAGTCAAAAATATGTTGGACCTCTTCTCTGTTAATGCTCAATAGAACCTTTCCATCATTGTCCCTGATTATCTGTGTAATAGGGTCATATCTTTCAGCCACTGTCCTAAGTAGGTCTACATCAAGGAATACATTTGGTATCACCAGCTTCCCCATATCATACATCCATCCATTTGAAAAAGGGTGAGGAAAATTCTTTTGTCCATACCATAATCTGAACAATTCCAAGCCAGTGAGGGGAACCCTGGCTTCGACAATGTTGGAACAATTATACACTAACCCTTGCCCCAAGATTTTCCCTCGCATTAAGACTAATCCCTTCCTCCTATCATTCAATGAAAAGGGCAATTGATCCAGGAAATCATCATACAAGTTTCATTTCAAATATTCAGTCTGGCCAGAATGTTGCTTGGGTGGTGCCATCTCAGACAAACTAGGGCTTCTTTACAATGTTATAATTCAGGTAGCTAGGACTAACCATAGATAGAAAATTACAGGACAAAACACTACAATTTATCATAACTATAATTAAACTATAGCCCTAACACATTCATCAACAAGCTCACAACACATCTAGCTAATCCTTTCCCAAATTCAAATGCAAAATGACCAGGAGGTAAATAAAATAAACTCACAACTTTGTTCACAAAACTCCCAAATTTTGGCTACAGAAACTCACAATTCTACCTTTGGCTCTGAAACTGCTCTGCGAAATAGTTGAATGCTTTGTGATACAGACCAAGCAAGAAAATTGATTTTATTGTTGATCAAATCACACCAGCAAGTGTCTCATCCTCCATTAAAGCTCAATTTCACATTGCACGAATGACTCCAACCATATTTGATGCAGATTTAAATTTGAGCTGTCGAATCTTCAACTTGATGAAATCATCGATGGCCACCTTCAAAAAAAGTTGACACAATTGCCAACACGATGATAAGGGGTCCACCTTACCATACACTATGAAGGAAGTCCTCATGGCGGTTGCCCACGATATTGCAATCCTGAAAATTCTAATCGCACGATGGCAAGCAACCGTTGATCTTGAGCATCAATGATCTCGTTCCTTTAACACAGTCGCCAACCATGTCATTAACCTTTGAGCAGCTTTTCCAGCGAGATTATAACATATCCGTCGATTTAGAACATGTGTGTCTCGAGAAAACTTTAGTAATCCACCCCTTAATACATTTAAAGTCAGCTAGTGTTTCCTTTACTCTTTAGGGTTCATCGGATGAGACACAAGGCGCTCGCCTGTGTTTTTGCAATCAACCCAAGCACCATCACATGATGGTAGGGAATGACTCAGATCAAATGGTAGCTGGTCAGTGAGCACAAATTTGATCTCCTGGATAGGACATGTGGCACCCGCTCATGATTTCATGATCCTTCAATTCCCGATCACGGGATGGCGGGCATGATTGATATCTGTAGGAAATAGATCAACGACAGCACTAAATCAACCCTTGCAAAATAAAACATTCATTAAAAGGAGAAGTGGGCATTACTAGGCGGATGAAAAACAACAACATAAGTTGTTTTAAAAATGATGAAGCACAGGATTATCCAAGACTTAGGGAAAAATAAAACCCAGCGGAGGAGATAAAATTAAAACAAAGGGGCCTAGCCTAGACAAGCCGATAAGACATAAGTCATTTTAAAACCCTTCAAAAAGGTAAGAACAAAAAAGATCCCAACCCAGACATAAAGTAAACATAAGGGTTTTACATATAGGAAAAGCTAAAACCCCAACCTTAGGAATTTTCCAACACCATGAAAGACCAGAGACATAAGGCTAGGCATTAATGACAAACAAGGAGCAAAATTTTGAAGCTCCACTAGTGTAAAACCCTACGGAGGAAATAAAGTATTAAAATCAAAGTTGGGTTTTAATTTTAATCTAGTGACATAATCCTAAGCCATTAACCCCAGTGGTCATGTCATCGACACCTTAGCCAAAACCTTTCATTAAATACTAACCATGCAATGTGTAGGTTTTTCAGATTTGAAGATATGGGAGAAGATCTCGATCGTACCCCACCAACTCGCAGACCTAAGGTGTCGCCTTGTTATTTGGCACGAGGTCAGCAAAAGGAAGATGTGTGTCCTGTATGGAATGTGGGGACCAATCTCCACTATTGAGATCATAACCCATGGTTTTAGATCGACAACCAAGATCAAAAGCTAATGTAAATCTTTGTTGTTCCCTACTAGCTCATAGGAGGAAGATGAAGGTTGGTTAAAAGCTGCGAGGTCAATGAGATTGCGATGCATAGCTCAAGCCGTTCAGTTTGCAAAGTGCATAGTACCTGTTGACATGGTAGTTGGTTTACAATATGGATTAATGTTATTGGTCATGAGGAAGGTGAACGATGCTTCGTTGGATGCCAAACCGAGTTAGCCCGAGATAAACCGTTTGATCTGCCAACTCTGTAGGAGATCAACGGGAAATATTCAAAGTTGGAAAACGGCACATGGTAGTCATTTTATCGTACAACTGGTGAAGCATTAATGAATTATTCCTTACTTGTGTAGTCAGGTCAATCTCAATCTGTGTGAAGATGTTGTTGTTGGCAATCATGAAGGGTGATCTGCAGATTCTCATGCAGCTCAAGTAAAACGGTGATAGTACATATGCTGCCAAATTACCATGTTTGCACATGCATTTTTACTAAGCATTGATGAAGGTTACCATTACCTCACACAATAAATAGAAGAGGAATTACCTGCTAATAGTGTCATTATTGTAGTAGTTAGAGCACTTTGTGGGCTGAGTCTAATCAAGTTTGAGTGCTTGTGTGACAAGAGAAAATGAGTAAGTCAGTAAGGAGGTCTATTCATTTGAGCTCACAAAAGCTCGGTCCTACTATTCAGGAAGGTGCTTTGGTTGAAAAGCCTAGGATTGTGCCCACTAGATGCAGTAGAAGGTTGCAATTCTAGGACGTTGCTATTCAAGTAGTAGATGACAAAGGAAAGCAGTTGGTGTGCTCTATTACTAGTGTCGGTAGGAAGATAAGGTATGGGCATGGCTCCTTTGGATGCCAACACTCACCCATTGACCTTATGAGAAACACTTCTAATGATGTAACCAAGACCTAATCCAACTACTATCAGTATTTACCTCACTTCAATCACGGTCTTCCCTCTGATGAGGAAGTGATATCTATGGTGCCATTGGTTGTTAAAACCCCAAGCAGACGGACTAAAACCGTATTGGGAAAGGACAAGAAAGAAGAGGAGGCTAAGGTTTCCTCTCCTCCTCTAGCAACAACTAGAAGTAGGTGTGTATGCCAGGCTCTGAGTGTTGGTAAGGCAGGGTGGCGGGTAAATAAGAAGTTGTTGTGTGGGATGTAAAATTTTGTGTTCATGATGTTGTTGTTGGTGGTGTTGGTTCTGCGTGTGTGGCACATTTTGATGTCGATTGTGTGCCTTCGTGGAATTTTGGTTGCCTATTTTTTTGTGTGGATAGCGACAAATGGGATTTTGATGACAATTTGTGTTCCCTTTTCTGACGGTAGTTACAACTTTAGCTTTCCCCAATTCATGCACTATGTTTTGTAGATTCAATGTGTGGGAAGTTTTGAAATGAAAGTCAAATGCAATGGAGATTTTGTTCAAATGAAAATTTGTGGTGAAATTACATTTGAGCCTGAAGCTTGTTGCTCCCTTGTCATATAAAAGGGAATTCAAGGCTCATTTGTAGGGAGAGAACTGATGAAAGCTCTAGCTAGGTTTTGAGTTGAATATATGGGTAGAAAGATAAGAATAGAATAGATAGCCTGTTTTGAGTTTTGGATGAATATATGCAAATTATCTTAAATTGTATGTAGATATGACTTATAAGCATGAATAAACGTATAATTATAATATATTTTCTCTCCTTATGTGGATTTGAGTGAATTTTGAATGAAATGTTAATGATATTGTCATTCTTCTTTTGAGAATTTGTTCAATTGTGTGTCTATGTTTTTGCTTTGATTCAAGAAAATCAATTAAATTCTTAAATGGAGTCATAAGTTTACAATTATTTACAAAGGATTTGATAAGTAGTAATATATCAGAGAATTGAGCTCCATAATGCAAGGTATTATATGAGTAGTCCATTCTATTAAATTCTTGGGTCATTTCTACTAACGGTAAATGGGTAACTAAATATTTAACTAACGAAGAATAAAAGAATAATATGTAAATGGGTCACTCACTCACTCCCTCTATCTCTCTCCCCTTAACCCTAAACCCTTAAACCCTCTACCCTCTACCCTTAACACTCCCTTCCTTTATGTATCTCTCTCTCTCAAGTCTCTCCCTCATAGCACCACTCCCTCTCTGAGGTCTCTCACTCACTCACTCTATCTCAAGTCTCTCCCTCCTACCCCTTTTCCCTCTCTTAGGTCTTTCTCTCACTCACTCACTCCCCTCTACCCATAACGCTAAACCCTTAACCCTTAAACTCTAAACCCTTAAAACCTCTACCCTCTCTCTCTCATGTCTCTCCCTCCTACCCCCTCTCCCTCTCTTAGGTCTCTCTCTCTCTCACTAACTCTCTCTATCTCTCTCCCCTCTACCTTTAACCCTAAACCTTAAACCCTTAACCCTTAAACTCTAAACCCTTTACTCTCTATCTCTCCCAGTACTTGTATCATGACCTTGATTCAACCATTGTTCTTCTTTTATTATGTGTAATAAATACACATAGTCTCCTCATTTTATCTTTATTGGACAACCACTTGTCACATATGTGGGAAACCTAACAACTCACATTCCTATGTGATGTGTGACTGTCCAATAGGGTTATGGTGAGAGGGGCTTGACAACAACTTGAAATTCTTCCTCATTGTTTAAAAGATGCATAATTGAACTTGATGCATCTATGAAGTCACTTCCTTTATAAACAGATCATGGATCTTCTTAAGAATATTGAAGGACATATCAACATAGTATGTTACATCTTTTGAATCTATCTTTTCCTGTCCTATCTTATTTTCCTTTCTTGTCATGTCTTATGTTATTAGTCTTTTATGGTATTGGGAAAATCCTAAGGTTGGGGTTTTGTCTTTGACTGAATCCTTCTATCTCTCTCCCCTCTACACATAACCCTAAACCCTAAACCCTTAACCCTTAAACTCCAAACCCTTAAAACCTCTACCCTCTACCCTATCTCTCTCTCTCTCAAGTCTCTCCCTCGTACCCCTCTCCCTCTATGTGTCTCCCCTCTACCCTTAAAACCTAAACCCTAAACCCTTAACTATAAACTTAAACCCTTAACCCTTAAACTCTAAACCCTTAAACCCTCTACCCTCTACTTTTAACCCTCTACCCCTTATCTCTCTCCCACTCCCTTCCTCTTTCCCTCCCTCTCTCAAGTCTCACCCTCCTACCCCTTCTACCTCTCTCAGGTCTCTCTCTCTCTATCACTCACTCTTATCTCACTCCCCTCTACCCTTAAGCCTCTACCTTCTACACTCTACTCTCTATCTCTCTCCCACTCCCTCCCTCTCTCTCACTGAATCACTCTATCTCTCTCCCCTCTACCCATAACCCTAAACCCTTAACCCTTAACCCTTGACCCTTAAACCCTCTACCCTCTACCCTTTAATTCCTATCTCCCCTCTATCTCTCCCACTCTCCCTCTCTCTCTCTATCGTGCCCTCCCTCCTAGCACCTCACTCCCTCTCTCCAGGTCTCTCTCCTCACTCACTCACTCAGTCACTCTATCTCAAGTCTCAACCTCCTATCCCCTCTCCCTCTCTTAGGTCTCTCTCTCACTCACTCACTCCCTCTATTTCCCTTCCCTCTACCCTTAATCTGAAACCCTAAACCCTTAATCCTTCAACCTTAAACCATCTACCCTCTACCCTTAACCCCCTCCCTCTATCTCTCTTCCACTCCCTCCCTCTCTCTCTCTCCTCAAGTATCTTCAATATCCTACCCCCTCTCCCTCTCTTAGGTCTCTCACTCACTCCCTCTATCTCTCTCCCCTCTTAACCCTTCTAAACCCTAAACCCTTAAACCCTCTACCCTCTACCCTTAACCCTCCCTCTCTTTTATCCTCTCTCTCCCCGTGTCCTCCCTCCCAGCACCACTCCCCTCTCTTAGGTATCTCTTCCCCACTCACTCACTCACTCTATCTCAAATCCTTAGGGTCTCTCTCTCTCTCTCTCCTCATTGACTCCACTCACTCACTCTATCTCAAGTCTCTCCTCCCACCCCTCTCCCCCTCCTCTTAGGTCTTTCTCTCACCACTCACTCCCTCTATCTCTATCCTCTCCACCCTTAACCTTAAACCCTTAAACCATCTACCCTCTACCCTTAACCCTCCCTCCCTCTATCTCTCTCCCACTCCCTCCCTCTCTCTCTCTCTCTCAAGTATCTTCAATATCCTTACTCCCTCTCCCTCTCTTAGGTCTTTTCTCTCACTCACTCACTCCCTCTATCTCTCTCCCCTCTAACCCTACACCCTAAAACCCTTAACCCTTAAAACCTCTACCCTCTACCCTTAACCCTCTACGTACCCTCTATATCTCTCCCACTCCCCCCCTCCCTCTCTCACTTAATCCCTCTATCTCTTTCCCATCTACCGTCTACCCTCTACCCCCCCTCTCTCTCTCTCTCAAGTCTCGGCCCTCCTACCCCCTCTCCCTCTCTTAGGTCTCTCTTTATCTCTCACTCACTCCCTCTATGTGTCTCCCATATACCCTTAAACCCTAAACCCTACACCCTAAACACTTAACCCTTAAACTCTAAACCCTTAAACCCTCTACCCTATACATTTAACCCTCTACCCCTTATCTCTCTCCCACTCCTCCTCCTCTATCCTTTCTCTCTCAAGTCTCACCCTCCTACCCCTCTCCCTCTCTCAGGTCTCTCTATCTCTCTCACTCACTCTTATCTCCCTCCCATCTACCCTAACCCTCTACCTTCTACCCTCTACATTTAACCCTAAACCCTTAACCCTTAAACTCAAAACCCTTAAACCCTCTACCCCTTATCTCTCTCCCACTCCCTCCCTATTTCCCTCTCTCTCTCAAGTGTCACCCTCCTACTCCTTCTACCTCTCTCTCTCTCTCTCACTCACTCTTATCTCCCTCCTCTCTACCCTTAACCCTCTACTCTTTATCTCTCTCCCACTCCCTCCCTCTCTCTCTCACTGAATCCCTTTATCTCTCTCCCCTCTACCCATAACCCTAAACCCTTAAACCCTCTACCCTCTACCCTCTCACTCTCAACTCACTCTCTCTATCTCTCTCCCCTTTACCCTAAACCCTAAACCTTAAACCCTTAACCCTTAAACTCTAAACCCTTAAACTCTAAACCCTTAAACTCTAAACCCTTAAACCCTTAACCCTTAAAATATAAACCCATAATATTAGGTGTGTATTAAAACATTATAAATGTATAATTTTTTGGTGTTCTATTAGGAATTGAATTATAAATGACAATGAATGGGAAAATCTAAGGAACTTTAATATTTTCAACCAAAAATTTAGAGTTCAATTAGGATTAGTGTTCACTTAGGGTTAGGTTTAGGGTTCAATTAATGTTAAATTTGGGTTAGGATTGAGGATGGGGTTGGGGTTTCATTAAGGTTATGAATTCAATAAGAGTTCAAATAGGGTCAAAGTTAAGGTTAGGGTTGGGGTTAAGGTTAAATTAGGATAATAATTAGTGTTAGGGTTAGGATTAGAGTTCAACTGTAGTTCAAAGTTAGGGTTATGGTACAACTGGCACTATTGTTCAATAAATGCTCAATTAGGGTTAATACTTAATTAAGGTTAGTTTTAAAGTTAAATTAGGGTTTGGGTTAGGGTTGAGATTATGAATCAAGTAGGTTTGGGTTAGGGTTTGATTAGAGTTAGGCTTAGGGTTTAGTTAGAGTTAGGGTTAGGGTTAGGGGTAGAATTCAATTATGCTTAGTGGTCAATTACAATTAGATTTAGTGTTCAATTAGGGTAAGGGTTAGAGTCCAAATAGGGTTAGGGTTTAACTAGGGTTAGGATTAGAATAGAATAAAGTTTTGTGTTTAATTATGATATCTAGAATTTAGTATAATTTTAGAAAATGAAATGATTTGGACACAAAGAAAAAAAGAAAAAGTTGATTTTATATAGATATTATTTCTTAATTTATTCTAAAATTCTAATTAATAATTTTTAATTAATATAAATTGAATATTTAATTTAATTTAATTTAATTGTTTAGATAATTAGTAAAACTAAATAGATAATAAATATTTTATGGATTTTAAAAATTAGAATTTAGTTTAATTTTATTTGTAATGTCAAATATTAAAATTTTAGATTGAAATACTTAATTGATTTTAAAATATTTATAATTAATGTTCAATTTATAAACTAATATTAATACATTAATAAATATAACCCATGGCATATTGTATTAAAGACGCATCAAAGTATTTATCATTCCTTTAGCTTCACTAGATGAGACAAGTGGCACCTGCCCGTGATATTGCAATCAATAAAGAACTCACAAATTTTGATCATGCGATGGCGGGAAACTGTGGATCTCAACCATCAAAAATCCTGTTTGTTCAACACAATTGCTAGCCTTGTTATTAACCATCGAGCACCTTTCTACTGAGATTATAACATCTCTGTTGATTTAAAACATGTGCATCTTATAATTACTTTAGTAATCCACGGCATAATGTATTAAAGACCCATCAAAGTATTTATCATTCCTTCGGCTTCACCGGATGAGACACGTGGCACTCACTTGTGTTATCGTGATCAACTAGTGGGGTCATTGCGGGATGGTGGGGAATGGATGAGATCACATGATGATTGATCTATAGCCATGCGAACTTGTCCCTCTACAAAATAAAAACATTTATTAGGGGAGATGGCCTAGTACACGTGGCACTCACCCATGATATCGTGATCAACTGGTGGAGTCATCGCGGGATGGTGGGGAATGGCTAAGATCACATGATGATTGATCTACAGCCATGCAAACTTGTCCCTCTGCAAAATAAAAACATTTATTAGGGGAGAGAGCCCAGTTGTTATGCATGGTGCAAAATAAAAAAAATTATTAGGGGAGAGGGCACACTCAATCGTGATGATAATACCCAATCTTACCACATATTTATACTATATATTGTAAATAAACAGTCCAAATGTAAATAAAGAAAGATATTTATACAATCCAAGAAAATAAGTTAAAATGTATTTAATAAAAATTTATATATCAATTTGTTTTACTTTTTTAGATGAATTAAGAGTATGATTTAAAATATTTTAATTCAAATAACATAAATAGTAAATTGAAGTGGGAAAACTTGAATATTATTTTAAAATTTTGAGGTTTCATATTTATATGTGTGAGATTGATCTAATATTCCAGAAAATGAATGTTAAAATATCATGAAAAAATAGGCATAGAATGAATGTAGAAGTAAAATTATATTTGCATATATTCATAAAATAATATCTAATAAACAAAAATAATAATTCAACCCAAATTTAGATAAGAGAGATAATTAGATTATATGATTATAACTTTAACGCTAGGGTTAGGGTTATGATTAGAGTTATGAATGTACAATTAGGGTTCAATTAGGGTTATGATTAGAGTTATGAATCTACAATTAGGGTTCAATTAATGTTCACTTAGGGTTTCTTTCTTGGGAGAAGTTTATTGAATGGTAAGTGTATTTAATAAAATTAATATTTCAAGAATTAATTTTAGATAATGCTACATGTGATTTTTCATATGGTATTAAATTTTAGATTAAAATTGATAATAGATTTCCTTCCTTTTTTTGTATTGTAATCTACCATAATATATGGCCTTAAAATCGTATTCATATTTTGAGCTTTTCTAAACTATACAACATGACATCCAACAAAAAAAATTGTTATGCATTTTTTCCAATCACAAATCCTTAGAATTCTTAATGTGTTACTTAGGTTAATTCTTTATTGCAATAAATAAATACACACTAATATATATATTATGGATTTGAGGGAAAATATTAAAATATTTATATATATACAAAAATTTAAATGCAAGGGATTCCAGTACATACCTTTGCTTTTGTTAATGTTGACGAAGATACAAATCTTGACGAAGTGCCAAATTTGATGACATGATATAAAAAGCTAGAATATCTTTCCTCTATGTGGCACTTGAAATTTTGTACAAAACTATAACTAACTCTACACCAAGTTTGTGACTCTGGACCTATTTTGCATCAATAAATATGAGCTTTGACACATGCCTCCTAATCTAGCATACAATATGTACTTAAATGCTCAAAATAGTTGGGAGTAGTGTTGATATTAGTGGATCTTTGGGAAGGTCCAATGCTTCACCTTTGTATCTCTCACTATAGATAGAGGTAGAGATGAATATAGAATGAGAGAGGAAAAGGGATAAAAATAGATAGAGATATAGAGAGAGATAGAAGGAGAAATAAATATATAGATAGATAGGGAGATAGAGGGGGGATATATATATATATAGAGAGAGAGAGATAAGTAGAGAAAGACAAATAGAGATGGAGAGGGAGATAGAAATAGTGGGAGATAGAGAGAGAGAGAGAGAGAAAGAGAGAGGGAGAGATAGATAAATGGGAAGAGAAAGACATAGATATAGAGATATATGGGAAGATAAAGGGAAAAATAGGTTGAGATATGAAGATAGATAGGGGTATAGGGAGGGAGCAAGAGAGGGAGAGATGGGGAGAGATAGAGAGAGGGAGGGAGAAAGGGAGAGAGATATGTAAAGGAGGGAGAGATAGAAGATGGGGAAGAGGGAGATATATGTAGAGAGGGGGAAAGAGGGAGAGCGAGAGGGGGAGGCTAATATAGAGAGATATATAGAGATAGGAAAAGAGATAGGGAGATAGATGCATAGGGAGATATATGTATAGAAGTATATGGATAGAAAGAGATAGAGAGATGAGTGAGAGGGAGATCGAGCGAGAAATAAAGATAAAGATATAGAGTAGAAGAGATGGAGTGAGTAAGATAGAGAGAGGGGGACATTTCTAGATATAGGAAGTGAGATGGATGGGTAGAGAGAGGGATACATTTCTATAGATGGAGGGGGAGGGAGGAATATAGAGGTAGAGATGAATATAGAGTGAGAGAGGAAGAGTGAGACAAATTGATAGAGGTAGAGATGAATATAGAATGAGAGAGGAAGAGGGAGAAAATTTGATAGAGATATAGAGAGAGAGATAAGTAGAGAAAGACAAATAGAAATGGAGAGGGAGATAGAAATAAGGGGAGAGAGAGAGGGGGGAGAGATAAATGGGAAGAGAAAGACATAGATATAAAGATATATGGAAAGAGAAAGGGACAAAGAGGTTGACATATGAAGATAGATAGGGGTATAGGTAGAGAGCTCATATGGGAAGAGATAGAGAGAGGGAGGGAGAATATGGGGAAGAGAGAGACATAAAGTTAAGATGTGTCAATATTTAAGAATCCAAGTGTTTATTCTGAAATTATTGCAAACATTATTAAATTTTCAGTTATGTTCAAGTATAATTGTTAGATCAAAAAATTACCTTTCAGTTGGCACAAAATTATAGGTGACATAAAGTTTTCAACCAGATTGATGAGCATATATCTAATATTTCAATACAATTTTATATCCTACCTATAGCAATCTATATTTATTCACATATTCCACCCAAACTCAATCTCTCCAAGTGAGGTGTAGGCAAGCATATATGCAATATGTGATGTTTCTGCTAGATAATACTTATAATGATCTCCACCAAGCATGCTTGTAAACTCATAAAAATGATGTAAATATTCCATGACGATATTGTTAGCTACATTCTTCCTTAATGACATCTTTAGCTACTTTAAATTAGAATTTAGAATCATGATCCAAGGTTGGGATATGATACAGGAAGAGATCTTGCTTTTCTTCTCATTTTTGTCTTCATTTTCCTCCACAAGCATGTTTTCCCAAGAGGAAACCAAGGAAGCCTTAATGGTTTCACAATTATCATAAGTTTATCCATAACCATCTTCAATCTTCATATTATGTTTCTTTACCTTCTAATTTTGCATGTTAAATGAAAAAACTTGGTTTTACACCTTAATTAAGTCATTTAATCCTTGATTTTTGTCTCCAATAGTTTTATTTAAAACTATAGACACCATCCGATTGAATTATGAGATTCCTCTCTTCTTCTATTAGGATGTAAAAAAATCATTTGAGAGGTCTTTTTGGATCTTAGCCATTCTACTTTCAAGGAGATCCTTTCTTTTAAAAGGTTTCTAAAGACTTGGATATTCCACTCTTTTAGTCTAAGTTTTATGAATTTTAACTTTTGATTGAATATGCACATCTTAGTGCAATGATCAATTGTTTGGGTGGGCCAAGAGTCAGTGACAACCATTTCAAACTTTGAGTTTTCCATCTACACTTTTTAAAACTTGAAAGACACTCTTCTAGGGAATTTGTCCTTGTCTATGAGCTTTTAATCTGAACCAACTTCAAATAGGGTTACAATTAGGGTTCAAATAGCTTTATGGTTGGGGTTAAGCTTCAATTTGGGTTAAGGTTCAATTGATTAAAAATAAGCATCTTCAGAAGAAGGATATCTCTCGACGTACTTTACATATATTTTTAAAATATAGGTATGCTAGTGATAATACCTAGTCTTACCACATATTTATACTATATATTGTAAATAAATATTCCAAATGTAAATAAAGAAAAAACCAAATGTTGATAAAAAATGGACCCATACTTGAACACATAAGAACTTCTAAATATTATATGAAAAAAACATAAATACATTCATGAAGAGGTGAAATAAGTATTTTTTTTTATTTCAAATAAAATATCACAACTCTCCACTATAAGTATATCATTTAAAAAATAAAATGCTCATTTAATAAAATAAGACACTCATTGAAACAAGTATTGTTATCATAGTGAAAAAAATATTATTCTTATGTGTACAACAATTGGGGTAGCAATATACAAGCATTGGATAATTTTATATTAATAGTTTGTCCTATCACAAATATTAACCCTCTATCCTCTACCCTTAACCCTTCCTTCCTTTATCTCTCTCCCACTCCCTCCCTCTCTCTCTCTCTCTCAATTCTCTCCCTTCTACCCCTCATCTCTAAACCCTCAACCATAAACCCTTAAACCCTAAACCCTTAAACCTTTTATCCTCTACCCTCAACACTCTTCCCCTATCCCTTCCCCCTCATAATTAATCTCTCTCTCTACCTCTCTTTACCACTCCCTCTCTGAGGTCTCTCTCTCACTCACTCACTCACTCTATCTCAAGTCTCTCCCTCCTACCACTTCTCCCTCTCTTAGGTCTTTCTCTCACTCACTCACTCCCTCTATCTCTCTCCCCTTAACCCTAAAACCTAAACCCTAAACCCTTAACCCTTAAACCCTCTACCCTCTACCCTTATCCCTCCCTTCCTTTATCTCTCTCCCACTCCCTCCCTCTCTCTCTCTCAAAACTCTTCGTCCTACCCCTCATCCCTAAAACCTCAACCATAAACCCTTAAACCCTAAACCCTAAAATCTTCTATCCTCTACCCTCAACACTCTTCCCCTCTCGCTTCCCCCTCCTAATTAATCTCTCTCTCTACCTCTCTCTACCATTCCCTCTCTGAGGTCTCTCTCTCACTCACTCACTCACTCTATCTCAAATCTCAACCTCCTACCCCTTCTCCCTCTCTTAGGTCTTTCTATCACTCACTCACTCCCTCTATCTCTCTCCCCTCCACCCTTAACCCTAAACCCTTAAACCATCTACCCTGTACCATGTACCCCCCTCCCTTTATCTGTCTCCTCCCTCCCTCTATATGTCTCCCACTCCCTCCCTCTCTCTCTCTCTCAAGTATCTTCAATATCCTACCCCCTCTCCCTCTCTTAGGTATCTCTCTCACTCACTAACTCCCTCTATCTTTCTCCCCTTAACCCTAAACCCTCTACCCTTAACCCTCCCTCTCTCTCAAGTCTCTCCCTCCTATCTCCTCAACCATAAACCCTTAAACCTTCTATCCTCTACCCTCAACACTCGTCCCCTCCCCATTCCCCCTACTGATTCTCTTTCTCTCTCTACCTCTTCCCTTCTTCCCCTCTTCCCCTCTCCCTTCCCCCTCCTAATTCTTTCTCTATATATATCTCTATCTCTCTTTCCCTCTCTCTCCCTCTCTCTCTCTCGCTTTCCCACCCTCCACCTCCTAATTACTCTTGGGTATATGTGTGAAAAAATTAGATAACCAATTTAGATTGGATATCTGATTTATAGCACCAAAATATTACATTTTAATTTTTTTTTCAAATTAGATATTAGACACGAATTGGATATCCAAAAAAAATCAGATATCTAATTTGTAGTACTTTGGCTTGGGCATTGCTATGGAGCAAGGTACTGACAACCAACCCAAAAAAAAAAGTCAACTTAGGTTTTTTGCATTTTTTGGCGAGTTCAAAATGCTACTTTTTTCATGTTGCCACTTTTTGGCCCATCATGATCCTACACATAGCCAGGTCTAAATTAGGTAGTTGTTATTGCTAAGGTGGATCACTCCTTTCTTTGAAGGCCATACACTTATTATTGGGTCAATTTTTATTTTCTTTAGAAAATTCCTATTGCCTTTTTGATAGGTTAATTATCATTTGATTAGATGGGTTATGAAGCACTTATTTCAAACAAATATCATTATGAAAGAAGTACATTGGCATGAAATTAAATATGATTTGTATTCCAATGTAAAAACTACAAAGAATGGAAACAATTCTTTCAACACATAAACTATTATGTAGTAGTCAATTAAAATGAAAAAGCTTACTCTATATTAGTTAGGATACACAACTAAGAAAATGATCTAAAGTTACTTATTTATCCTAGAGGAACTAAGTATATAGTATACAAAGAAAACCAAAAACCCACAACTACCCCTATTTTGAAGGAGTTTAGTTTTCTCCCCTTCCTGATCTTGCTAATATTGTCTAATTATTTTAAAGAGATGAAGGGTCATAACACAACTTTATTCAACCCAGTAAATATCTTGGTTAATGAAACTTGAAAAAAACAACAAAACAATTGCTATGTTTGGCATTTCATGTTTAATGAAGAGTGGTGACAATAATCTACTTATAGTTTAATAAAACACTATTTTTATAAGAAGGCTTGACATTAGAAAGATAAGTGTTACTTATATTTTAATAAAACACTATTATAGTTTTACCAACATATAATATTGTATGCTTGCATGGCTTCTTAGTTAATATATTGGGAGATAGAGATAGATGGGGAGAGAAAGAGATAGAGAGATAGAGATATATGGGAAGAGATTCAAGAGAGATGGAGATATATGGGAAGAGAAAGGAAGAGAGGTGGAGATAGAGAGTCGATGGATAGGGGGATAGGGAGGGAGAGAAGGTGAGAGATAGAGAGGGGGAGATAGAGAGGGGGAGGGAGAGAAAGGAATATAGATAGAAAGAGATAGAGAGAGGAGTAAGAGGGAGATAAAAAGAGAAATAGAGATAGAGATATAGAGTAGGAGAGATGGAGGGAGAGATGGAGTGAATGAGAGAGAAAGGGGGGAGAGGGAGAGATAGCTCAATAGATAGAGGGGGGAAGAGGCAAGAGTGACATAGATAGTGGGAGATATAGAGATATAGAGAGTGACAGGGAGAGATATATCAATCACCCTCCCTATATCTCTATCTATTCATCCAGTATCTCTTTATCTCTTTACCCCTCTCTATCTCTTTGTCTCTCTTTCTATTTGTATTTTTGTCATTATCTCCCTGTCTCTTTATATTTTCTTCCCTATATTTAACTTTGTCTCCTTATGTGTGCAATGGGTGCATTGAAAAGGTCTTAAAGGAGAATTATCATATCTTTAATCAAATGGCATGCTACCTTGATCATAACTCCCCAAGGACACATGCCATCCTTGGATTGTTGACATGAAACAACCAATCAAAATTTAGTTTCTCTCTCTCTCATATTAATATATATTCCTATTATATTAAATATATATTATATTAATTATATTTTGTATTATATAAAAATATACTTATTATTAATTATTAATTATAATAATTTTATATGTATTTAATAATTTTGTTAAAGAATATAATATATAATTATAATAAGTTGAATAATTATATTATTTATTATGTAAAATATAGCTAATATATACTTAACTATATTGTATAATATTAAAACCTAGCTAAATGACACCAAAATTTTGAACTTAATTAACATACTATAAAACCTAACGAAACCAGGTTGTAGCTTGTCAAATTGGAGAAGTGAAAGGTCAATGCCAGCACCGAGGAAGAGTTTGGAGTAGTGAAAAAAAGGTCAATTCCATTGCCGAGGAAGAGTTTGGAGTTAAAACAAGGTCAATACCAACACTGACGAAGATTTTGGAGGAGTGAAAACAAGGTCAATATCAGCACTGAGGAAGAGTTTGGAGTGAAAACAAGGTCAATACCAGTGCCGAGGAAGAGTTTGGAGTTAAAACAAGGTCAATACCAGTGCCGATGAAGAGTTTGGAGGAGTAAAAACAAGGCCAATATCAGCGCTGAGGAAGAGTTTGGAGGAGTGAAAACAAGGTCAATACCAGCGTCGAGAACGAGGTTGAGGGCACTCAGGGAAAATCGATGACCAAGGGGAAATGAGTACTATAAGTTTGGCACCCCTATTCTCTTTAACCTTCAATTTTCATGCCTAGTTTCCAAAGATCTTCTCGTACATTGGCACCCCCATTCTAGTAAAATGGTATAAGATAAGACAAAAAAAAATAGCTTAGTCTTTCACATTTTTATCTACCAGCCTCAGGTCTTGGAAAAACTCCCATAATCTACCCACATCTTGGTTGAGGTCTAGGATTTCATCACACATAGCCTTCATTGCATGAGTCTAAAGCAATTGTAGACTTAGCCCAAGTATATGCTAGGCTAAGGTAGATCTAATGAATGAAAATAGAGGCATACAATTCTTCTTTAATACCTCCACGACAAACATATGGGTATGTGCAGGATCATGATGGGCCAAAAATGGCAATATGATGGGTATGTGGCTGATGACTATTTTTTTACCCAAAATTGATGAAACAAAAAGGGTTTTTAAATGAGATTCTCAACTTTCCACTGATATAAATTATGCTTTACTTTGAATTTAATAAGTAATTATTATTCATTTTATATTCAAATTACGACTAAAGTCCTGATTGATAAGTTGATTGAAAAATATCAATATCTTTCAAACAGTATCACATTTTTTGAATCCAAAATATGTGTCACACTCTATGCTTCACATACTATAGGATTAAAAAAATCAAAATTGAATTTCATGAAGTTTTGACCAAGTTAAGGTGGTCAGCCATATGAGTTTTCATATTTTTAAAAAAATTGTAATAAATAATTCATAATTAATCATTTACTTGGAAAAAAATTACAAAAAAATATGCATCACATCGAGGCATGATTCCTCTACTTATATCTAAAATATTATAAAAAAATATTATCATTTTATTGTGGTTAGGGTGGTCGGATAGACACTTACTTTTTTTTTTCCCTGAAATTTAATTTAAATACCACTGCATTGAAATTTCAAATTTTCACCAAATAGATTTAAAAAAAAAAACCTAGTAGTTTAGAAACTACATTCAATTTTCTAAATATTCTATTCTTACATATTTTTGAAATAATATAGATAACTTATTCAAGTTTTACATCAAGTTGCCTAACTCTGATTTTTCTAATTTTTTTGCCACTTAAGGGCTTGTTTTTTCCATGATGATCCTGCACATACCCATATGCAAGGTGTTGGTTGCTTTTTATAGTAAGCAAGTTGATCTTCTAATATACCTATGGAATTTCCAATTCCAATAAAGGGTAGCTCTTAGGACTTGGACCAACTGACGAGGATTTGAAAGACCTCCTACACTTTGGGCTCTGCAAGACCTAGGAGGGTGATCCCTTAATGCGTTTACAACCTTTGCACCATCATCATAAACAACATTAACAACAACAAATAATCTCATTTAATAGCTCAACATAATAGGATAATACCGAATAGAATTGGTTGTTTATCAATAATATCAACTATTTGGAGCATGAGATAACTACAACAACATTTCACAGTATAAGATAGTCATTGATTTGCAATTTGTAGCAAGCTCTAGGTAAAGGAAAATAAATACTAAACCATATGAATAAGTACAACTTAGATCAAGCATTTTAATTAATTCCTTTAATTAAACCTAAAACAAGAATCATACACACCACAACAGTGAGATGAACAAAACAACCCTTGATCATTTTATTCAAAATTCAGATATGCTTGTTCAATGGAGAGACATGAGTTCAAATTAATCATATCAATTCAAATGCCAGTACTGTCATAAAACATCAAATCCCCATGAATTCAAAACCTACTATAGAATGAGTCAAAACCTAAATTGCATTTTCCCTAAAACCATCAGACTTTACAATTTGCTCTACAACTTCATCTAGACTCAACCAAAAATATCTAACTTGCTAATCCATACTTTTGGCCTTGAAATCCTTCTTATAGAAAAAGAAGGAGAAAACAAGCATCAGGCCAGAAAGCACACGTGTCACTAGCCAATTGGACCACCTTGTGATATTCCAAAAATTTGTTACAATAGCAATCTCCCCATAGAATCTTCTTGTTCATCGTGCCCGCTAAGAATGGTTGATGCAACAACAAAAAAATTCAAGAATTTCGCACCTAGACTATCACCAAAAAAAAAAATAGAATCTGTTGTAACTGTAATAGCTGATTTGTCAACCGTTAGCAACCTACTCCTATTCACTCTTAGTTAAATATACATTTACCCAATTCTGGTACTCTTCATCAGTTGGCCAATCAAAATTGATCACCTCATTCACCTTGACACTATAAGGTTTGTACTTAACTGCCACTTGATTCGCTTCTCTTTCAAAAGACTCCAAGAATGAGCTGGTGCTAATGATTTTGTCCATACAACTCACGAACAAAACATAATCTGAGTTACCCTATTTTTGAGGGTTTTGTAGTCAAAACATGATCTAAAGGGGCTCTTACACTTTTTGTGATTATTGTAGCTTATGTAAGAGGCCCCATGGATATTGTTGTAATTGTAGGATGCATGAATAGTGCGTAGGATGAGAAATAAAGAAGGTATAGCTATTTTCCTCACTAGTTTTGTGAAGAAAAGCATGTGAAATGAGAGGTCCAAGCCTAGGTTCCAACAAAACATGTATGGGAGATCTGATTTTATGAATTTTTATCCATGTACAGACCTAATGGCTTGTTTTTGAACACTGAATATAAATGATATACATACACACACAGACACACACATATATATATGTATGTATGTATGTATATGTATTTTTAAATGTAAATGTAAATGCAATTACTGGATGCTCTCCTAAAACAATAAATGCAACATATCATTAAAGAAATCTATATCTATGTATATAAATGTGTATTTCTAAATGAAAGTGTAAATGAAAAGAGCATATGAGTTTGTAGTGTTATAGATACAACATATCCATAAATTAATGTAATTGAAATTCTAAAGTCTTCAACACATATAATATGAAATTGATCAAACTATTAAACTATATGAGAAATAAATGAAAACAATAAATGCATATGTATGTGTATTTGTAAATGTAAGTGTAAAATAAATAAGAATAATGAAAATTATAAAAGAATACAAGGAAAGGTCTCATCCCTTCTTGGCAGTGATAACCTCGTCCACACACAACCCTTAAAAATTATGAATAGAGGATTATAATCTTTGAAGAACTCAAAGTTGATTCTCTCCTATCTGATGCAATTAGTCATTTTATCCTTACAAACATTTATAGTGATTACTAGAGGAACATAGACCAATTATTAATAATAGAATAATTTGATCATACTTTTCCAATGATGGCATTATGAGAAAACCTTAGGTTAAATGAATAATTCCTAGCTAAGTTCTTTAAATAATGTCCAACCGTATAAGAGAAGATCACTACTATGTATACTTGGATACCATGGAGAAAGGCTAGTCTTTGGGCTCTTTCATCAATCATCCTACCTTAAAACATACCAAAAGTCTCCTAGCAATTAGACATAGGAAGATTTAATATGACTTAAAAAAAATTATTGCCAAAGCATAAACTTATGATGACTTAAGCAGGCCTAGTACACACTCCATCCCTATTAACCACTTAGACATATGGAAATTAAATGTAAATTTTCTACTATTTTCAGTCATGTAGGTGTCCAATAAAACACTTGGTGGTGTTTCCCTTCAAGTTTATTTAGTTGAATGAAGATCAAAAGTCCTTTGATTACAATTAGAGAATACATTTGAGGCCTTGGTTGTGTAACTAGTGGACCATAGTCACATTTAACACTTGTTACAATTTTGGGAGTTAAAACGTTAAGTAGATTTGATTGGTGATGGACACATTTGGATGGTAGTAACAATAGCTTGCAATCTATCAAGACTTGATTACCTTATAACCTATGAAATTCTAGCATTGAAATGATAGATTAACCATAATGTCACCTTGGGATCACATCACCATGAAAGAACTTCATCCAACATCCTTATGAGTGCAGGTACCACCAAATAGGTATTTTTCAGATCTATCTTCCTTGAGAGAGGGAAATTCAGGAGGAGAAGAGAAAAGCAAGACATGTAGTATGTCTAAAAGAGGCAGATCAACTAGAGGTCAAAATATTAGAATAAAATTCTGTAAACGCACGGAATTTTTTCTTCCTGAAGGGGGGTCATGTTCTTATGATGATGAGAACATATGCGACGTTGAGGTGCCCTTGAGGTACAAACATCTACGGAAACAATGGGTACCCAAGGAAATTCCTCCAATAAACCATGATTTTTGTGTCAATGAGAGGATATATCACATAGCACCATCATCATTACATGGTTTGGGCCTATTTTGCATGGATGGCATAAAGGCCTGTTACAAAAAAGTTACTAAATTGATGGAGTATGTTGGACCCTATTACAGTTACAAATATTGGATGCAACTAGTTCGATATACACGAAGTATGTGTAGGTATGCACTGTTAGCAAATTATATACAACTAAAAGATAAGGATCAAAATAAAGGAGTGGCAATGTACATTGACGGAAGGCCAAAAGCATCAGGGAATATTGTAGGGTTTATAAATAGTACACAACCTGGGTCAACAAATAATCAACCCAATTGCATATTCGAGGCGCACAAGGGAAATCATGTATTCGTATGTGCGATAAAATCAATAACTGTAGGGGAAGATTTTCTAATCAATTACAATTTGAATCACTTAGTTACAAACATAGTTACTGTGGGGGTGGTACGTACTATGTACCATTTTACCCAACCTCCAATTAATGACTCCAATATACCATTTTATTCTTATATTTTTTTCGTAAGTCTATTGGTTTCATTTCGGTAATATTTTTTTATATTTATTTTTTGTCATAGGGGGACATTGATCATACAGAGAAGGCTCTGGCCTAGAGCACAGATCGCGATGTATCTTTAGGCACTTCTACCTAATAGGTTTACCTCAATGTAATTGTACAAATTAGATACAAGCAAAATGTTTTATTATTATGTTTTTTTCATAAGCTTTTTGGGTTAATTTCAATAATGTTTTTAATATTCTTGTTGCAGTCGACTAATCGGGGAAAGGCACCAGTAGTAGAGGAGAGCATCCATAGTGAGGTGCAATCAATATTTTGTGATGATGACATCGCTTATTCAACAAACCCTCTGGATACGATAAAGAATATCCAAAAAAAATGCAATGAAGAAATGGTTAAGTTGATGTTCATAGTGCCTCAAACATATGAGATAAGAGAGAGGGTTAAAATATTGACTGAGAGATTACAAAAATTGCAAGTAAGTTGTAATGAGGTCTTTAATTATAACATAAGTTCATTCATGGTTTTATATTTTGTACTCTTTTATGTCATGAACTAAAATATGTGTTGTTTTTATAGGGTTATTTGCCTCCTCATGATGCTCCTAGCCATGATCAAGGTACTGCAAGTGTTGCCCGAGGAGTAAGGGTTGGTACAAGTGTCCATCCTGATCTTCCTACACATACATCACATCATCTGAACCCATCATCCATGCCTATATTATCGTCTGAAATGTCGGCAACATATACCATGTAGGCATCCATTAATGCACCCTTTGGCAGGGAACACATACCAGAACATGTGTCAGGACATGTACCTGGGGATGTAGAGGCCACTAGTACTAGTGATGTTTTAGCAAAATTTCCTGGATCTTCCCGTATTACTAGTACGAGAACATTGCTAGTCACACTTGTGGTGACCGAGGATTTCATTCCCATAAAGACAGAGAAGGTCCCAGGTACTTTAAAATGTTTTAATTATTATTATATATTATCCAATTCAAATTTACTTATTGATCGCTCTTTTTAGATTATTGATCCCATGATCATTTTGTAGGAAATGATGTCTTTTATTAACATCTAAGTGGTATTACATTGGGGTTATTCGGGCCCACCATACGTACACGGTGGAATGCCCAAAATCAAGATTTAAAAGATGAGCTCATTAACCATTTAGTTGTGTTGTTCGATGATAAAACATTCAACCAAACCAAGGTCCTTAAGAAAGCTGGTACCTATCTAAAGTATGTGAGGGACCAATATAGTTCACATTTAGAGAAGAACAAAAAGTACAAGTGTCCCCCCATGATTCCGGAGAGGGAGTGGAAGGACTTGGTGTCAAATGGAAAGGAGAAGGCTGAAAAGAAGAAAAGAAAGACACCAGTGGGCCAAGAAAGGTATGTGATACTATCAACAATGCAATTATATACTAATTACTCTTTCTTTTTACATAATCTAATGTATTTCAAACTTTTCATAGGCTGCCCAACACATCGAAGGCAATGAAGGAAAGACTAGAAAATCACGGGCAACACAAATTTGGCTCTGGTGGTTGTATTAAATTAGCCGCACGAATTGTAAGTATCAATAAATTAAATATTGCATCCAAATTATAATAAATTGAATTTTTTTTGGTTTTATCACACCATAGAAGAAAAATTGATGATCTTATGCAAAAATGTAGGGCTCTAAATTCAATAGAGTTCCCACAGAAAAGGACCTGAAGATTGCCTTCCAGCAAGGCTATGGAGTCATGAATGAATGCCTAAGAGTCTTGACTGGGCAAACACAATCTTCCATTGCATCCGACACGCAGGTAAATAAACTCAATAAAGTTTATTTAAAATTGAATACTTGTGCAATCTATTCAATATTAATTTCCACCATAAAGTAATTACATGCCTATTTTTTTAAACATTCAATCAATGATAATACTACACATGACATTGGAATGCAGCCTGGTGAGGGTGGAGCACAACATGCAGATGAAGGTCATGGTGTTCATCCCGATACTTTGGAGCATGATCAGGCTAGAGAAGATTAGGAATATGATGTGGCCCCATCAGGTAAAGACAACCACTCTAAAGTTCTCTTAAACATGTTTAATTGCAATTGGTGTAATAATTAATGTAACCTTTCATGTTTCAACTTTAGAGCATGTAGAGCATGATCAAAATGTTGAGCATGATCAGGCTAGAGAATATTAGGAACATGATGTGGCCCCATCAAGTAAAGAGGACCACCCTCATGTTCTCTTAAACATATTTAATTTCAATTGGTGTATTAATTAATGTAACCTTTCATGTTTCAACTACAAATCAGGATTTAGAGGGTGTTCAGCATGTTGAGCACGAGTCTATAAAAAAAGTTCAGGAACATGATGTGGACCCATCAAGTAAAGATAACCACTCTAATATTTTTTTAATTAATGAAATACTTGTAACAATAATAATAAAACATATTAGTTTTACATTTATTTCTTATTGCAGCATACCTCCCCTTGCAGCGACGTCCACATCATGAGCAGACGACTAGACGTACATTAAGATCATGAGTAGAGGTAAAAAAAATTAAAGGGGGGACAACTATTGATTTAGAAAATGATACTCCACTTCAGCTTTATGTAGCTTTGAAAAAGAAACAAAAAAAAAAGTGATTGTAATCATATCATGACAACCATATTTTTGATAATATGTAAAAACTGAAAGAATGAATATTATATGTTAATGAATGAATGTGAATATGTTAATTAATGAATTTTATATGTTAATGAATGAATGTTATATGTTATTAATGGATGAATGAATGAATGAATGTTATATGTTATTAATGGATGAATGAATGATTAATGTTATATGATTGGGTATGGGGAATTGAGAGTGATGTGAGGGGGGGGGAGGGAGGGCCAAATGAGCTTCCACCATCATGTGGTTGGCCCTGTTAAGTAGAGAATATTAAACTATTCTTGAAACAAAGAGAAGATCAATAAAGTAATGCACTTTTCAATATAAGAAATGCATCGTTTGAAGCATCAAACCAATATGCAAAGATGAAAGAAAGTGCCAACTTTTCACTATGGTGGCAAAAAAATGATTCTTTATACCTTGAATCCATGCTCTGTATCATAATTTGAAGTTGTTTCCATTCCAATGTTCTGATTTTAATTTGTTTTTATGATTTGTATGAATACCACATTGTTTTGTGTGTGAATTTGGTTTCAAAGCTCCGTTTCTTTTGTTTTTAGTGGTGACATAACTCTAAAATTTGACTTTTGTACATAACAGGTTAGTGATAAAATTGATAGCTCTGAAGGGTTTAGAGGCTCGATTGAGATAGATACATGGATATTTGGATCTTGTTGTTGATGGGAGGCTTTCACTTAACCATGAAATTTTGTACCATCTACAGGTATGCAAAAGTTTCTCTACTTACATTAATTCTTGATCATAAATTTTGTAAATGATATTAATGCTTGAAACTTAAGATTCGTTTCATTGTTATAATGATCAAAATGTTGTACTTTTCTATACATTCAAGCATTCTCTTGCCCCCTACCCTTTTCTCTCTCCCCCCTCCTTTTAAGAATTTTCTTTGTCATAAAAGATTCACATTTCTGTCTCATT
Source organism: Sequoia sempervirens (assembly GCA_007258455.2). Taxonomy (NCBI): domain Eukaryota; kingdom Viridiplantae; phylum Streptophyta; class Pinopsida; order Cupressales; family Cupressaceae; genus Sequoia; species Sequoia sempervirens. The sequence continues at coordinate 464,708,008 of VDFB02058242.1, read as the reverse complement.
TACACAAATTTATCTGAAGTGCTAGGAGTGAATAAAGATATGTAAAAGATGATGTATTATGTCTAAACAATAACTTTCCATCTTATACCTAATTAAATCCTTAATATTGGAATAGTTTAGAGCTCAAATAATGCTTGTATATGCATGTGTAGCAATAAGGGAGCCTATGTGAAGATTGAAATTTAAAACATCACTTCAGTATTTTTCCTTAGGAAGTGAAATGATATTTTGAGTAATACAAACCTACACACACATTGATATTTTTTGGCATTGCATTGAAGAAATTTTTTTCTCTTATACCTACCCTCAGCTAGACATGGAGGTATATAATATTGGTTTCTGGGTTTATTCTGTAAGTAGTTAATTTCACCGAGGAAGACTAAAATCTTCTTAACGTCTTGTGTTAGGTGTGAAAGCATATGAATCACTTGCTGAAGGCACCATTTTGTATTCATCCAAAAACTGGTTTGTTCTTTTTTTTTATGTTTCTTGCATGTGTTCTTTTTAGGCTCTAGAGATGTAGCTCGGCTCTTTCCTTTGCACTTTTCATCTATTTTGATGATTACAATAGATTGTCCTCATAATTTTTCATGTAGATCTATTTGTAACTTGATTTTCTACCAATCAATTTGCAAACCACTCACATATTAAGGACCATTTCACTAACTTGTAGTCATCCATTACTTCATATGTTGCAGGTTGTGTCTGTGTGCCAATAAATCCTGATGATTGCGAGAAACTTAATCCTACAAGTGTACCCAATCTTTCTCAAGTAAAATTCTTACCTTATTTTATAATACTTTAAATGGTTAATTGAAGGTACTTCTTTAGATCTGAGATAGTTGAACCCTGGATTAAAATATGGTATTAGATGGGTAGTATAATGATAAAACTGAGGTCCATTGAACACAAATTACGAACATAATTTACTAGACTATGAATAGTGTTACAATTATAATTATTTCTCCTTTACCTACCTCTGTATTAATGAAAAAAATAATAGATATTGGAAGTTCATTACATGTCTCATGTATGTGTTAGTATTTTAATTTTTTTTAAGTTGTTCAAGAGCTTGATTAGGTCAAGAATATGTTCTGCAAGCTCTATTCTCTTGACACTGCTCAACATTTTCCCTACACATTTTCTCTTCAATCCAGATGTTTCTTAACTCCTTCCCTTGTTAGCCCTTGGGTGTTCTCAAGTGTAATGCTTTTTCTATGCATCTTGTAGTCTGTATGTATGATCAGTCATCTCTTATGAAGCATGGATAACCTTTGATGGAATTGTTGTTGTAATTATTGTGAGAATAATCATTTACTTTGTATGGAAGTAAGTATTTTTCATATTATTTGACTTGGTATTGTAAACTTGTCTTTGCAGGATTCTCTTGGGGGTAATAGCAGAACTGTGATGATAGGTAGATTTGTTTCTTAACTCCTTCCCTCGTTAACCCTTGGTTGTTCTTAGGTGTATTGATTTTTCTATGCATCTTACAGTCTATATGTATGATCATTCATCTCAAGTGTAATTAATATTCTATGCATCTATGCATCTTGCAGTCTGTATGTATGATCAATCATCAATCTCTATGATGGTACATTTCAACGAATATTTAAAAAAAAAAACATTTCATTGTTTCATCACAATTTCAACGAAAACCACTGATGAATCGCCGAAAAGGTTCGACGAAGTTGCTATAGCTACTACGAAGGCTTCGTCATAACTCCTTGGCCATTTCATTGCAATTTCGATGAAATTTTGGTGTTGTTTCGACACTACTCCTCGCCCATTTCGTCGAAACAGTGATGAACTTCTGCTATTGTTTCAACGCTACTCCTTTCCTATTTCGTCGAAATGGCAATGAACTTCTGGTGTTGTTTCGACGCTACTCCTCGCCCATTTCATCGAAATGGTGATGAAATTTTGGTGTAATTTGACAATGGATACATGAAGTTTTTGTTGATATTTTGACAAAAATCTGAGCCATTTTATGATGCCGATGACCGACGAATCTATGCCATTATTTCAATGTTTAATTCATCATCGACCTTTTGACGAAAAAAATAATGACAAAAATATTTTTGTCATTTTGTCGCTTGTCCAAGAAAGATTTGTCAAATGACCGACGAATGTCCATCAGAAAATGGTGTCAAATTCAGTAGTACCATGATTAGTTACCCACATATATGTGATTCAAAACTATGAGCATCGAATGAAATGATTAACAACATTAGTAATCATCACAGACACTCTTTTTTGAGTTATCAAATTGAATTTCGGATGATAATACATGGGTTTCACCTTGTTAAAGGGTCATTGTTAGATATGAATAGCTTCCATAAAACATCCTTCTTCACGCTACTCCCTGCGTCCTTTTAGCAGAATGCCTATGCGCAAAACTTGCCATTTCTATCGCCATATCGGTTGTCCACTATGCGGGTTCTTCCACCCTCAGGACCATACAGTTCTAACAGTGGTAGCATGATAGTACCCTGCATTCTCCCCTCTACAAATGGCATCCTCACGTCCCGTGTCTACCAACACAGATCACCAAACTTTACAAAAACACAACTTTTCTAGTCTTTCAGGCGTAGCATGAATTTTAATGTGGAAGGAATCTTTGATGAAGCCACCAAAAGGGATGGATGATTAAATGTGGTGAAAGAAATTTAGATCATTGGGGGCTGTCCATCATGAGTGTTGTGCACCCGAGTACTAACCAATGATGCAAAGTCAAATACACATATGGGATCACCTCTCTTTTGTTACCACTCAAAGGAATGAATGCAAGAATGGCTCTTATTATGAGGGGAGAAGGCCTATAAGTTTGATTTCACAATGCCTTTGAAATGGCATCATGGTATTTGACATGGAGTTACTACCAATAGAGAGGTTTCAATAAATAAATGATGTAAGAGCAGAGAGCCAACATAGTTGACGATGGCAGGGGGATTTTTGTTTTGTGGGAATTCTCTCACGAAATGTTGACTAGGTTTCACCATTTTCAAACAACATTGTTAACATGACCATCCACACTATTATCTTCGATGACCCTCTTCACTATGGAGCCCACAACTCTCATAGTCGTCTGTCTCTCAGCCATGACAATTATCTTATGATGGGGGTTCTATTTCTTTTTCCCTCTCGTGGGTAGCGCTATAAACTTTTCCCTTCACGATCCATCTTCACAACCACATCAACAGTCATACTCAAAGATTAGGAGACATGGATCGAGGGTTCTACTCTCCCTGTCTCAGTGTAACATTTCCAACCCCACAAGATAGCAGAGTTCTCTCCTCTGGTGGATACCACGGCCTGGGTGACTACCTTTTAATGATGTTTTTTTGTTGCTATTGTTCAACAATGGAGTTTCGCACATTCTCTCCTGCCACTCTTGGGAAACATTGAACAATGACATGGCTGTCATGGCCACAAGGGACATGCATAGTGATAGGGATGATCCATTGAGAGTAATTTGAAGATAGCTATAAGAATCTGAGTGATTTTCACTGACACACCCATATATGTACTGACTGTTTAAGAATGGATTTTTGTGAATATGGGAAGAGGTGATGGTTGTCAAAGGCATACCAATGCAATACCATGAGCATATTAACTAATGTGCAACCACTGATTCCTTCATTGAAGTTATATGAACCATGTTTCGAGGATGACTTTCTAGTTCATATCTGGTTGACTCATAGGGCACTCATCTACACTCCAGTTCAAAAGCAAAGGTTGCAAACATGAAGCAAGTAGGATTGGAGAAAATAGAATATATGCATATCTTGTGGGCTTCTATGATGTTGGCACCATCGCCCAGTGGGTCATTCAAGAGGATCTCATTTAATTAATGCCAAGGCCCTCATTTTCACTGCCTCATGTCTTCACATCATCAATAGATATAGAACATGGCCTCATAATGCCAGATCCCGTGGTGGACTGTGTAAACTTGTGAGATGGTGGTGTGCGGGAGTTGGTATTGTGGGGGCCACCACTACATATAGGGTTTTTATTTAAGTGGAATCCTCACATTCGCTACCTGCATTCTATTTCCATAGGGTATCCAACACCATTGTGATTGAGAACATGATGAAGGGATGGGAAATAATGAAAATGGTAAACTTCGGTATCTAGGTAAATAGTTTCTGAGGGATGGAGCACTTGACCAGGAACAGGTGTTTTAAGTACATTAAGTGATATTATTGGATGCTCAGGCTAGGGTAAAATATGCAAATCAAGCATCAAGCTAAATTAAGAGGGGGAAATGATTCTAGGCCTGAAATGTTGTGATTTGTAATGTCGCTCCATTATCTAGTTGTGACTGGGTCATCTGAATTTCCCTTCCCTAGTAGTATTATTACTTCTCATTGGTTGCTTAGAGGATATGCAATGATAGGGTTATTTAAATTGTGGTTAAGCAACCAGTTAAGATATGTATTAAGTGGTCACATGGGCACCAAATGGTCATATTCAAAGTTTATATCATTATTCACATAATCTTAACTTGATCTACTATCTTGTGCAGTGCTTTGTTTACAATAATCATTGAAGGAGCTTGCTACAAGAGGAAATTGCACATGATGGCTAGTCCATGGGTATGCTTCTATGAGAATGTGTCGGTGCTAATAAGGATGGCCAAAAGAGGGATGTTATCCTAAACAATGATTACCTCACTGAATGGGCTGACAAACAAGTGATAGCATGCCAAGGAGAGACAACACCCAAAATACAAATGACTATTTTCCAAAAATAGAGGTAAGAGGAGAGGCTATTGTATTCTTCATCAAATGATTGTGATCCATCTGGATTTTTCCCTTAGATTAGGGTTAATCAATCCATTGATGCAATTCATCATCAAGGCCCATCCAATCCATATGAGGATGCTACAAATCCATCAAACAGAAGGCAACCTTCAAATAATTTCCGCTATAGTAAAAAGGGTAATTAGCTAGAGGACAAAACTACTATAGCACCTGGGCACTACAAGACAAAATAAGAATAAGACAAAATATCTATTTTAAATTCCTTTATAATTGGGGGTAGGTGAAACCATAATGTAAAAAAATCTAGGACACTCGTTGTGAATTAATCTTGGCCATTCATTCTCCTTTTTGAAAACTATAAATAGGGGTCTCCCCTTCATTTGTAAATGGTTGGAAAGCTAGTGTAAAGGAATTCTGCAGCAATAGAGAGCTCCATTGCATGATTTTTGGGTGTTCATCTTGAGTTTTTTCATTATGCATGCATGATTCTACTTCCATGTTAGTTTTAGTTGTTAGTTTCTTGAGTGGAAGTGATAATGGTGTTTGTTATTACTGTATTTGATGAATTTCCAGCTCATGTTTTTTGTAGTTTGTTGATATGAACCACTTTGTAAAGCTAGTCTGAGCTCCCTTACTTCATTGCTGCAACTTATTTTAATTTCATGTTCATGATGTGTGTGTGCAATCTAAAAATTTCTAGTCCTTAGAAGATTGCACTAGTTTTGTGTAACTGTAGGTTCCCATTGGCCAAGAAAAACTTAGTTTAGGAAGTTTGTCTATTGTAGCAGCCCCCATGATTACTATTCATTCATAGCTTAGGTCTAGGAACTATTGAAATGATGGATGCACAATGTCCCTAAAGCTGTAGCCTTCAAGAGGACCTTTGCCAAGGAGAAATTCAACCACACAAAGAGTGTTGCAACTAAGGGCATGCAAATAGAGATTGCTATTGATCTAGAATATGAGATGATTACAAATGTACAAATGCCCTAAATATATAGGCATGAATTATATACAAGATGCAATATGATGTTGCCATGTGTCATGATCTAACAAGATGTGACAACATGTGAACCCTACCTAGGAAATGATAAAAGATTGAGATAAGTTCTAGAAGGACAACTCATCTTCTAGAAGGAATCTTATCCCATACAAATATGGAAAGGGGAATTACCCCATTATTTATGATTTATCTAATAATGTAGCCTAGGACTAAATTAATGCAAGACCTAAGTTAACTTATGCTAGTGTAATAAATAATTAATTACACTAACACCCCCCATAAGTGAAACTTAGGGAGGAGATGCAATGATTATACAAAGATGATCATGATGATGGGTCCCAACTAAATGATGGCCATATTAGGTACCCATTTACATTATGAAGATGAAATATGGAACAAAGCTCTCACAACCGGAGAAAAGGGGAAAACCCAATGGGAACAAAACCCCTCTCCAAAAAGGAGATGAAATGTAGAGAAGTGAGAAAGGATGGAAAGGATGGAGGACCCCCAAATACCCCCCAAGGACACCATCTATCACATGGATACAATACAATAAATGACACCCCATAGGGAGGAAAGAGAGAGACTATATAGCCCCCTTAGAATATGTGATCACCTGCAGAAAAGGTAATATTTTGAAGACAAAACATGATCTAGTTTCGACAAACAACTTGTCTCCCTTTCAGAAGAAACAAAACCAACTGCAACTGTAGAGATGCTTCCCATTCCAGATAGGAATTGAAGGAAGGATGGATGAAATTGGATGATAATGATGTATCTGAACTCTACTTGTGTGTCTCCTATCCTGAAGATGAAGATGCCACAATCAATGAAGAGGGTGACAAATCAGGACAATGGAAATTGATGCTGAACAATATCCAAAGATGGTGATGCAATGATTGTGATGGAGACTAGATTGCCCCTAAAAATGAAGTGTCCTCAAAACCATTGAAAGAAGTCTAAAGCAACAAATGTGTTCAAACCACATGTCTCTCGCTAGGAAGAAGAAAATCTAATGGCTTATCCTGAAGAAACTCCAAGTCCATAATGAAATGAGAGGGAAGAAGTCTCATATATGAAATCTTTGAATAGAAACCAAGTGCCTCCAAGATAGTCTCAGGATCCCCAATCAAGTTTGAGACAAAAGGATGAGGAGACTCAAGAAAACTCTCCAAACTTAAATCTAGATAGAGGAGAGAAGTCCTCTCAAGAATGTCCTCCAAACCTATAAAAGTAGCCAAGTCAGTGATACCTGAAACAAAGCCATCCTGTGATGTTAATTCTGGAAAACTAAATGTGTCCTGATGGATGATGATGGAAGCCTCAATCAATGACTCTGGACAAGGAATCACTGAATGTGAAGGGATACCAATAGTCTTTGATGGAGAAGAAGGAACATCTGAAGAAACCTTGTCAACCTCTTTGGAAGATTCAAGGCAATCCAAACAAACAACCTCTTGCATAGCAATAGCATCACAGGGTACCTCATCTAAGGAATGACATTTTGAATCATGACCATCAGGGAAAGGTGAATTATCTGAATCTCCATATATCTCCCAAAGCTTAGTCCAAAGGATATGAGGACAATCATAATGATCAATAGTACTCAAAACATTACAATCAACTTGCATTCCAATGATTTCCAAAACAGTATATTTACAACTCCAAGAAAATTTATGAATACCTTCACTTGGATGGAGAACTATACCATACAAATGTGGAAATAAATCAAGTGATTGGAGATGGTGTATGATCCCATCCTGCCATTATTTATAGTTTCCCTTGTGCAACATAACTAGAGAAAGAGAATATGCAAGCCCCATAATGTACTATCAAATTTCTCTAGAAACCAAGACACTAACCTTCAACAACAAATGGATACTTCCAAAGATGATGTGCAACTGAAGTGATGCTACCTAGATCAAATATTATTTTCCCAAGCTTTAGGATATCCAAGTTATTGAGCAAATGTAGCAAATTGAAAAAATCAATCCAAGAGTGCCTGGAGTTGAAATTGATCAAATTGTTTGAACTAATGAAAAAATATTTGAATTATCTTCCTGATGCCGCTAGAATCACCGAAATTCGACAATCTTGTCAGAAGTTATGAGCCTTTATGTCCAAACAAGGGTTTTGACTTTAGTGGACTGTAGATTTTTTTGCCAGAAAAATTCTATAGAATGGATGTCACCACTAGAAATTAGACAAATCCTCTTTTCGACGATATCTTGTTTGCTAAATTTAGATATCGTGGGTGAAAGTTATGAAAAAATGAAGAAAAGGCCTAGATGAGGCACTCTACAGGGTAAACAGGGGAAAAAAATAAGCCCTTAGGTGCTAACCTTCAGTCGTTGATGTGACCTCGGGCTATGAGTGGCAAAAAAAATGGGCTCCCTCCTTGAGTGGAAGAGGGGCTGAGAAACAGGCAGTGCAGTTTGTACAATGGTTGCTCTGCTTGAATAGAGTGGACTCTTTGGTTTTTGATGGAACCAAGGGCTGGGTGTGTGATCTTTGTGGGAGAAAGGGATCTAGTTGGTGAACAGTCAGTGAGGGAACAAGCTATCTAGTGAGTATATGGTGGCTGACTATGATGGACCGATGAAGGACTGTTGATAGTGGCCGGTGAATGGAACTCGAGATCGACGGAATGAGTTAGCGATGTGACGAGATAACAAGTACCTTCCAGCAGATAAATGCCACTGACAAAATATTTTTGTAGAATTTTTGAATTTTAAAAGTGCTGACGAATTGATATTTTAGATTGTTTTTTTAATATTGCAATAATTGCAATTAAAAAACCAAAATAGAATGCCGACCAAAAAATATATTTATATATCTATAGAGAATATATTCTAACTGAGAAAAATAAATCAAACCCCAAATTTTTATGCCAATAGGGCAAAAATTAAACCCAAAATTTTAATAAAATGTCGATGGATTATAGTCTATAGATTAAAAAATCATTTGATGCCGACCAGTAATATTAATAGGCGGTTTGATTTTTTTGCAAACTAATGAGAAATACCCAAAATATATTTTTTTTGCCAAAAAGATATAGAAATTAGCCCGATTTTTTTTCTAAAATAGAAAATGTCTACGACTAATTTTTTTCCTTAGACGACAACTGACCATGATGATTTTTTAATGCAAATTATACGAATAGTATGGTTGATTTTGCAAACCCAAAAATACCTCTGATGGCTCTCAGGTTGATGAATCTAATTTTGATGATTGGACAGGCAATCCTAGGGTTTTGATGCCTTTTAAAGACAATGGCAAGCTTAGATCTGACTCAATCTGCTTCAGAAATCAGCTTGTTCCTCGGGTGGAGTCAAGTAGCCTGCAATGGAAACCTTCAAGCCTGTAATGAATCTCTCTTGCCCAACTTTCATGATCCTGGGATGAACTCTCACTAGAAAGGCTTTGATACCATGTTGAAATGATGGATGCACAATGTCCCTAAATCTGGAGCCTTCAACAGGACCTTTTCCAAGGATAAATTCAACCACATAGAAAGTGTTGCAACAAAGGGCATGCAAATAGACATTGCTATTGATCTAGAATATGAGATGATTACAAATGTACAAATGCCCCAAATATATAGGCATGCATGATATACAAGATGCAATATGATGTTTCCATGTGTCATGATCTAACATGTGACAACATGTGAACCCTACATAGGAAATAATAAAAGATAGAGATAAGTTATAGAACAACTCATCCTCTAGAAGGAATCTTATCCCCTACAAACATGGAAAGGGGAATTACCCCATTATTTATGATTTATCTAATAATGTAACCTAGGACTAAATTAATGTAAGACCTAAGTTAACTAATGCTAGTGTAATAAATAATTAATTACACTAACAGGAACTTCCTCTCTTCCCTTCCATTTTTCCTTTTTTTTTTAAATAGTGACTTTGAACAAGGTTCATTACACATTGAAAAGCCAAATCTAAAGCTGAAATAGGAGTTCTAGATTTTTGTTTGAACCCACAACAACTAAACAACAATTTCCACATCCTAAGAACTCCATTTTCAAACCCAATTTCCAACACTTTGTAACTCATCTATAATTTTTCCCTGTGATTACCAACAAATCATATGAAACAAGTAAGATATTCCAAGCACTGTCAAGACCTGGCATTAGAGATCTTGGCATAGTGTTCTACAATTTGATTGTGGAAGATTGTCTTTCAAGAGAGGTGATTCACCTATGCACTACATGTGTTTAGAAGTGCATAAAACACCCATCAACACCTTACTAGTATTTTCTTTGTTTTCTTTTTCTTGTTATGGGTGTGATTGCATATGCGTAATGTGATCCCCCATTCTATTTTGTTTGATGTCTCTATCTCTTTGTGAGATTCCTCTATGTGTATCTACATTCTTCTCTATTTCATGAACATTTTATCTTTTTCATTTGTCTTGTGTTTTCCTTTTGGGGATGACACAAGGTGTCAAGACATTTGGGTCTCTTCCATGTTGACCCAAAAGATTTTCCTTTTCTCTTTTATTTTTCTTGTGTTTTCCTTCTGGGGATGACATAAGGAATTGAGCCATTTAGGACTCTTCCATGTTGACCTATAAGGTGTTTTCTCTGTTTTTTCTCTCTTTGTGTCATTATTCCTATTCCATGAGTATTTGGGGATTGATGATGATTCCAATCTCTCTCAAAATATTGTAGCAAATAAATGCTAACCCTAAATCCATGGATCCCTTATGTGTTATTTTTGGGATTTCATTTTGGGGGAAACCCCTTTTCATGATAAAGCTTCATTTGGAAACATATAACTTGGAATAGGGCTTTCCAAATAAGCTCTCATGTCCTCTGTATTTTTAGCATTTATTATTTAATACTTTAAAGTAATTTCTCATAGCATGGTGTTTAGCAATTTCTTTAAAGTGGGGGCATAAATTGGCATTACTCTTTTTCATTTCAATTCATGTTTCATTGTGTAGTATCCTTACTTCATGCGATGCATCTTTGAATTTGTGGTGACATTGTGTGTGATTTCCTTCAAGAGCGTGATCTCTTTTAACATATTATATTCCTCTTAGTAGTTTCAAGTGACACACTGCATCCCCTAAGTTGTGAATCTTCTATTCTTTGATTGGTCCTCTCTTGGAGACATTAGGCATGATGTTCCCTAGGTTAATACCTTACATGGACTAAGAAAAACTCCCTTGAACATACCTTACACTATTTTGTATTTAAATTATCAGTTATATGGCCACCTTACATAACACACTTTTCTTTCCTATGGATCCATCTTATTTGTTCATGGGTGTCAAGCATATGAAGCTTTGCTTTCCTCATGAATTGTTGTTGTTCGTTTTGTGTGGTGCCTTATCAAAGTTATTAGGAGGTATAGATTTGGTATGGCTACCGTATTGGAGTTGAACTTAGGTGTGACTTTCCCATAGCCACTTGCTTGTCTATATGAGTGCACAACGTCCATGTGCATATGTTTCTCATTGGGGGATCACCTAGTGGATGACCTGAGGTTCCACTAGCCCTTGTGAGTATTGGTTGGTTTGCATAGTGGACATCATGTTCCACTTGTAATTTTTTTTGGACAAATAGCTTAGATCTGATCCACATCAAGTGGGACAAATGGTTGATGCTTGATCCAACCCTTTTTGTTTTTATTTTTCTTTCACTTTGTCTTTGGTAGTGCATGCTTGTGCCTTTTTGTTGCTTCATGCATTATTTGCATGTGTGTTATTTTGTGCCTATGTTGGTTTATCATAGGATGTTGATCCCGGGGGCTTGTTCAACCCTCTTCATCATTGTCATCCTATCTCACTAGCATTGGTACACTTGGATCCCTCTTGATGCAAGTCTGTTTACTTTAGTGTTAATTTGAAGCAAGTTCCTCCTCTAGTAAAGTGGGGGATAAATGTAGTGTAGAAAAATGTATCCCTTTACATTTTCACACTTGTTTGGGCCCTCCCTGATAAAATTGGGCTTCTTTATGCCTTATTTGGTCCTATTTTGCATCCACAAGCCTTATTTAATGCATCTTTATGAGGATAATCATGACACATATCTAATAACCAATCATAATTTAATGATTTTGGATTGTATGACCAAGATTTAGTGATTTGTGACTCATACGCCACCTTGGTTGTATGGATCCCACCTAATTTTTGGGGCCTAGTCTTAAATTTGGCATTAAAATTAACATTTCTTGAAATTTGTGTCCCAAGCCTAGGCTACTAGGACTCATACACCCCAACTAGTGTATGAGTTGTGCTTAGCTTGGAACTATTTTAAATTCAAATTCTTGGTGAGATTTATTCTCCTAGATCTAATGTCAGCTTGTAGTGTTGTAATTTCAGGAAATTTGGAATAAACAAGTATAAATACGAGGTTATTTCACATATTTTCTCCTAGAAATTTTCATGAGCAAGTGTGATCTAAGTATTCAAGCATTCTAGCAATTCAAGAACATTCAAGAGCTGATTATCATGCATTTTGGAGCTACAATCAAGATTGAAGTTGTTAGTTTTATGATCAAATGTAATGCATAGAAAATTAATTCAAAATCAGACACAATAACACAATAGATACCCTGGGAAAACCCTCCTCTTGAGGGGAAAAAACCCAACAACAAATATCTCTCTATAATATAACAATAATGGCAACAAGTCTCTTTATAATGAGGCCAATCTTAAGGCCGATATGCAACACCTTCACAAGATGCAATGATAACAAGTAATCAACACTTCCTTGTAACTTAGATCTGCCCTTAAGAAATTAGCTATCTACTCTTGATAATTCACAATCTACACTTGATTGATTTTCCCTTGAAGAATTCGCACTTGGAAGAGAAGAAATACTTGAACTTGATTGATGCCCAAATGGAGTGGAATGATCTTGTATTTATACAACTTGAAGGAGAGAGGTCGCACCTTTTCATGCAAGGTCAGCCATCATAAAAATATAATTTCAATTTAATAAATACAATTTACGAGGAAGGTCAACCAAGAAGATAATTACAAAGTTTCCATGTGAAGCGCCTCTTTACATTGAATAATCACATATAAATAAGTATGAAGCCCGAAGCTACAATTACATCAACACTCCCTCTCAGCTAGGGATGAATACTTCTTGCTACACAAGACACATCACCTCATCATGATGTCAACCATAATGGCTACAACCATATGTGGAAGAGGAAGATATTACCTCATCGTGATATCAACTATCACCTCATCGTGATATCAGATATCACCTCAGCGTGATATCTACCACAATGGCTACAACCATATGTGGAAAAGAATGATATCACCTCATCATGATATTAGATATCACCTCATTGTGATATCAACCATAATGGCTACAACCATGTATGGTATGTAAAAGTGTTCATCACTTGCATGATGTTGTCACCTGAACATGACTTTCACCGTGGCTCTCCCAGAGGGTGAAACACAAGTACAAAAAATCATCACAGACTCTCTCACGTGATGCTATCATGGAGTCACACACATGACATCCACCATGGCTCTCCAAGAGGGTGGAAACAAGGGATTTCACATCAAACTTTTCTTGTAGAGAAGAATGCATTAACAAGGTATTTTACCTTGAACTTCTCTCACAGAGAAGAACTCATTAAATAGAATCACTAATACTAAGACTCCTTCTCAGGTAAGGCTATATTCTCCACCATACCAAGCTTATCTCAAAATTACATAAACTTTATCCTAGAGAGAGGCTTGGTGAGAATGTTTGTAGTCTTCTCATTAGTGCTGATATACCCCAACTATATAGCTTTCCTCAATACCATATCTCTGATATAGTGGTATTTGATCTCAACATGTTTAGTTCTGTCATGAAACATAGGATTGACAAAAAGATTCACACAACTTTGATTATCACAATGAATGATAGTCGACTTCAATGATTGTCCAAACAACCTAGAAGGAGCTTCTAAAGCCACACTGCTTCTCAAGCTACCACACAAGCTGCAATATACTTGGACTTTGTGGTGCTTAGTGCCACTAAATATTGCCTCCTGTTACACCAGGAGATCATCATAGACCCCAAACTGAAACAACATCTAGAGGTGCTCTTTCTATCAGCAACACAACCTTCCCAATTGGAATCTGTATAACCATATAGCTTCAAATCTACACCTGAAGAATATCTCAAGCCATATCCAATTGTGCCATGCAAGTATCTCAGGATATGCTTCACTGCAACTAGATGTATTTTCCTTGGTTCACAAATGAACTGACTAAGTGCACTCATTGCAAATAAAATATCTAGTCTAGTATTGACTAGATACACCAATGATCCAATCAACTACCTGTACATCGTTGGATCCACCAGATATGAACTAGTTGCAACCTCTTACAATTTATGCAAGTTGATCTCCATAGACATAGACATGGATTTCCAACCCATCATACCAAATCTCTTCAAGATGTCACTAGTATACTTCCCTTGACTTAGAATAATCTCATCTAGCTTCTGCCATACCTCTAAACCAAGGAAGTAGTGCATGTAACCAAGATCCTTCATTTCAAATTTAGAAGCTAACTCCTTGTATGAGGTGATCTTCTCCAGTAAGAAATAAATCAAAATAAAGAACCAAGATCAACTAGATTACCATCTTCTTCAGGTATAGTAGGCTCCCTCTGAATCTTCAAGTACTTGCATCAACCTTCTGACCTCTTCGTCCAAGATTTCCTGCAACACTTGCCTTAGATAAATGTTTTCCAGCACACACCTCTGGTACTATAGAGAGTTTAGAATTGTCCTGCTAGACCCCATCCCAGATCACTCTATTCTAAATATGTTTGTGGAGCTACCAATGTCAAATCCAGATGACTGTCTTGAGCAATTCTAATCTTAGCAACTGAAGGGATCCTCTAAGAATTTAGCACCTATCCTTGCAATACAGTAATCTTCAATTCTTCTCAATGAGTTACAAAAATCCCTCTTGATCCCTGCTTTAGAGATTGCAAAGAAGACTTATGGAAGTGAACTCCCTCTAGTCACAAACTCAGTCCCATGGCTGCAAGTTGTAACTTCACACTTGATGATTTCTTTGGTTGGAATTACTTCCTCATAAGATGCCTCAATCTTTTCATCACTAAGCAATCTCTCATCACCTTCTTGCTCCTAGATCTATCCTAAAAGAATTTTAGAGAGAGATTACTAACCGTTTATAATTATCCAAAGAAATATCAAGGCTAGAATAATACAAAGTTTACTATCTCAGGTTATAGCATGAATACATAAGAATTTATGAACAATATTAAAACATGAATAAATAAATCAACCTAAAGAGAAATATATCAAAAGATCTAAATGAAGGGATAAAGAAACTTATCTTTATGGAATTTTGATATAACTCTTTCTTCCATCTTTTACTCCTCTCAAGAGTGCTAAACTCATCACAACAAAATATAATCTACACAACTACAAATTTCTTGAATGCATTATGCAGTTAGCATGTAGAACCAACTCTCTCCAAGAGTTCAATGTTCTATCACAGTTCATGCATTAGAGAATGACATCGATGTGACCAACTAATCACCATCAAAATTGCAATTCTCTTTTTATTTTAGAGTCACACTCAAAAATCTTCACAACCAGCATGAAATAACTTGCAATAAATGAATTTTTCAAAGGATCTTATACTAGTGAACACAATTCAAGAGAAACCTCTATCTCTCTTTACTAATTACAAGATCCAACTAAATGATATAACTCAACAAACAAAGAATACTTATCTCTTTAAATATTTTGAAGGATGCAAATACTGGACAGAGTAAGATATGTTGCTCTTGCACACAGATAAACACACAACCTTCACGACTTGAACACAGGCCCATGGCTTAGAATAGAAATTCCATAGAATCCTTCTGAGGAGAGATCTCATCCACATGTACAAATGAAGCATGTTGATTAAGCCTGGTAGGGAAATATTTTGCATAGTGACCAAACTTGTCACAATGAAAACATTGGACTTTGGAGAGGTCCCACTTCTAGTTCTTGAATGTGGAAGCAACATCAACTCCTTTATCTATATATTCCTCTTGAAATATCCTTTCTTTCCACCTTTCCCTTTCTTCTTCAAGGATTGAGTGAAAATAAAATGAATGTATTCATTTGTAGAGCTTCGACGAATACCTCTTGCAGCCAACCTAGACTCTTCTTGAATACAATCTACCCTCAAATGATCAAACTTGGGAATTTTCAATCTCGCGCTAATTCCTTGAATGTAAGGCTCCCAAGATGAAGGAAGACCATTAAGATCCAACATGGTCAAATCATTGACATCAACAATATGACCAATGGTAGAGAGGTGATCTCTCAATTTGGAAATCTTCATGAAGTAAGCGATGATAGATTCTCCTTCTGCCATATTAACATGATGTAGTTGTTGCTTCAGTGCAAGAGCCCAATTGGTGTTGTTGATTTCATACATCTCCTCCAAGTTTTTGAACATGTCTCTTGTCATCTTCAACTTGGAGACAACAAGAATGATATGATCCTTCACAGAATCAAATAGCATCTTCTTTGCCTTGATATATTTCTTCCTTCATTCAAGTTTCTCTTCCTCATCTGTAGGTTTGGGAACTTTTCTCTCCACAAACTCAACCAATTCATTTTCCTCCAAAGTGAGCATAATTTTGAATCTCCATGAAGTGAATTTTGATGCTCCTTTGATTCTATCCTCAATCTTAAGACTATTCACCATCTTGACAAAGAGATAGAGATAGACAATAATGAGAGAGAGAAAAGAGTATCATTGTAAGACTAGATCTGATCAAGATCTTCTGTAAACCCACTTTGATACCATGTTAGTTTTATGATTAGATGTGCAATGCACAAAAAATTAATTCAAAATCAGACACAATAACTCTTGAGGGGAAAAACCCAGCAACAAATATCTCTCTATAATATAACAATAATGGCAACAAGTCTCTTTACAATGAGGCCAATCTCAAGGCTGATATGTAGCACCTTCACAAGATGCAATGATAACAAGTAATCAGAACTTCCTTGTAACTCATATCTCCCCTTAAGAAATTGGCTATTTTCTCTTGATAATTCGCAAGCTATACATAATTGATCTTCCCTTGAAGAATTCACACTTGGAAGAGAAGAAATACTCGAACTTGATTGATGCCCAAATGGACTGGAATGATGTATTTATACAACTTGAAGGAGATAGGTCACACCTTTTCATCCAAGGTCGGCCATCATAAAAATATAATTTCAATTTAATAAATATAATTTACAAGGAAGGTTAGCCAAGAAGATAATTACAAAGTTTCCATGTGAAGCACCTCTTTACATTGAATAATCACATATAAATAAAGAAGTATGAAGCCCAAAGCTACAATTACATCAACACAAGCTCATCATGTCAAATTCATCATGCATCATGTTTGTTTTTGAGCTAACATTGTGGTGTAGGTTCTTATGATTCAAGCAAGCATTCAAGTCAAGATCCATAACATACAAAGAACTACATTCATACTAGCCATTTCAAACAAGATTTTAGCCTTTGTTACAAGGGTTTGGTGAGTTGCAACATAGCTTATTTGTTCATTCATCATTCCTTCATGCTACTTGATTTCATTTCAAGGTTTGATTACCAAAATGGGGTTTGTCCAAGGCAAACCCTTATCTAATAACAAAACAACATGTTTCTCTCTCTTTGATGTGTGATTTGCAGATTTATGTTGAAGATCCATTGAAGAGAAAGATTGGAGAAAGTTGTCAAAGTTGCAAAGTTGTCAAATTTGTCACCTTTCTTGCAAGATTACAAAATTCACCTACAAGTCAGAATTCAGAGTTCTAGACTCAGATATTGGAAAGGAGGGAAGCTAAAGGAGATCACTAGAGGACACCAAAGTTTCATATCAAGCCTGATACTAGGACTAAATTGCCACTTGTGGAATATGAATCCCATTATACCAGTTTTTAGACATTTTTTGTAGATCCTGGTTTAGCAGTTGTAGATTTTGGTTTTGGCATGAAACCCTAAACTGGGACTAAATCACCCCTACTAGTGTATGAGTCCCAATGTGCATAAAAAATCATAATTATGGTATTGCAGACCTTGTTTCAATAATCTTTAGCTTTCCATGTGCACCTCCATTTATCTCTAGTTTTCTATTATGATTTGAGTTCATTTTCTAGGTCATATAGTTAGATTTGCATATTATTTTCATATCTTTCTTTCTAAGCATTTGATTAGTGGTGAACCCCTCTTTAATCACACCCTAGGATACTTTATAGCAGATCCATTTTCTCAATTACACCATTAGATTGAGATCTCTAAGGTTTCCTTGAATGAAACTAGAGAAAAATAGGATTCCCCTTGTGTGTTCCATCTCCTAAAAGGTGGGCACACCCTATTTTCCTCGTTTCACGAATACAAAACATTTGGGAAGACTAATTTCCATTTGTGTGTTATTATTGTCTTTCCTGGGCATTTTGTATGGTAAGCCTAATTTCCATTTTGTGTTATATCAGTAATTATTTTTTAGAGGCTTTTTTACTTTAGTTTACTTAAGCTAAACTTAGGAGTTGCATTTTAATCTTTAGTTTAATTATTATTATTAGATTAGACTAAATTGAGGACAAGTTGTCTCATTGATGAGATTATTACACTTGTCTCTATCTTGTTAATATGCATGTAGGGTTTTCTTTTGCTTTGCATACATAAGCATGCACATTCATTTGTAATAATTAATTATCTAGGTTATTTGCATCAATAATAATTCTTAGGTTATTGAGAACAATCTCGCTTTTGATCTTCTTTATTGTTATAGGTAACTGCTTGTAGGTGTTTCATCAGAGCTGTGTGTTGAATTAGTCATTTCCAACAAAACTATCTTGCATCATTTAGCTATGTATACAGTATTTGTTCCTATGTACTAGGGAGGTGAAGTGGCTGGTTACCCATGCAGTTCGGTGAGATGGAGTACTTACCATATGGACACTCTTGCATTCCTATTTTTGGAGGTTAACTTCTAGTTTCTCTTGATTAGTTCTTCAAACTATTGACTTTGTGCCATCTGTATCTTTGAGTTCTTGATTTTTACCTTGGTTTTCCATCAGATTCGAGTAGTGTCATTGAGGGAACTCATGCAGATTCTTTCCTTCTTGATCCTGATCATCATATGGTTTAGTGAAGGTTCTTCTTTCAACATTTCAGCCGTCATTCTTTGATAGTGTTTGCAACTTCTACATGCTTTGGATGTTCCTTTGTTCCTATATTTTGGGACAACATTGTCTTGTTTGGGGGCTTCTTCAGTCCTTCACTTGGATTTCATCTCTTCTTGGAGTGGAGTTTTCCCCATGAGGTTTTCTCTATTTCTCCACATTATAGATATATTATGTTTGTACATGGGTACCTTACATGTTCTTGTTTGTTGGGACCCATCAGGCATTATTTTTAGGGTTTTTGGCGCAGTCACGTAGGAGGGTCCTTAAAGAGAACAATTTGGACCATGCAAAAAGAGTTACACAATAGAAGTAACACAAAATATGGAGGCAAATGTAGGTTCATACATTCTTATTATCATAAATCTCAATTATAATCAGCCGACAACATCCGGTTTCTCAAATTTGACTCATAGGCCTGATACAACATGCTCAAAATAAAATATTCCTATATGTTCCTTATATGCGAGTGAAATATTACAAATCAATCCTAATATTCTTCTTAGTTGTTTTTCTAATGATCTATTACAATGATTTATATCACATTCTAAGATCTAGAATCATATGCTTTAGCCAAAGATCATTACAATCTCCCAAGAAGAAAATGTAACGTGTACATGAAATAGGTTAGCCTCAAATTTAAATTCCTCCTCAACAGGTGCATAAGATGAAGTGTGGACCTAAATTAATGTTGGGGACACTGCATGAAACAATTCGAAACATACCGTAAGGATCCACAAGTTATGGGAATGATCCACAAGTGATCAAACTAGCCATTAGGCTTGAAAACTATTTCGGAACTAGTTAAGGAAAATACCATTGATTCCAGAAGCAATAACTTGCCGAAAAAAGATCCAATCATGCTAAAATCGTGGAATAAGGAAAATGAACATGTCCACAAAGAAAATATAGATCCTCAAGGCTTAGTGAGCAAATATGACAAATCCACCATCTTGAATTGAACAAGAACAAAACTAAAAGGAAATATTTTTGGTTGATACAAGATTGCCATGAACCAAGGATGCTCTTGCATCAGACATATGGGGCTAATGAAAAGTGAGTCCCTCACTTGTTGAGGCTAAAGGAAAACCAAAACAGTCTACCTCAGCCTGAGAAATCCAAGAAGAATCCTCCATTGGTCTACCTTTCCACTTCACAAGATATTCTTTGTATTGTCTTCCATGCATTTTCCTCCCATCTCTAGTATCCAAAAATTCTTCTATCTCATCTGATTGTTTTTTAGGAAACTCATTTTCCAAATTTTCCTTACTGTCTTCACTAAATTTTTCTTCATGGTACTGATGTAGATCTGCTATATTGAATATAGGTGATATACCCATGCCATCCGGTAACTTCACTTCATATACATTTCCTGAATCAAATTTATTCAAGATCTTATAGGCTCCAAACTTTCTTATCTTGAGTATATTGTATGTGCCAATGGGAAATCTCTCCTTCCTAAAATACACCATCACTTCACCTCCAACTTTGAACTCCTTATATCTCCTCTTTTCATCTGCTCTCTCTTTATACTTCTAGTCCATATCTTCCAATTACTGCTTCACTTGAATATGCACTTTCTTCATATGTTCTACAAATTCCTCTACTTTTGCATTCCTTTTATCTTCTTTACTGAGGTCTCACAACTTTGATATACCTCTAGGATGAACTGTAGTAACAATATCGAAAGGTTTCTTTTTGGTACTCCTATTCACTGAATTATTATAAGAAAAATCTGCTTGTGCAAGGACTAAATCCCAACTTTTGGTCTTCTCTCCAACCAAACATTTGAGAAAATTTCCCAAACTCTTGTCTACTACTTCTATCTATCCATCAGTCTATGGGTGAAAAGTAGAACTGAACTTTAGATCTTTCTTCAACTTCTTCCAAAGTGTCCTCCAAAAGTAACCAACAAACTTTGTGTCTCTGTTTGAAACATCACTCCTAGTTAATCCATGCAATCTGACCACTTCCTTGAAAAAAAAGTCTGCTACATGTACTACATCTATTGTCTTCTTACAAGGTATGAAATGTGTCATTTTAGAAAATCTGTCCACTACCACAAATATAGAATCATTACCTCTTTGTGTCTTCGGCAAACCAAGCATGAAATCCATGTTGATATCCTCCCAAGGTCTCTCTAAAATTGTCAAATCTTTATACAATCCAACATTCTGACTACTCCCTTTTGCAACTTAACCAACTTTCAACTCTACACAAATTTCCTAACATCCTTATGAATATGTGGCCAAAAGTAATTCTCACCTACCAATGCTACTATCTTATCAATTCCAAAGTGTCATGCTAATCCTCCACTATGTTTTTCTTTCACCAAGTTATCCCTCATTGAACTTCGGGGAATACACAACTGATTTAATCTAAACAACATATCCTCCTAAATGAAATAGTCAAGCCACTGACTCCTATCCTCTAAGACTGGTTCTTTACAAGTTCTCCAAAGTTCTACAAAATATGGGTCTTCCTCATAAAAATCCCTTAATTCATCAAAGCCTAATACTACACTCTCATCTCTTCCAGTAAATTCCTTCTCCTAATCAAAGCATCAACAACTCTATTTGAATTTCCACTCCTATGTTTCAAAACAAAATTATAACTCTGCAATAACTCTACCCATCTCATGTGTCTCTGATTCAACTTACCTTGACTGTTCAAATACTGCAATGCTTGATGATATGTATACAACAAAAACTCTTGAGGCAACAAATAATGTCTCCACTTTTTCAAGGCTTGAACTATGGCATAAAAGCCTTGATCATACACTAAATACCTTATCCAAGTATCATTCAATTTCTCACTAAAACAAGCTATTGGTCTTCCTTCTTGACTTAACACTGCTCCAATTGCATTTCCACTTGCATCACAGTCTACTTGAAATACCTTAGTAAATTCTAGTAAAGCTAACAGAGGATGCTTAGTCACCTTCTATTTCAACAACTAAAAACTCTGATCTATTCCAGATTTCCATCTAAAATTTTCTTATCCCCTCTCATTGTTTCTGTCATAGGACTGCAAATAGAACTAAAATTCCTAATGAACTTTTGGTAGAAACTAGTCAATCCATGAAATGATCTTACCTCTCTAATGCTTTTAGGTGTAGGCCATTCAACAATTTATTTTACCTTCTTAGGATCCATCTTGAACCCATCCACAGATATCACAAATCCTAGATATACCAACTCTTCCTCCATGAAACTACACTTCTTAATGTTTATCAGCAACTGCTCTTCTATCAACCTCTGCAAAAATTGTCTTATATGCAACAAATGTTCTTCCCTAGTCTTACTGAAAATCAAGATGTCATCCAAATAAAAAATCACAAAATTACCCAAGAATTTATTCAATACCTCATTCATCATCCTCATGAAAGTACTCAGTGCATTTCTCAATCCAAAAGGCATCACCAACCACTCGTACAATCCTTCATTTGTTTTGAATGTTGTCTTCCACTCATCCCATTCTTTGATTCTTATTTGATGATATCCACTCTTCAAATCTATCCTTGTAAAGTACTTAGCTCCACTCAAAAAATCCATAATGTCATCCATCTAGGGAAAAAGAAATCTATATTTCACTATGATTTTTTTTATGGCTCTAAATTCTATACACATCCTCCATTCTCCATCCTTATTAGGTGATAACACAGTAGGTACTACACAAGGGCTTAACTTTTATTTGATCAAACCCTTCCTTAAAAAATCTTGCACTTGTTTATTCAATTCTTGATTCTCTCTTGGTGTCATCTGATGTGTTGCTTTATTAGGAAAACTAGCTCTAGGAAACAGATCCATGCAATGACTAATACTCCTCACATGTGGTAATCCATCAGGTACATTGTCTGAAATGATAGTTTCATATTCTACCAACAACTCCTTTATCTCTTCTGGTTGTTCTTTTGCATCTTCAAGTCTTAAAGTTTCTTAGGAACCAAGGAATAACACATGTTCTCATGTCTCAATCTATCTAGAAATATCCTTCCATCAACCAAACAAACTATAGAATTCATACAAACCTCAAATTTAGGAGCATCTTCCAATGGAAACAAAGTCTGCTTCATCCCATTAGCAACAATGGTATGTTTTCTTCCCATCATGAGTAGCTAGTCTATCAAATTTCCAAGGTCTTCCCAAAACAACATGGCATACATCCATAGGAATGATATCACAAAAAAATTCATCATGATAATTTCCTATCTTCAATTTCACCAAACATTGTTCACTTACTAGTACCTTATGCTCATCTTGTATCCATGCTATTTGATAGGGATTTGTTTGTTTCAATCTTTCCAACTTCAATTTGGTCACCATTTCTTTAGAAACCAGGTTATCAGAGCTTCCACTATCAACAATCACTCTGTAACATTTACTAGCTACCTTGCATCTTGTCTAGAACAAATTATTTCTCTGCAATGGTTCTTGCTCCATCTCACTTTGACATAATACTCTTTTGTTCACCAACACTTCTCCCTCTTCCTATTTATTAGATGATATGGCATGATCTTCCTCAACAAAGGTTGTTCTCCTACTATTCTTAGTATTTCTACTGGTCTCTCCCTAACTACATTCAAATGCTCTATGTGCTTCTCCACCACACTTAAAACAAGTTCCTTTGAATACTCATTTCTCTTGTCTTCTGTCATCTTTTCTATAACCATCATTTTGGTAACCACCAAATCCTCCTCTTCGGTAAGAGTTTCCATCACCTCTATGGTACAAATTATCATTCTTACTTCCTTCCTTATCTTCATTCGGATATGCAAAAGATCCTCTTCCTCCTCCAGCAAAATTTCTTCCTTTTTTTAAATCTTCCACCTCTTCCTCTTTGTTTTTTCTCATGTCTTTTATTCATCTTCTCTTCTGCTTTTAGGGCACACTGTAATGATTTTTCAACACTCTACAACTTGATCAAACTAATTTCATCCTATATAGATGGTCTCAAACCATTCGCATATATGGCTACTTGTTCCACTTCATCCTCTGAATGTCTAGATCTTATATTCAACTTGTAGAACTCCTCAATATACTCTGTCACACTTGATTCCTTCTGCTTCAAATTTTTCAACTTTCAGAATAAACTAATTTGATAATTTGTAGGCTTAAACTTTGTCTTCATCTTATTCACCATCCGATCCCATGATTTTATCTTCTCCTTTCCTCTTCTTTTCCTATCTGTCTACAAATGTTCCCACCAAAGGGATGCATGTCCTTTCAAATTTGTACAAGAAAATTTCACCTTCTTATCTTCAATGGTACCTTCAAAATCAAATTATTTTTCCATCTTTGTTATCCAATCAAGCAATTCATCTGAATCCAAATTACCATTATAATCTGGTGGATTGAAATGTGGTTTAGTGTTCACTCTAGTTAGTGCTCTTATGAACCTCTCTTCTCCCTAATCAAGGATACGTTGATTCTCTCTTCCTCTTTCTTCTTGTTCTTCTACTTCTTCATCACTCACATCATCAATTGGTCGACCTCTCCTCTGGGCCATTTTGACTGCATCTAATCTAGCAGAAATTCCTCTTAACATCTCCATTATAGTTGGGTCTGCATTTCCATGTGCTCCATTTCCTCTACCATTTCTTCTTCTTGTCATCTTTACACAAATTCCTTTGTAGCTACAAGTCAGATCCTCAGTCTACCACCCAAAAAAAAAAAATTCAACAGGACTCTACAAACTCTAACGATCTCTCATAGAAAAAATATTGCTCTGATACCAATCTGGGGTAGTCACGGTAGGGGGTCCTCAAGGAGAACAACCCAGACTATGCAAAAATAGTTACAAAATGGAAGCAACATAGAATATGGAGGAAAATGCAGGTTCAAACATTATTATTATCAGAAATCTCACTTACAATTGGCTGCCAACATTCGGTTTCTCAAATTTGACTCACAGGCCTCATACAACATGCTCAAAATATAATATTCCTATATGCTCCTTATATGCGAGTGAAATCTTACATATCAATCCTAATATTATTCTCAATTATTTTTCTAATGATCTATTACAATGACTTATATCACATTCTAAGATATAGAATCATCTGCATTAGCCAAAGATCATTACAATCTCCCAAGAAGAAAATGTAATGTGTACATGAAATAGGTCGGCCTCAAATTTAAATTCTGCCTTGACAGGTGCATAAGATGAAGTGTGGACCTAAATTAAGGTCAGGAACACTCCACAGAACAATTTAAAACACACCATAAGGATCCATAAGTGATCAAACTAGTCGTTAGGCTTGAAAACTATTCTGGGGCCAATTCAAGAAAATACCACTGATTCTGGAAGTGATAACTTGCCAAAAATAGATCCAATCATGCTAAAATCATGGAATAAGGAAAATGAACATGACCATGAAGAAAATATAGATCCGCAAGGCTCGGTGAGAAAATATGACAAATCCACCATCTTGACCTAAACAAGAAAAAACTAAAAGGAAATATTTTTGGTTGATGCAGGATTGCCATGAACCAAGGATGCTCTTGCATCATTTTTTAGCTACTCCCTAAGTTCAACCAAAAACATGACTCAACATCACACAACTAAAATTTCACCCTTATTACATCATTAATACTAGGTTCCCCTGCACCATTGAGGAAACTATTATTGAACCTAAGGACATTCCAAATAACCAAGACCAACCCATGAAATATACTTTTCCTATTTCATACAAAAGACCAAGAGACAACCAAAGAAATTTTATCACACCTCTTAAGATAAAACAAGTATACAAAACTAAAGAGAAAGTGGTTGAACAACCTCCCATGGTTCCTTCTGTTCCTCCCCTTAGGGAAGAAAAGAAATCTATGGTTGATAAACCCGTTCCTAGACAAACAGAACTTGAACATTGTACAAAGAGAAATATAAATGCTAGAGAGTGCAGGTGTAGACTTCATGATATTGCTCAAATGTTAAACGATGAAAAAACTAAAGAAAATAAACATCCAAATTTAATTGAAGAAATACACGACGAGTCTCCCTCTTTGCTGCAACAAAAGATCCTATATCACAACTACAACAAGAGATAAATCCTTCTTTGGACATTATCATTTGACCACCCGTTGTAATTAACTTGGATGATGATAATGAGGTTGCTAAAATTGATGAAGTGCATAATGAATTGAATACATTGTTTTCCTCTTCGATGAGCTTAAATGACAATTCTCCTAAGAAGGGTGTTGAAATTGGTGATGACCCTAGTATTGCACTTATTGTCATCCCTTTGGATAGTTTCCTGCCGTCCATATGTTGGATGTTGTGGTTATGTTGTTGATATGTGGTTGTCATTGATGTAAAAACTATTAGCATTGATTCATTAGAATTCATATATGTCGAGGATATTGAGAAAATTGTAATGTAATGAGTTGTAGGTTGCAAGTGATGAAGTGAAGTTTAGTCTATCAGTGATTTATGTACATTTATGCTCAGTGGTTGTGCACTAAAGGGTTTTTTTCTGAGTGTATCTATTTTATCCATGTGGAGTTTCAGAGATCCACATGAAGTTTTGATCGAGTTATGAAGATTTATATTTTGATAGTTTTCTTGTTGCTTCAGTTGGTGTTCCTGATTGAAGATGATGCAATTTCAGTTATTTAAGTTGTTGTGGATGCTTCTCTAGCGATTCATGATGTTTTTGGATATTTCTAGTTCATGCTCTATCTACGTTGCACGTCTGCTTTGATTGTTGTGCTCGTGGTTGGCGATTTTCTCTTGCGTGTTCATGTTTTTCATGTTCTTGGCCAACATGGTGTTTGTAGCGTGTTGTGGATGTTTGAGGAGTAATTAATTGAAGTGCATTCATGTTGGAAATTTTTATTTGGTTCTTCACTAAGTTGTGGTAAACCTTGGTTGATTCGCATTCTTAATTGTTGTTGATTTGGGCCAAAAGTTTATATTCATTTTATTATTTTGTTGAAGCTGAATTGTAGCAATGAAATTTCTTGTTGTAGATATATAAGAGTGATTGTTTATTCGATTTGAAATGTGGTTCTATGTGTATGTGCAAATAATGTTCTAAATCATTTGAAGGTAGAGTGGAGTGTGAAGAAGTGTGAAGAAGAGTGAAGAAGAGTGAAGAAAAGTGAAGAAGTGTTCATGTGCTTAATCGGAACTGTGATTA
This sequence comes from Sequoia sempervirens, assembly GCA_007258455.2. Taxonomy (NCBI): domain Eukaryota; kingdom Viridiplantae; phylum Streptophyta; class Pinopsida; order Cupressales; family Cupressaceae; genus Sequoia; species Sequoia sempervirens. Next base: position 464,680,895 of record VDFB02058242.1, on the reverse strand, counting down.
GGCATTAGCAGATGCTATTTTGTTAGTTCAAATCCCTACGAATGTAATCCAAATCTTTCTATAAGAAAGTTGTCTTCCTTTGGGCGGTTAGCCTTGTTGTATTTGAGCAGTGAGCTCTAGGTAATGTGCTTGAATGCATGTGCATTCCGCATTTCATTCTTTATATTTTTAACAAGGTATAATATTCTACACTAACCTCCATCATGGTTTTTCCCCTAACAGGGTTTCCATGTAAACAATCTTGGTGTTATGTGTGTTTATGATGTGTTGATAATTTATGTTTACATGGTTATTAATAAAATATGATAATAAGGTTAATATGTGGAATAAATTCTAAATTTCTGTGACAATTGATTCACCCCCCTCTCAGTTGTCTACCATTGTGTTGCCAACAATCGGTATTAGAGCAGGTTCCTTGGAAGAAGTTTAATAGTTTGAGGTGATATGGGATGGTGACTTACAAGAAGGATAGTCGGAGATTTGATGGAACAAATTATTCTCTGCGGAATACTCGAATGGAGTGTCATTTGAGATGCATTTGTAAACCCTTCTAGAACATTACATGTAATGGGTATTGTTGAGGGTAAAAGTAGCACGACAACATTAAACAAAATATTACTATTCTATTTCTCTTGAAAGAGAAAGATAACACATGGTGACCTAACTCCCAAGGTCCTGGTAATTGGTTCTCAAATATGCTAATATCACTCAATGGTCGATATAACTGTAATGTTCAAGGGGCCTTTGCTAGTAACAAGGAATAGGACTGCATAGCATCAATTAGTCTACTTTTGGGGGGGGGGGGGTTTAAATAAAAGAAAAAGATAAATCAAAGCTTCAAATCAAAGAAACATGAGTAAAATTCTTACATATGCAGACATGCATATCAATAATGAGTGTTTATTCCACCTAACCACAACTACAACAAGATGCAATCCATAGAATAAACTATACTACTGCATACATCCATAATGCTAATTCAAATACCATCAACATTCACTAAACTTGCTTCAAACAAATCACTCACTCATCATCTAAAACACAGATCAGATGAATATGATAACAATTTCATCCACAGATAACCCAATGATATAATCTTGAATCAAGTTCCTTTCTATTGAATTTCATCAAATAAAAAACACTTAAGCAAAAAAAATCACTGGCATATGGATTGATTATGTACCATTAACCTTGTCAAAATAGATCCAAACTTTAAAAAAATAACATGAAAATGTACGAAAAATTGTAAAATAACCAATTTTTACTGAACTTTTAGACTATCTCTCCTAAAACATAAAAATCCTAGATCTAATCTCTATTTTTTTCCCATATCATTAGGTGGTTGATCTTTCTTCATCATCTCATTGAGGGGTTTGACAATTTTTGCAAACCATGTTATGAACTTCCTTACAAAATTATTCCTCCTGAAGAAGGACCTAATCTCCTTTTTACTTCCTAGCATTGTCAATTTGAAAATGGCCTCAACTCTGTCGGGATCTATGGATACCCCCTTTTTTGATATCACATGCCCTAGAAGTTTCCCTTCAAAAACTCCAAAGACATATTTCTTGGGATTTAGAGATACTCCATAGTTCATACATCTCTTAAGGACCTTTGCTAAATCAACAGCATGGTCCTTTCTCTTCTTGGAAAAGATTGTCAAGTCATCCACATATATAATAATACACTTACCTATCAAATCTTTAAAAGCCACATCCATTGCATGCTGCAAGGTAGCTCCAGTGTTGATGAGGCCAAACGACATGCATCAATAGGTAAATGTTCCCCAATTTTTAGTGAACGCAATCTTCATCCTGTCCTCATAGCTGACAAGCACTTGGTTATACCCATAATAGCCATTTAAGAATAACATCATCTGAGATCCATTGATAGTTTGTAATACCTCATCAAGAGAAGGAAGTGGATAGTTATCCTTCTTTGAGGATTTGTTTAGGTTCCTGAAGTCAAAACACAGCCTGATCTCCCCACTTTTCTTATGTACTGGAACTAGATTGGCAACCCACGTGGAGTGCCTTACTAGGAAGATGATTCTTGTTGATAATTTTTTTTACACTTCCTTTTGTATTAATGGTTCGATCAAAGTGTTGACTGGGCACTGCTTTTGATAAAATGGCTTGGCTTCTAGCTTCAACGGTATTGTGTTCATGATCATAGAGGTGTCAAAATTCTTCAAATCTTCATAACTCTAGTAAATTGCTGCAATATCTTCTTTTAACACCTTAATTATTTCATTTTTTATCTCCTTAGGGCAGGTCTTGCCTATAAGGACATTTCTTTTAGGACCTAAATTAGCCAAACTAATAGATTTGTACTTCCCTCCTTCACTTTGCGTTGGCACTCTCTCTCAAGCTTGAGGATCAAAATCAAATATTCTTTCCAAGGCTAGCATCCCCTTGGGAATGTTGTTACTCTTTAAGTTCATTACTCCTTCCGTATCACAACCTTCAGGGTCCCATTCTCCTTGATCTCTATCTGATTCATCTATGATTTGTCCTTTGAAGACATCTAAACTTGCCAAGAAGGCGAGTATGTGTTGGTTGTCATCAAAGACCTGAAAATTCTGGACATTGTCGGGGACTGCTAGGATTGAAACTAGTTCAACTAAAAATATTTTCAATTTGGAGTCTTGCATAGGTTCCAAAGTACTAGCAGTAACTGCCAAAGCATCTACAATCTGATTTTGTTTCCTTGGAATCAAAGTAATTCTGAAAGCATCAAAGTCCTCAATTAGATTCCAAACTCTATTTCTGTAGGCAGCCAATCTTTTATTATGGCAAGTATATTGGCTACAAAGCTATTTGATAATTACTTTAGAATCCCCCATCACCATGACAGATGTGACCTCCTTCTGATGGGAAAAAATTAAGCCCCTAGCAAGTGCTTCATACTATGCCACATTGTTTGTGAAACCAAATTGTAGCCTATAGGAAGCAAAGTAAGTCTTCCCCTTTGGATTGGTTAATTCTACCCCTGCTCCACTTCCTGACTTGGACTTAGATCCATCAAATTTTAGACTCCATAATTGATCTAGGGTTGGGATCTCTTTCCTTTCTGGGCCTATAGTTCTTTGCTTGGAAGAAGTATATGGCGGCTCAAACTGGTGTTGATCATTAGTATTTGAAGGTAATTGGGGGCGTCGTTCACCAGAAGATTCTCCTAAATTCAAAATTTGTTCAAGAAGTGATTCTTGAACCTCCTCTTGATTCAAGTCATGATTTAGTACCTTTGTCACCAATTCCCTGGGCATTAGAAACATTTATGGGGTAGGTGTAATTGGAAAAGACTAAGATTCCTCAGTCTCTAGTTGTAGTTCAAAACATAGAACCTAAGTCTGCTCAATTTGAGAAGATGATTCCCTTTGAGCAAGGTTGGCTCTTGTAAGGATGGTTGCATCCTTTGCTTGAAAGGGAAATTCATTAGTGGTGGCTTGAGGTTGACATTCACAAGTTTCTTCTACCCGGGAGACATGTTTTAAGATATCTATACAGGGTTGGCAAGTTAACTCAGAATGATTCTGGTAATGGACCCTAGACCAATTAGGAAGTATCAGACTCCACATATCAACCTCCTCTCCCAGTACCAACCTATGCTGTTGTAATTTCATTATTAGGACTTGCTGATTAATAGTAATCATTGGGTCATTTTGATCTGGAAGGGGTGAGTCATCATAATGAAGTACTGAAAAAGTCATGATTTCCTCCTGCTTGTAAACTCCTATCTCAGTTTTGAAATAGGCTACCTCATTAAGGGAATCATACTCAGTGATCATTTGTTTGAACCTAGGATCACTGTCAATTATGATTTGGCTTGCTATCCCTTTCAAGGGCAGTCACATGTGTGAAAAATCCAAAGACAAATATCCACCAAGACTTTTCATCAGGTCTCTACTCAAGAGCATACCATAGGTTTTTGGGATATCTGTGACTTGGATATCCACATAAGTTTGGATCCTTGGATCAGATCCAATCTGTACATGGATATTTTTAAGCTCTCCTACCACAATGACTTCTATTTTTTCTAACTAGATAAACTTTTTATTTTTCTGGAGTGGACTTAGACCTAACTTCCTACAAATTGAAAATGGCATGACGTTTCCCAATGCCCTAGAATCTAGCAGACAGTTGTGTAAATTTTTCCCAAAAATTCTTAAACTTAACAAGAAAGGTGGAGTACCAGTCTTACCTTTATAGAGTGTTGCATTCATCTCATTAGTAGGAGTCACCTTTTCTCTTCCTTTTGAGTAGGGCACCATTTAAAAATATCAAAGAAAGACATTGAAGTCTTTTGCCTCTGCATCTCTGTAATGAAATCAAATTATGAATCATTCCTAACCTAATATTTAGGATTTGAAGGTGGATTACCTTTGTTTAGAGAATATGATGATCCCTTTGGTGGTGGTGTATTATTATCCACATTTTGATTTAGCAGGACCATATTATTAGGAGGGGCAGAGGTCATGAATGGTCCTCTATTATGATTCCTAAGGAAATGGCCTCCCTTGGTTTGGAAGGCTTGGGCATTGTACACATCTTCTACTGCTTCATTGTCTTCCTGGTTGGGAAATGGAAGTTCTTCATCAAAGATATCATATGTCATGGTAGTATCCATTGATCCACTAGATTTGTTGGATGCACCATGGAATGGAGCATCGGCTTGGGCTATCTTAACCATCTTTTCCATTTCTGGGCAATTTACCTCAAAATGGACTACAGTATCATGTAGTCTACACCAATTGTCATAAGGTTGAGGTCTGCCACATTAGCAGTGTGCGGCTTTTCATCTTCCGCTTGATAATTGTGGGAAACTCCTTCGTTATTGGGTCCAGTATTCCATGGCCTATTGTTGCTAGACCTTTGATTGTATCTTTTATTTTGATTTTGATAGTTTTGATTAGAGGAGTTTTGGCTCTAGAAATTCCTATTGGTGTTCTGGTTGGTATTATAGTTCTGGTTAGGATTTTGGTAAGGATAACCACCCTGATTAGAATATCCTCCCTGATTATGAAAACCTTGGTTCTGGTTCTGAGGGGGATTGTGTCTAAGTTGAGCCATGTCATTAGACATAGGAAATACTTTCTTTTTGAGAGTCTCCATCTTATTGGTTAGTTGGAGGGTCTTTTCACTTTCTACAGTCTTCACCACAAAGGGTTGATTAACCAAATTTGATCCTCCAGCTTGATTTTGGTAATTTTGATTTTGCTAGGAGGAATCCTGGGGACCACTGCTAAAAAATGGTAAGGGAGGTGAAGCTTGGAACTCAAACATAGGTCCGTATTGGGAATAGGACATCCCTGGGACCGTGTTGAATAAAGGGGGTGGATTGGACATTTGGTATCCTATAGGAGGGAGAACTCCTCCTAGTCTCCTATATTGGAAACTTATCTGTTGTTGCAACTAGATAGTGAGATGATATACCTTAGCCATAGAATCAGTTTTGTTAGCATTATATGTCCTTTTCAAGAACAAGCCAATCAAAGGGTCCATAGCCCTTAATTATGCCAAAATGGCAATGTCTTAGCCACCAAGTAAGGATCTTGCAACCTTCAATACATTCTTTGGAACCTAGTGTTGAATAAAGGCAATGGTTCATGGTGTTCTTTTCTTATTGTGGCAAAATGGTGGTAAAGGATAGCAGGGTCTACGTAAACCCTGAACTAATTGATAAAGGAATTTTCCAAGTCCGTCCAACTTAGAATAGACCCATGGGGTAAGTTTAGGTACCAATTGTATGCCATGTCTCCCAATGAATAGGGGAACAATCTGCACACAACATCTTTATGAGCCACCTAAGCACATGTACATGCATCTTTAAATGCCTGCATGTGCTTCTTGACACTTCTTGATTCTCCATGCATGTACTTAGGAAAAAACCTCTCTAGTTCTTGGGGAGATCATGTATACCTCCAGGGATAGTCCCTAATGGTGAAGGGTTATTGACAAATTAAGCCATAGGTCTTGGCAGTGATACAGATTGAGTAGGTTGTGGAATGGGTGAAAGTGGCCAGTGAGGTGGTGTAGGTGGGTTTTTTGGAAACCCAGCTGGCGTGAGCAGTGGTGATATAGGTTGGATCAAGACTCTACAAGACTAGGGCCTATACCTGAAAGGGGTTTGGAGTTCAACAAGTTGTTTAGGGTTTTGAGAAGATCTAAGAACTCTCTCGTACCTATCTAGTGAAAATGACTCAATGCGAGCCAACTTGTTCCTTAGGCCCTCCTAGCGCTAGATCTATTGAGGTTCAAAGCCACACGACAACATTAAATAGAATATTACTATTATATTTCTCCTAAAAGAGAAAGATAACACATGGTGACCTAACTCCCAAGGTCCTGGTAATTGGTTCTCAATTATGCTGATATCACTCAGTGGTCAATATAACTGTAATGTTCAAGGGGCCTTTGCTGGTAACAAGGAATAGGACTGCATAGCATCAATTAGTCTACATTGGGGGGGGGGTTTAAATAAAAGAAAAAGATGAATCAGAGCTTCAAATCAAAGAAACATGAGTAAAATTCTTACATATCCAGACATGCATATCAATAATGAGTGTTTATTCCACCTAACCACAACTACAACAAGATGCAATCCATAGAATAAACTATGCTACTACATACATCCATAATGCTAATTCAAATACCATAAACATTCACTAAAATTTCTTCAAACAAATCACTCACTCATCATCTAAAACATAGATGAAATGAATATGATAACAACTTCATCCATAGATAACCCAATGATATAATCTTGAATCTAGTTCCTTTCTATTGACTTTCATCAAATAAGAAACACTTAAGCACAAAAAAATCACTGGCATATAGATTGATTATGTACCATTAACCTTATCAAAATAGATCCAAACTTTAAAACAATAACATGAAAATGTATGAAAAACTATAAAATAACCAAGTTTTACTGAACTTTTAGAGTATCTCTCCTAAAACATAAAAATCCTAGATCTAATCTCTATTTTTTTCCCCATATCATCAGGTGTCTGATCTTTCTTCAATTAGCCAACCTTTTCAAAGTAGAACCTAATAATACATATATGGTGCCACATGAACAAGTTTCTCAATTATCAATCTAGATCCACAATTAATGGAGCTGAAAATGAACACAAAAGTGGACTGATGAACCCTTGCTCCAAGGCTGGTTACTCTATTGCACCAAAACAAATCTGATATTCCAAGAAGAAAGTGAAACCAATGGATCAAACTCAGAGTTGAGCTTATGTCGAAACCCACAAAAAGAGGAGAAATGAAGACTTGGCGTGTGATGAAAAGAGTCAGTTCACTCCCACACTGAATGCTCAATGATGTATTTGTCATAACTAGATAGTACTTGTTGAAAAGTACCTGAATTAGGTCCATCCAACCAATCATTTTCAAATATGATCCTTTCAAATTTTGCAGAAACCAACCTTTGTATCTCCTTTAACTTTATTAATTCCTTTCTAGCAGTTCTTGTCTCCTCCCTAATATCCATAAAATGATCTAATAATAGATTCTCCCATCATCTCCCTTTTTCATAATTTCCTCAAACTTACCCCTCCATATCTCCCTTAGCTTATCTAAAGACATGCCTTCTTTTCCTGAGGAATCTAGGTTAATTAAAATGGCCAAAATTGCCTCCAATTGAACCATCTGTTGATTCAAATCTTTTCTCATTTCTCAAACTTCTTCTTGATGCTCATGAATAGTCTTATACTTATACCTTATTATGCTCATAGTTTTTTCCACAAAATCTACATTATCATGCTCAAGAATTGAATATTCAAGCAAGGTGGACTTAGGAATTTTTCCAATTTCTTCAAGCTTCTTAACATATTCTTTGTATTCATCATCCTTCTTTATCTAGATCATTGCCATGCTGATCTAGACCCTCTGCTAATTCAAGAGCAGCCCTATGAATTTTAAAACCTTCAACGAGAACATCATCAACCTCCTGGTTGAGCTTTTCCTACCATTTATCCATCATTCCTACCTTGCTTTTCTATTGAAACAAATCATTTTCTTCCTTCTTTGTTAACAAAACTAGTGATTCAAGAAGAGTAGCTTCTTGGGAAATGGGACTTGAAACATCTTTCAAAAACCTATGGAGCTGATCCAATTGAGCCTTAAGCTCATCCTTCCTTTTTTTTTATCTTTGATAATCCAGGATTTAGTTGAAGAGGCCACAATATCAATCAAATTCATTTGTTGGTTCCTTGTAGGCCTTCCCAAATTTACCGCCCCCAACTGATAATCAGTGATTTTCATATCATCACGACTCTTCTCCATTACGAGTATGGCACATTCAACAAAAATCTCTCCAACATCAGTGAGCTTGGTAGAGTGAAGAACCCGAGCCTTCTTTTTAGGTTTCTCCTTCTCAATTTATTTCATCATCTCCTCCCAATTCCACGGTTGTGGTTTAACAACTTTTTTTCTTTCCAAGTATACTTTTAACCAAGTAGGAGCAATAGGAGTAGTGGCTGCCTAGCCTGAGGAAGAAGCAATAGTAATGGAAGAAAAAGGTTGTAACAATGTAAGCCCCGGTTGGGCCTTTTCCTCTTCAAGGTTATGAATCTTCTGTTGCATCATCAACTTATCTCTCTCTTCCTGTATCTTGAGCTCCTACTCCTTTTGTTGTTGATGTTGAGCTAATTCATCAACCTTGACCTTATCTTCCAACTCCTTCTACTTGACCGCCAATTCAGATTGTGCCTTGGCCTTCTGCTCTTGTTGCTTAGCTGATGTCTCAGCCTATACTTTGGCATCATCTTCTCTTTTTGCATCTTCAAAGAGTTTCCACTGATCTTCCTTAATCAATATATGTTCGGTCCCTGCATCATATGTCGTATCAAGAGATGTTAATACATAATGCCCTTTATCAAATGGAGTCTTTTCTAAATTTGTTTCTACATTATGTATCTCAATTTCATCATCCATTTTCTTTAAGACCTTTTCTTCATCATGGAGGGCTCCCTTTGGTGATTCTTGACCTAGTTGTTGTGTATTAGAGGGTTGAGTAGATACCTCCCCTTCAGTAGATGTAGAAGCCCCCACCTTCACAATTGTTTCATCTTCCTACACCTCTAGGAGGTCTTGAGGGACCACCTCCTCTTGTGTATTAGAAGGCATAAACTCTAAGGGTTCCTTAGGTGCCACCTTTCTCTTTGCCCTCTTATATCCTTGGGTGGTACCAACAACTTTCCTCTTCTTACATGATTGAGCCTCGGTCTGATTATCCTTCAAACTCACCTAGTGAATACTCCTATCCAACACCAGTCTTGCAATCTGCTTTATGTCAATCATCTCATCAACAAACGACATTTTTGGAATGTCTTCCTTTATCCCAAACTCAACCATAAGTGGGATAGGTATCCTTTCATAATTCCTTTTCCTAAGGTCATATTCATCCTAAAAGTCCTCCCAAAAATCCTCCAACAGATTGAAGTGCTTATCAAAGACACTAGGAAGCAAAGCCTCAACTTGTGCTTGGGGTCATAGTGCTTCCTCGCAGTGTACAAGCCCAACTTTAAATAAACTAATTCATCACAAATCGCCTTAGCTCCCTGAATGTGTGGAAAACTAAAGATTCTTAGCCTCACTAGAAACTTATGGCAACCAGTCTTGTGTTTGTTTCCAGGTGATCCCACAATAGTGGTTTACAATTTTTGGCCAAACTGGACACTAAAATATATTTTTTTAACTAAATCTTCACTTTCGGACACCTATAGCAGCAAAACCATGAGGAATTTGAAGATGATGCAAACTAGAGTTTCATGAAATTTTGTCTATAGATTCTAAATATATTTTTTTCAAAATTTTTGGAATTAGATTGCACTTCTTTTTCCATCTCCCTCGAAAACTAGTTTTTTTCATAAAACAACATTTTTAAAAAGTGAAGCTCACCGTATAACACAACTTTTTTCCATGAAGTATAAAATTCTAATTCTTTTGAATTTAGATTTGAAACTCTGATATCTAGTGCTTCCACTTGGTTAGATAGTTTTTTATTGAATTTTTTTTCTTTAATCAAGTTTTGAATTCAAACCTATTATAATTCAGACATAGCGCTACCATATAACACGTAACTTTTTTTGTATGTATCAAAATTCAATTTTGTTTTCTTTGTTGGATCAAGGACTTCAATATCTAGTGCACTAATGTTTTTCTTTTAATAATCTGCTATTTTTCCACATGTACAAAACAAAGAGCTTGATTTTCAGTGAAAAACCTACATTCACGAGAAATAAAAAATAAATATAATAATTAAATTAAATTTATTTAAAATTATACTTTTTGGGAAGCTTATAATAAGGACTACATACTTGCAAAAAATAAATTTTAAATGAATTCATTTGATCCCCCAAAAGGTAAACTAAAAATGGTTTTTTATCACCATTTTGACAGGTGTAAAGGAGACTCTATTATAGGTATGGTTTAAAACTAGCGGGGTTCTATCCAAGGGGGTTTGATTTAAGGTAGTTTGATCAAACCCTCTTCAATTGTAACTCTTTAAATGGAACTTTTCAAGGCTTAAATCATTTTGTTTTCTAAAAATATGTGATTTCAGCAAAAATTAGTTCCTCCCAGAAATTGTAACCCACTATTGTGGTAGCACCCTTGAACCAAACTTGTAATTAACATCCAAGACTTGATAAGTAAACTCCATTAGAATGATATTATCACCACAACATCTCGACAGCAAATGGGGATGACCATCAAAGCCTGCTAACCTGAAATAGGTGAATGTGGGGTACTGGATAAACTAATGCCCCCACTCATTCACAAAAGTCATCACCTCCCTGTTAAGCCCATATCTCACATCACCATTAAGCTTGTTAATAATGACATAAAGAAAGGCATCATTTACCCTGCTACCTATAAGGTGAGCTAGTTATAATACTCCCACACTCTCTTTTGTCCTTGGGATTCCCCCAATATACCCACTATTTGAAGTCTAGGAAAAATCCCCATTCGGGAAGCTGCATAAACTACATAGGAGGTCATAAAGAAGCACTTGGATTCTCTCAATTTTATCATTTGATTGTAAATGCTATCAGATACTATCATTGACCAGTCAAATTGTTGCCTCCCATCCAAAATAGTTTGGATAAAAGGAAACATCCATTCCTTAAACAATGAAGCATCCCTTTTTCCAAACACCCTAGAAAGGAACATGATTATATCTGCTATCTCTTTACTAAAGTCTACCCTCTTAGGCTGGTCTGGAAGCTTGGTCAGAGACTTCTTCTCCACCCTCATCCAAGTCTTATTCATGTGAGATCTATTCTTCTCCTTATTATCACTGTAAAGCTTCAAAGCCTCTACTTCATTCAATTTCCTAGGATTCCCGGGATTAGGCATATTAAATAGGAATTTGATCATTTGAGGTGTGAAGTCAATAATGACATTACCCTTTACATCCACACACTACCTAGTAGCAGGGTTATATGCTCCATTTGCTGCAAGAATCAACTCTGGATATTGGAAAGATAAGGGGAATAGTGCAACATCTACCAACCCAGATTGAACAATCCTTTCTGTCCTTCCTGTGACCTGCTCCTTGATGAATGTCTCCTCATGAAATTCTTCATAGTTAAAAGGGCCCAAATTGGTGTCAGTAATATCAACCCTGTCGGAATCAATTTTTCTAGCTGTGAGGGAAAATTCCCTATGCTTACATCTCAAAGTATACAAAAGTTGTTCCACCTTGATCTTCTTCGGTCTAACTCCTTGCCATGAATTTTCACCTAGTTGGCTTCTCTGAGAAGCCTCATCTAATGCCCCTAACATTTCTTGATTTCTACAGCAAATTTGTGTATTAGATGAACAAAAAATCCAAGTTAGTCAATCATACAATCCCTTCTCTATGCTCCTAAGATAATATTTACTTAGTCAAACTCTTCCTTTATTAGAGGAGGAACTGTAGAATTATTAGGCATAAAAGATATCTCTTATCATGTGGCGGGGTCAGGATTAGAACTGGAGAAGAAGAAAAATGAGTTAGATTTAGGACTAGAATGGGAGCCAGACCAAAACTAATTGTTACTTCCCAAACTCAAGATCTACCTCGGATCTGATTCCCGTAAAGAACAAGTACAAAGACACTTCATAAGGAACAGGAATGGAAGAGTTTTAGAAAATGAAGGGTATTTTAAACAAGGTACAGTCATATGAATTTTAACCCCTGGGTCACATGGGCTTCAAAGGAAATCAGGAATAGCGTAGTTTGACCCCTCTAATAGCCCCACCATACAAAAGGCAATTTAAACCCTAGAAAAGATCATTTTGCAAAGGTTGTCGAGCAAAAGCCTAGTTCGCTCTACACATCGTTTCTAAAAATTAGGGCATAACGAGAATCCCACATGTACAACATAGAATTGACGTGGGAAGACCATAAAAAAAAAATCAAAAAAAAAATTCATCACCTAAGCAAGGACACTCCATCAAAAATCGAAACCCTAGTTAAAACTAGGGCATGACAAAACAGACCTGTCACGAAAGTGATAGTAGAACAAAAAATAGAACAAAATGACAAACCAAAAACAAACCAAAAAGGGAACGGGATAGAAAAGAAAGGACAAAAGAAACAAAACAAGAAAAGAAAAACACAAATGAGTGAAGAAATTCACAAACCAAAAAACCCTCCTGCGAATACACTAAAACAAAACACCCAAAAGAACAAACGAGAGATGGAAAAGCAAAGAAACCTACCTCAAAATGCTCCTTAGGGTTGACCAGATTTTAGCTAAGATTCGCTTTGCAACTTGCCTCCGTGATCAAATCAATCCTCTTGAGACTTTCCTGGCCATGGTTTTCATAAAAAACTTGAATAGTAATGATAATGGGCTAGTTTAAACAAGATTAAACCTTTAAAAATTAATCCATGCATGCGAATAGGCTGCATTTAATGCCATAAATGCAGTATATTAGGGATGGATCCAACGATGAGAACAAATAGTTAAGTCAAGTCTAGTGAACATCAAAAGGTAAGGCAGACACAGATCTAGGTTGATGACAAGATAAAGAAACCTACACAAAGTTCCTTACTTAATTTCCAACCCCGGATCTGGTCCCAAGAAAGAAGACCGACCAAAATGAGACATAAGAGGACGAGGGCGGAGCCAAAACCAAAATGGAACTTTTACAAAGTTTGAAGTTAAATTTTTGGGTCTGAATCCAGTTTCACCCAAGAAGCAAAGAACAAAACACACAAGCACAAGGGAAGCGGGACTAAAACAAAAATTGGACCCGACCCAAACAACCAAGAATGACAACACACAAAAGAGCAGAGTCAAAGTCAAAACGAATACACAACTTGGAACTCTAAAACTTCCAACTTAAGTTCCAATCCCGATTCCGGTCCCGTGAGGGAAAAAACAAATGCAAGAAAAAGGACCAACAATTCAAGGGATAAACCAACCCAAGATTTGTTGAAAACAACCAACAAACAATGAAAGAAAAATAATAGAGAAGACAAAATGAAAGTCGAAATGAGATCCAAACTAGGAACTTTGAAAGAATTTTGTGTTTAGCTTCGGTTCTGTACCCCCCTTTGACAGAGAAAAATGAGAGACTTAGGAGAAAAACAAACAACTCCTAAGACCCAACCAAACAACCAAAGATAAACAAAACAAAAAAAAGGTACCTATTTTGTTTCAAAATAAAATGGGGTTGTTATGCAAGGCATAATAGGTATGTTATTCCTCAGAATGGTCCTACTACTATTGCTAAGATTAGAGATGTTGAGTATAATATCAGGGTTAAGGAAGCATTGCTGAGTGCTTTCACTGATTCTGAGATGACAAATGTTATGGATCTAAAGACTGCTTAAGAGATCTAGAAAAAGTTGGAAACCTTGTATGAAGGTGATGCTAATGTGAAGATTGCTAAGTTGCAAAGTCTAAAAGGGAAATATGAAAAGTTGAGAATGGGTGAGGATGAGAAAATTACTACTTTCATGCAAAGAGTGAATGAACTTGTGTGTGGTATTAGATGTGTTGGTGGAAAAATAGATGAATCAAAAATTGTTGCTGAAGTGCTTAGATCCTTGCCTGATTCAAACAAAGTCAAAGCTAGTGCTATTGAAGAGCTCTGGACTATAAAAAATGTAAGCAGAGATATGTTGGTTGGTAAGCTTACTGCTTTTGAGTTGAGTGAATTTGGTGATGCCCTTCCTAAGGTAGAATCTACATTCAAGGCTACGAATTTTGGTATAGATAAACAAATATATGATCCGAGTGAGAGTTCATCTAGAAATACATTCAAGTATGAGGATGAAATTAGACAGATTGAAGAAGAAGAAAGAGATCTGGGAGAGCTGAAAGCACTTATTGTCAAAAGAGTACCAAAAGGAAAAGTTAAGTATGAAGGAAAATTGGCTCTTAAATGTTTTTATTGCAATAAGATAGGCCATTTTGCATCAAGGTGTCTAGAAAGAACTCCTAAACCAATAAATAACAAGCCTAGATTTCAAAATAAGTGTTACTATGCTGCTGATGAAGGTGTGACAGATGAAGAATATGATAAAGGTGATGATGAATGGGTATTTATTGCTATCAAGGAAAATAATCTTGTGTCTCCTGAATCTGCTAGTTATACAAATGTGGAGAAATCCCTAGCTGCTCAAGTTGAAGAGAAAGATGAATGGGTGATTGACAACAAAGGTTCACATCATATGACAAGAGATAAAAGTAAGTTTGTGAGCTTGGAAAAGTATGATGGTGGTTTTGTGAGATTTGGTGATAATACAACTGGTGTGATTTGTGGTAGAGGATGCATTTCTCTTGATGTTAAGCATAATACTGATGATGTCCTATATGTGGAAGGCTTGAAGCGTAATCTTTTAATTGTTGGTTAGATGGTTGATAAGGGATACAATCTTCAGTTCATGGATGGAAAGTGCAGAATATTGAGTTCTAGAAATGTGATTGCATTAGGTACAAAAAAAAAAGGTAATATCTTTCACTTGAGTGTTGCTAGTAAAAATTGTTTGATTGTTGAAGTTGATGAAAGTTGGTTATGGCATAAGCGAATGTGTCATGTTAACTTTGATAATATTGTTAAGATAAGTTCTACTAAGGCTGTGAGAGATCTACCTAAGTTGGTGAAACCTACTAATGCCATATGCAAGGAATGTTAGTTAGGAAACCTAACTAGAATCTCATTTTGAAGTAAAAAGCATTGTTTAGATGAATTGTTGGAGCTTATGCATATTGATCTATGTGATCCCTCTAAGGTGAGAAGTTTAGAAGGTTATAGGTATTTCATGTTGCTTATTGATGATTATTCTAGAATGATGTGGGTTACTTTCTTAAGGGTGAAATCTAAAGCTCTAGAAAAGTTCAAGATCTTTAAGGCTATAGTTGAGACAGAGATAGGTCTAAAGATTAAATGTTTGAGATCAGATAGAGGTGGTGAATTCAATTCCGGTGAATTTAATTCTTTTTGTGAAGAACATGGAGTAAAGAGACAATTATCTGCACTATGGACCTCTCAACAAAATGGAGTTGTGGAAAGGAAGAAAAAAAAATTGAAGAAGTTGCTAGAACAATGATGCTAGAAGGAAATGTCCCTCATATCTACTGGAGAGAAGCTATGAGTACTATTATGTACACACTCAATCAGGTACAAATTAAAGGTGATATTGCTAAGACTCCTTTTGAGCTATGGACTAGTCATAAGCCTATTGTTAGATATTCCAAGATCTTTCGAAGAAAATGTTATATCAAAAGAGATGAAGATATAGGAAAGTTTGATGCTAGGAGTGATGAAGGTATATTTATGGGTTATTCTTGTAAAAGTAAGGCCTACCGGTGTTACAACAAAAGATTGGGGAAAATTGTTGAAAGTGCAAACATCAAGGTTGATGAACAGTCATGTACACCATCCAGAACCTATGGATATGCTTCTAATGATCAGAATAATAGTACAAATAAAGGAAAGAAAGTTCAAACTACAAATCAAGAGTAAATCATTCCGGTGAATTAGAAAGATTAAGAGGAAGGAGAAACTAGTGAACGTGCAAAAGAGAGAACAAAAGAGCCTAAAATTGAAGAACAACCCAAGAAGAATTTGAGGTATATAAGATTGAATCATTCAGAAGATCAAATCATAGGTGATAAGAACAATGGTGTCCAGACTAGGAGAAAAATTCTAAAAGAGAACTACTTGATTTCAAAGACTAAGCCTACTAGTGTGAATGAAGCATGTAAAGATGAACATTAGGTTGAAGCAATGAAAGAGTAACTAAAATAGATTGAGAAAAATGATACATGGATTCTTGTTCCTAGACCTAAGGATAAAAATGTAATTGGAACTAAATGGGTCTTTAGAAACAAACTGAATGAGCAAGGTGAAGTGGTCAGAAACAAAACAAGAGTGGTATGTAAAGGATGTTCTTAGATGGAAGGAATTGATTTTGAAGAGACTTTTCCCCCTGTTGCTAGAATTGAAGCTGTGAGATTATTTATTACTTATGATGCTTACAAGAACTACAAGTTTTATCAGATGGATGTCAAGTCAGCATTTCACAATGGCGAATTAGAAGAAGAAGTGTATGTTGAGCAACCTGATGGATTTTTGTTGACTAATAAGGGAGATATGGTGTGTCAGTTGAAGAAAGAATTTCATTGACTCAAGCAAGCCTGTAGAGCATGTATTCAAGATTGGAAAAGTATTTGTTGAATCTTGGATTTAACAAAGGTGCTACTAATAGTAATATGTACTTCAAGATTGATCATGATAAAGAATTGATTGTAGAAGTCTTTGTTGATGATATCATTTTTGGAGGAGATGATGGTTTGTGCATGAAGTTTGCTGATGAGATGCAAAATGAATTTGAAATGTCAATGATTGGTGAGATGAAATTATTTTTGGGATTGAAAATTACTTAGTTATATAAAGTGATTTTTATATCTCAGTCCAAGTATGTGAAGGAATTGCTGAAGAAGTTTGGTATGGAAGATTCAAAGCTAGTTGGTACACACATGGTGACCAGATGTAAGTTGACAACAAAAGATGAGTCTCCAAAGGAAAATCAGACTAGACACAAATCAATGATTGGTGGATTGCTTTATTTGAATCAAACTAGGCCTGATATCATGAATGATGTGTGTATTGTTGCAAGATTTCCAGCTAATCCTAAGGAATCTCATGTGACTGATGTGAAGAAAATTTTTAGATACTTGAAGGGAACAATTGACTATGGCATGTGTTATCCTAAAGATGATGATATTACTTTGAGTGCCTTTACTAATGTTGTTTGGGTAGGAGATTTGAATGACAGGAAAAGTACTAGTGGTGGAGCATTTTTCTTGGGTAAGAAGTTGATTTCATGGTTAAGTAAGAAGTAAAATGTCATTTCTTTATCTATTGCAGAGGCATAATACATTGTTGTTGCTACTAATTGTACTCAATTATTGTGGATGAAGTAGATGTTGAAGGATATTAGAGTTGTTTATAATGAACTGATAGCTATATTCTGTGATAATTCAAGTGCTATTAACATTTCTAAGAATTTGGTGCTGCATTCAAAGACAACATATATTTATTAAGTTTCACTTTTTGAGGGAGAAGGTAAGTGAAAAGGAAGTCAGACTGGAGTATGTGCCTACTAAGGAGCAGATTCCAAACATCTTTACCAAGTCGTTGCCTAAGGATACTTTTGAGTATCTCAGAGGGAAGTTATGGGTGATTACCCCTTCGAATCATAACTAAGGATGCATTTCTTTCCATTAGTTTATGCATTTCATAGTCATATCTTGATTCAGATTGATGTTGTGGTTGTTTCTACTCAGGGGGAGTAGTCAGATGTTCATATATGTGGTTCAAAGATTGTATAGAAGAGATCTTTGTCATTGATGTCAAAGGGGGAGAAGATCATGTGAAAAAAATTCTAGAATTTAAGAACCTTGTGGGGAGAAGATCATGTGAAAGAGATGAGGAGAAAATGAGTCAGAAACTAACGGGGAGTAAGTGTTAAGAGATAGTTCTGTTGATGGTGTTTTTCACATCATGTGTTACCATCAATTCCAAAGGGGAAATTGTTGGATGTTTTGGTTGTGTTGCTAATATGTGGTTGTCATTGATCTCAACACTATTAGCATTGATTCATTAGAAGTTGTATACATTGAGGATATTAAGAAAATTGTAGTGTAATGAGTTGCAGGTTGTCAGTGGTGAAGTGAAGTTCAATCTGTCGGTGAGTTTTGTACACTGATGATCAATGGTTTTGGAATAAACAGTTTGTTTCTAAGTGTATCTAGTTTATCCATGTCAAGTTTTAGAGACCCACATGAAGTTTTGATCGAGTTATGAAGATCTATATTCTAACAGTTTTTATGTTGCTTTAGTTGGTGTTCCTAATTGAAGATGATGCGATTTCAGATAGTTCAATTGTTGTAGATGCTTCTTTGGTGATTCACGATGTTTTTGGATGTTTCTATATTGTGCTCTATCTATGTTGCACATCTACTTTGATCGTTGTGCTCGTGGTTGGTGATTTTCTCTTCTGTGTTCATATTTTTCATATTCTTGGCTGACATGGTGTTTGTAGCGTGTTGTCGATCTTTGAGGAGTAATTAATTAAAGTTTTTTCATGTTTGAGATGTTGATTTGGGTCTTCACTAAGTTGTGGCTGACCTTGGTTGATTCACATTATTAATTGTTGTTGATTTGGGCCGACAGTTATATGCATTTTATTATTTTGTTGAAGCTGACTTGTAGCGATGAAATTTCTTGTTACAGATATATAAGAGCAATTGTTTATTTGATTTGAAGTGTACTTCTATGTGTATGTGTGAATAATTTTCTAAATCATTTGAAAGCATAGCAGGGTGTGAAGAAGAGTGAAGAAGTGTTCATGTGCTTAATTAGAACTGTGATCAGGCATTAGCAGATGCTCTTTTGTCAGTTCAAATCCCTACAGATGTAATCCAAATCTTTATGTAAGATAGTATGTATTCCTTTTTGTGGTTGGTCTTGTTTTATTTCAGTAGTGAGCTCTAGGAAACGTGCTTGAATGCATGTGCATTCCCCATTTCATTCTTTATAATTTTAACAGGGTATAATCTTGTGAACTAACATTCACCGTGGCTTTTCCCCTAACAGTGTTTCCACGTAAAAAATCTTGGTGTTATGTGTGTTTTTGATGTGTTGATAATTTATGTTTACATGGTTATTAATCGAATCTAAGAATAAGGTTAATAAGTTGAATAAATTCTAAATTTTTCTAACAAATGATTCAACCCCCCCTCTCAGTTGTCTACCCTTGTGTTGCCAACACCATATACAATGAACAAGATTGGGATGCAGAAGACTTGCTATAGGTTGACTCACATGTGCCTTACTAGTATTTTATTTGTTTTATTTTTCATGTTATGTGTGTGATTGCATATGCGTAATGTGATCCCATGTGTTGTTTTGTTTGATGTATCTCTCTCTCTCTTTGTGAAATTCCTCTATTTGTATCTACATTCTTCTCTAGGTCGTGAAAATTTTATCTTTTTCATTTGTCTTGTGTTTTCCTTTTGGGTATGACACAAGGTGTCGAGACATTTAGGTCTCTTCCATGTTGACTCAAAAGATTTTCCTTTTATCTTTTCTTTGTCTTGTGTTTTCCTTTTAGGGATGATGCAAGGCATTGAGCCATTTAGGTCTCTTCCATGTTGACCCAAAAGGATTTTTCTCTGTTTTGTCTCTCTTTGTGTCATTCTTCCTATTCCATGAGTATTTGAGGAATGATGATGATTATGAACTCTCTAAAAACATTGTAGCAAAGACATACTAACCCTGAATCCATGGATCCCTTATATGTTATTTTTGGGAATCATTTTGGGGGCAACCTATTTTCATGACGTAGCTTCATTTGGAAACATATGACTTGGCATAGGGCTTTCCAAATAAGCTCTCATGTCATCTTTATTTTTAGCATTTATTATTTACTACTTTAAAGTAATTTCTCATGTAGCATGGTGTTTAGTAATTTCTTTAAAGTGGGGGTATACATTTGAATTATTCTTTTACATTTCAATTCATGTTTCATTGTGTAGTCTTCTTACTTCATGCAATGCATCTTTCACTTTGTGGTAACATTGTGTGTGATTTCCTTCAAGAGCATGATCTCTCTTAAAATATTATATTCCTCTTAGTGGTTTGAAGTGACACACTGCATACCCTAAGTTGTGAATCTTCTATTCTTTGATTGGTCCTCTCTTGGAAACATTAGGCATGATGTTCACTAAGTTAAGACCTTCATGGACTAAGAAAAACTCCCTTCAACACATCTTACACTATTTTTCATTTACAATATTGGTTATATGGCCACCCTACATAACACACTTTTCTTGCTTGTGGATCTATCTTGTTTGTTCATGGGTGTCAAGCATACAAATATTTTCTTGCCTCATGAATTATTGTTTTTCATGTTGTGTGGTGCCTTATCAAAGTCATCAAGAGGTATATCTTTGGTATGGTTACTATATGGGAGCCAAACCTAGGTGTGACTTTCCCATAGCCACTTGCTTTTCTATGTGAGTGCATGTTAGCCATGTGCATATGTGTCTTGTTGGGGGCTCACCTAGTGGATGACCTGAGGTTCCACTAGCCCTTGTGAGCATGTGTTGGTTTCAATAGTGGAAATCATGTTCCACTTGTAGTTTTTTTTGGAAAAATAGCTTAGATTTGATCCACATCGTGTGGGGCAAATGGTCGAGGCTTGATACACCCTTCTTTGTTTTTATTTTTCTTTCTTTTTGTCCTTGGTAGAGCATGCTTATGCCTTGTTGTTGCTTCATACATTATTTAAATGCATGTTCTTTTGTACCTATGTTGGTTTTTAGTAGGATCTTGATCCTAGGGGCTTGTACAACGCTCTTGATCATTGTCATCCTATCTCACTAGCATTGGTACACTTGGAACCCTCTTGATGCAAGTTTATTTACTTTAGTGTGAGTTTGAAGCAAGTTCCTCCTCTCACTAAAGTGGGGGATAAATGTAGTGTATAAAAATGTATCCCTTTACATTTTCACACTTGTTTGGGCCCTCCTTGCTAAAGTTGGGCTTCTTTGTGCCTTATTTGGTCCTATTTTGCATCCACAAGCTTTATTTAATGCATCTTTCTGATGATAATCCTGAAACATATCTAATAACCAATCATTATTTAATGATTCTGGATTGTATGACCTAGATTTAGTGATTTGGGACTCATATGCCACCTTGGGTGTATGGGTCCCACCTAAGTTTTGGGGCCTAGTCTTGAATTTGGCATTAAACTTAACATTTGTTGAATTTTATGTCCCAAGCCTAGGCTATTGGGACTCATACACCCCAACTAGTGAGAGTCTTGCTTAGCTTGGACCTATTTTAAATTCAAAGTTCCGGTGAGATTTTATTCTCCTAGATCTAATGTCAGCTTGTTGTGTTTAATTTTGGGAAATTTGGCATAAAAAAGTATAAATACAAGGTTATTTCACATATTTTCTCCTAGAAATTTTCATGAGCAAGTGTGATCTAAGTATTTAAGCATTCTAGAAATTCAAGAGCATTCAAGAGCTGATTATCAAGCATTTTGGAGCTATAATCAAGATTCAAGCATCATGTCAAAGTCATCATTCATCATGTTTGTTTTTTAGCTAACATTTATGGTGTAGGTTCTTATGATTCAAAAAAACATTCAAGTCAAGATCCATAACATACAATCAATAGTCAAGATCTACATTCATACTAGCCATTTCATATAAGATTTTAGCCTTTGTTACAAGGGTTTGGTGAGTTGCAACATTGCTTATTTGTTCATTCATCATTCCTTCATGATATTTGATTTAATTTCAAGGTTTGATTACCAAAACGGTGTTTGGCCATGGAAAACCCTTATCTAATAACAAAAAAATAGTTTTCCCTCTCTTTGATGTGTGATTTGCAGATTTAGATTGAAGATCCATTGAAGAGCAAGATTGGAGAAATTTTTCAAAGTTGTCAAATTTGTCACCTTTCTTGCAAGATTACAAAAAGTCACCTACAAGTCAAAATTAAGAGTTCTAGAATCGAAGATTGGAAAGGAGAGAAGCTAAAGGAGATCACTAGAGGACATAAAATTTTTAGATTAAGCTTGATACTGGGACTAGTATACTAGTTTTCAAACATTTTTGTAGATCTTGGTTTAGCAGTTGTAGATTTTGCTTTCGACACGAAATCCTAAACTGGGACTAAATCGTCCCTACTAGCGTATGAGTCCCAATGTGCATCAAAATTCATAATTCATGGATTACATACCTTGTTTCAAACATCTTCAAATTTCCATGTGCACCGCTGTTTATCTCTAGTTTCTATTCTAATTTGAGTTCATTTTCTAGGTCATATAGTTAGATTTGCATATTATTTTCATATCTTTCTTTCTAAGAATTTGCTTAGTGATGAACCCCTCTTTAATCACACCCTAGGATACCTTATAGCAGATCCCTTTTCTCAATTGCACCATTGTATTGAGATCTCTAAGGTTTCCTTGAATGAAACTAGAGCAAAATAGGATTCCCCTTGTGTGTTCCATCTCCTAAAAGGTGGGCACACCCTATTTTCTTCGTTTCACCAATACAAAACATTTGGGAAGCCTAATTTCCATTTGTGTGTTATTATGGTCTTGCCTTGACATTTTGTATGGTATATTATATTGAGTAAAAGAAATTTCAATAACAATGTTCCTTAATCACAACCTTATGAAACCCAACTATGCAAAGATGTTTCACAACTAAACAAAGGTACATAATTCAAATGGAGAAATATTGTTAGTGTAAAATGATATATATTATGTTCTTTTTCAAATATATCTGATCTAATTACCAAAGATCCAAAGGTTCCTATTCTATTTTGGGAGATAAATCATACAAATGTAGTGTTGGAAAAATCATCCTAAATTTAACACAAATCAATTATGAGGAGGATAATTAAAAGGATGTGGTATCATCATTCACTGTTGTTTTGAGTATTTCCCATGTAACACTCACACTTCAAGGAGGAAACATCCTTCACATAAAATTTTGGGATATGATAGGTACACAATAATGTAACTTTTATTTTATTTAAATTAAACTGGAAATTGTTTGCATTCGCCACAATAAGCATCTCATCTATAAATAAATTGGAATTTCTAAATGAAAAAAATAAATGGAAATTTAACTAACTAGTACACGTGTAATTCAAGCTATGATAGCTAGAATCGCTTGTATTTAGTGCATAAGCTTCACATCTCCTAAAGCATCCTTCTCAATCCACCTTCCCTTGTTTTATTCAATTTTGTTTCCTCAAGTATATCAACCACCTAGAAAGAAGACAAGTGTTAGTGATAGATTAAATTGGAAAATTAAAGACAAAGAAATCATTTTATTCCAAATTTTACCAATATAGGATTATATGTTGTCATGACTGCAAAATGCAAGCTTATACAGACAATAAACAAACATATTAAACTATACAATGAGAATTTAATTTCCAATTTGACCTATCACTAACACTAGTAATATATATATCAGAAATTATATTTTTCATTTTTCCATTCTACAAGAACTATGAAGCACTAAATGTTCATTCAGATATATATGAAAAACTCATCTCTCCTGACATATGAAAGATGCCATAACTTTCATTAATCAATAAGGGAATAGAAGAAAGATAAGAAGGATACCACACACCACTATCAAAATTTTGTTTATATCTCATTTCTCTCAATGGACACTTAAATGGCGTATCGGTATCATAACCATTGTTCAAAGATATTGTAAACTAAACCACTACTTGTACAGACAACTAAAAAAATATAGATTATTGCAAGAAAGATTGGTTGCTAATCACAATTTGCATCAGTTATGCAAGAATAAAGGTTAGCAAGTCAACAAAATCCTTGGTGATCACCTTGATTGACCAAAAAATAGTAGCTAATCTCTCGAAAAAACACACCTATGTACATACAAAAAAGCATAAAAACATACATAGAAACATGTACATAACATGAAAAGAAGGAAAAATAAGATGTCAGTGCAGAAAAGAGAATCAGGTGGATGGAGACATGAGAGTCTTATGTGAAAAGGTAGAATTTTTTTGTAAACAACTTATTAAAAACAAAACATTTGCATTCTCTAATTAGAAAGACACTCTCAAAGCTGATAACAATATTTGGTTTGCAGGTTTCATAGCACATAGTATTTTCCAACATGCAATTATATATAGACAACATGCTTCTAATGAAAACCTTAAAGTTTGTAGACAGTAAGAACGTACTGAAGTTCATTCACCTTCATAATTTATAGCAACTCTTACACAAAAAATTGCATTTCAATTTCCTCATATGAAATAAAAATAAATGCAAAATATAAATTGCAGGTTGGAAAACATAATGTGGTTTTCCATTTATTTCATTTTGTACATTCAAAGCTACGTGGTGGAGAGAACATGGAGGAATGTCTTGAAAATCTTTTGTTAATTAGACAATAGGAATGTAATGAAAGGCACAGTTTTATAAAAACTCAATGATTTCCCAACAACCATTAAAACTCTATATGATTGCAGGTTGGAAAAAATGGTGGGAGGTGAGTGCATGATTTATGAAACCCTCAACCAACACAATGTTGTAAAAACCTCTACGGGTGCAGCTAATGTCCCGACAAAACACACCTATGTGCATACAAAAATGCATAAAAAAATACATAACAACATACATAGAAACACACATAAGATGATGAGACGACATAGTGCAGGGCCCACCAAGATGGATGATAAAAGTGATGAAATAGGTAGATAGGAGGAAACTTCATGGAAAGGGAAGCGAGGAGATAATGGCGATGTCAGCTCAGTTTTCTGGTGCAGGAGCACCTTGATCATGAAATGCCTTCAAAAGGCTAATTTGTCAAATTTGTGTGTTGAAGCCTAAAAATGATGTGTCGAGGCTATGTAAAGACTAATTTGAATATATTAAAGCCATGTAATAGGTCTAAGGTAGTCAAAGAGATGAGAAAATACAAAACTTGTGATATTGCCTAATATGTAAAAAGAGGAAAAAAAAGAATATGCAAAAGACAAAGAGGAATTTGAAGAAATAGGTCATTCAAAGAAGTTGAAGAGGTAGTTATGGGAAGAGAAACATTTATAAATCATTTTTGAAAGCAAGGAAAAGAGTAGATTTTTTTATCTTGAAAAACTGAGACCAATAAAATACCCTATTTTCAATAAATTTATGAGTTTCTTCTTGATTTCATTTACTTGTACAAATGGTGTAGAAGTTTAGGACTTTAAATATTATAGTTTTTTTTATAGAGAAGAGAGTAAGATTTCATTCAAATCCATTTAGGATGGAAACCACCAAAAATATCATTTGTTTGAGTGCATTTAGTGGGGTTTAGTTTGTAACCCTCAAATAGGGTTTTGAGAGTCCTATAAAAGAAAGTTTTCCATTCCACAGGTGTAGGACCAGTTAGATCAGTGGAATGGATGGTTTTTAATTGCTTTCAATTAGAATATGTGTTTAATATGTAGGGGAAGGTGAGATTTTGGGTTGTATACTACTGTTTCACAGGAAAAACAGAGTTTTCCCAATATAAATGAATGGCTCCAAGGTGGCAATTGATAAAAAGGCATACATGAAGGTGGGTGATGAGCTTCTAAAGCTTATGCAAGCTATTTCTATGGTGTTTGTGGTGGTGGCAAGAGTATTTAAGGTTTGTAAGTACCTTATTCAATAAACCCTCCTTTGTAGGGCTTGATTTGTGCATAAAATAGAGGTTTCTTGGAATAGTGATTTATGGAGCCTTTATATCACTAAAAATTCTCGATTCTTCAGTTTTGTGACATGATGAATGACTGGTTTTAGTCCTTTGGTATTTTGGTTATAAAATATGAGCACTTTATTTGTAATTTTGGCCTAAATTAGTAGCCCTTTCCAGCGAACAATTCAAGAATCTGGTAACATTTCTTTATGACAAGCTATTGAGAACTTTTGATATGTTATGAAGTGTTAAAAAAGGCTCTTGAATGTACATTGGGAATGTGGGTATACAAAATGAATGAAATGTATTCACCCGATTTATGGGTTTATTGACCTACTAAGAGTTTGCTGGTTTGACTACTCAAAATAGTGAATCTGTTGGAATAGTGAAAGGAAAGGTTTTAAGCATTTGCAAATTACTTTTTTTATGTTTTTACATATGAATCCATGTTTGGGTAGGGTTTAGGAGACAAATTTTTTATTTTTGAGGTTGTGAGCAAAGATAACAATAAGTGCATGATGATTTTGACTGCAAAATCTAAGGATTTGCTAGAACTATGTTTGTGAGTGAGCTTTCAAATGGTTTATTTTAGTTGAAAGCATGATGAGTACAGTGTCTTGCATGTCTGATAACTAATTTGTAGCAAGAAATGCTTGGTTGTTGACATTTTTTCCTTGAGAATCAAGTTGATAAGATGGGTAATCGAAAGAATAGTGCCAAGTTAGAGGGATTTAGAGTTTTCAATCCAGTTTTTTGTTTTGTTCTTGTTCAAATGGTGAAGATTAAGAGGTTTTTTGAATTTGATACAGAGATGGAATGCTTATGTAATGTTTTGGCTTGTTAATGTATTTTGATTGAACAAAGAATTTGTTGGATCTTGTTGGGAAAAGAAGTGAAATTGATGAAAAGTTTTAGTGAACAAAGTTGCTTGTTTAATTTGATCTTCTCTTGATTCAATTGGTTCAGATGTAACTTGATGATTGAGTTTTTGGATATGATGCTCTGCATCATTTTCCTTACCAATAGGGTTGTTACGTCTAGAGGGTTTTACAACACTTTGTGAGTTGCAAATTTCTTAACACCCAGTGTTTCCATTTTCATTACATTCTTACTATCTAATTCAAAAAAGGTTCTCAAGGAAATCACAAAACATAACAAATTGAGGTGAGGGGTAAGTAATCAATTGGGTTGTTACTTGTAAAGGGTTTTAAAACATTATGTGGGTTGCAAATTTTGTAAAACTAGTGCTTTGCAACTTGAAATTTTGCAAAATAGTATGGATGTCTTCAAAATATTTTGTTAATTAGACAGTAGGAATGTAATGAAAGGCACCGTTTTATAAACACCTAGTGTTTTCCAACAAAATATGTATGATTGCAGGTTGAAAAACACAGTGGGAGATGAGCGCATGATTTATGAAACCTCCAACCCACACAATGTTGTAAAACCCTCTACACATTGAAGTTAAATGAAATCCCTCATTTTTCTTGTCGCTTCAAATTATGCCAACATATTTTTCCTCCCGTGAGAATCTATCTATGCACTGCAGGCAGGAAGGCTGACATGACTAAGACATGCATTTTAAATTGTAACAAGTATTGTTATTGTCTGTTAGCTCGGCCCGTTGATTCTTTCCATCGATTTGCTTTTATAGGAGAGTGGGATGGGGGATGGGGTGTTATGTTATAATGTCTGTACATAGGTGCATTTTGTCACGATATTAGCTTCTCCCATTATTTAACACTTATTACTAATTGTTTAAAGTATTGTTATTGGAAAACACTTTGTGTTGTGGGTTTTTTCATTTTGTAGGTTGAAACCAAAAAGTTGGAGAGCAGGGGGTGGAGTTGCAGGTGGGGGAGACGACAAACCAATGGAATTGAGGTGAGGGGTTTGTAACCAATTGAGTTGTTACTACTAAAGAGTTTTAAAACATTATGTGGGTTACAATTTTTGAAAATCTAGTGTTTTGTAACCTAAAATTTTACAATATAGTATCAATGTAATTTAGATAGTACAAATGTAATGAAAGGCACCTTATAACAAGTCTCACGCAAAGTAAAAATTACATTTTAATTTCTTAATATGATCCAAATATACATGCAGAATGATTGCAAGTTAGAAAACACAATGGGAGGTGAGTTGACAACATGATTTATGAAACCTCCAACACACACAATGTTGTAAAATCCTCTACACACTAAAGCCAAATACCTTACTGGGTGTTTATAAAATGGTGTATTTCATTACATTTCTATGGTCTAAATAATAAAATATTTTCAAGACATTCATACTATTTTGTAAAATTCCAGGTTGCAAAACACTGGGTTTTTCGAAACCTACAACCCACTTAACGTTTCAAATCCCTTTATAGAAAACAACCCACATAATGTTTTAAAACCCTTTAGAAGTAACAACCCAATCAATTCCAATCAGATGAAGAAATTGACATGCCATTTTGACTGTAGCAAAGAGTTGTTCAAAAATTTGAAAGTGGACTTCATTATGTATTCTTGGTCGTAATGAGACAAACAATTTCATAACAATCTAACTAGCATGGGATAGTGTGTTTTCCAACACTACAATTAATGCGAGCATTTTATTTGTTCCAATCAAATGAAAAATCAGAAATGCCATATTTACATCATGAAAGAGCTGTTCTAAAATTTGAAGGTGGACTTCATTACATTTTTAGATCATACAAAACAAAAAAAATTCATGAGGGAATAACTGAGAGGAGATAGTGTGTTTTCCAACACTGCAAATAATGCAAGCATTTTATTTGTTCCAATCAAATAAAACAATTGAAATTTCATTTTGACTGTAGAAAAGAGTTGTTCAAAAATTTGAAAGTGGACTTCATTGCATTCTTGGTCGCAACAAAACAAAACTTTTCAAAACAAACTAACATGAGACAGTGTGTTTTCCAACACTGCAAATAATGTGAGCATTTTATTTGTCCCATTCAGATGAAAAAAGGGAAATGCCATTATGCATTTATCCTTAATATACATTATATTTCTTAATATGATCCAAACATACATGCATAGTATGATTGCAAGTTGGAAAACACAGTGGGAGGTGACAACATTATTTATGAAACCTTCAACCCACACAATGTTGTAAAACCCTCTACACGTTGAAGCCAAATACCTTATTGGGTTTTTACAAAAGGTTCTCATCATTACATTCCTACAGTCTAAACAACAAAAGCCTTTCAAGACATTCATACTATTTTGTAATATTGTAGGATGCAAAACACGGTGTTTTACAAACCCTGCAACCCACATAATGTTTGAAAACCATTTAGAAACAACAACCTTCAAAATGAGAATGTCAAAAATGGCCACGTTTTAGGCTTTCTGTTCATTCCAAATTACAATTTCGAAAACCTACCGGTACAAAACCTACATTGTGTTTCAAATGAAAACCCCTTTTCACAAGGAAACCCTTTTGTTTCTCCGTTAATGAAAACCCATCTTCACAATAAATAGTCGTTTAATTCTTCATAGTCAAAACATTAAAATGGAAAAAATTAAAAACCATCAACACAAAAACACACAAAATAGTTCTTCATTTCAAATAAAAACCCCTTTTCACAAGGAAACCCCTTTATTTTCCCGTCAATGAAAACCCATATTTGCAATGAATAACCGTTCAATTCTTCACAATGAGAACATTCAAATGGAAAAATTTAAAAACCCTCAACACAAAAACACATAAACAACTCTACATTTCAAATGAAAACCCTTTATGCAAGGAAAACCCTTTATTTTCTCGTCAATGAAAACTCATTTTTGCAACGAATAGCCATTCAATTCTTCACAGTTCCTAGGCAGAGTGGAAAAACAACATATATTTTTGGAAGATATACATACCTGCTAGCTAGCTGCCCGCACTTGTCAAATGCATTTTGGTAGGGAGAGTCTCGGCTCTCATTTGGCCTCTGAACGCCTACAGCTCTGTTTCACGCTCCCTAGCAACCTCCAAAATGGAAATGTTGAAAATGACAGTGTTTTGGGTTTTTTGTCCATTCCTTTTTTGATTTGGAAAGACTCATTGGCAGCACAGACCTTTTCCAATGATGAGACACGTGACAACAGTCGAAACTCCAAAACACCTAACTGTCCGTCAGCACACTCCATCAAGTCTTTCCATCAGTGCATTTTGTCTAGCGCGTGGGATGGGAGATGGGTGTTATGTTATAATGTTACATACATAGATATTTTTTGTTAGAAGTTTAGCTTTTCCCAATTTTCCTAGAGCCATATATTTTAAATAAATAATAACTAAATAGTAAAAAAAATTTGATAAAAAAGATTTAAAGACTATTTAAATTACTTTTTTAAGTAAAAAAATAAATGAACAAAACCCATCTTCATAATAACTATACCAAATATAGAACTCCGCGCAGTGTAAGAGCTCCTCCACTATCAGACTGCTTTTCATACGATTGGTACACTTTCTACGCTGGTACATAAGATTTCATAATTGATCCGTTCAAGTGGTCTGAGAAACATACAAATTCCAAGACAATAATTTCATGTGCACAACCAAAAACTTCATTTCACATCACACCATGCTGCCTGACGTTTAGTCCCTACTGGCTAACCTTGCACCAAGACATTTAGTGCCTCAGATCATTTCGCCTTTCTTGAGCATGGACTGCATGCGCATCGTCCTATCTGGAAGGAGTTCATCATGGAGCTCACTTGCTGTATGGTGTGCGGTGCCAGCTTGATTTTGTCATTTAATGATTACGTGGTGTATTTATAGATATAATAGTTAATAAAACGACACAATTGATATTAGATTTCCAGAGTTCATAATGATAAGAGAGTGTTTTCTGGATTTAACTGTGTTATTTTTTGCATCAACGTTTTGAATCACACTTGTTGATCCATCATCAAGATGAGAAAGAGTGATTGCAGATCAAGATAGGATAAATAGAGAGGGGAGGAAGGAGGCAAAAGAGGCATGCCATACAAAAGGGGAACGTAAAAGGTTAGGATAAAAAAATGATAATGAAAAATAATGAGATTAAAAAAATTAGGAGTAAAGAATGATAAGAACCAATATCTAAAAAATTTCAAACTGAAATATATATAAAATAGCTATGAACTTTTATAAAAAAAGAGAAAACCTTATTAATGGAGAGAAAAAATCTTTATAAATAATATGTTTCACATTAAAAATTGAAAATAATTAATATATATTACTTTATCTTTGTATAAAGAGATATGGAAGATAATAATAACTAATATGTAATATAATTGAACAAAAAATATATAAAAGATTAAAAATAAATAAAGAGGAAAAATCTTTAAAAAAAATGTATCTAAAATCATATGCTAAAGAATAATTAAATAGAGACCACTTTGTGTAAGTTGTACACAAAGATTTATATCTATATTTAAAAATTAAATAAAACTAATCAAAATTAAAAGAGACACAAATACAATAATTAAGAGACACACGAAACGAATATATAAAACACAATTAATGACACTTATTTTTAAATTATAAGATATATCTAAGAACAAAAGTCATCTTTTAAAGAAATTATTTGGTTTAACTAACATAATTAGACACATAAATTAGAAAAATAAAGAAATATAATTGAATTTAAGATATATTTTAAAGAAATCAATAGTTCTATTATAAAAAAATATGATATCTTTACCTATATATTTAAATTGTTTGTCTTACAATTATAAGTGTATAGAACTTGCTTTTTATGACATTTAGAATATGTAGAAATATATAAAGTTGTTTTATAAGAAATATAGATGATAGGCATTTCTTTTAAGTATAGAAGATATAAAACAATATAATGTTCTTATATATATAATTTGAATATATAAGAATATAACTAGTTCTTTTATAAAAATATGCTAGTGACAAATCAATATATTTATAAGTAAATAAAGATAAATTAAAAATAGAAAAAGAACATTAAAATCTAATAGAAGAACATTTTAAGTAAATATAAATAAAATCTAATAGATTTTTTTTTTTTAATTATACTAGTAGCAAACTATTAAAATATAAAAGAACATTTTAAATATATTATAGTTAAAATCTAAAAGAAGAACATTTTTAAAATATACTAATAAAATTAAATATATTTTAAAAAGAAAACTCTATATATTTTAAAACTATTAGTTTTATTAATATACTAGTTCTTTAAAATTATTTGTCTTAAAATGAAAAAAAAGCTAATATCTAAACACTAAATTCAATTAAAAATAAGAAATTAAAAAATAAGATTAAATGAATAGGTAGAGAGGAGGAGATAGGGAGCACAGGGATAGGGGAGAAAGCAAGAGGGAGAGGGGGGAGAGGGGGTAGAGAAGGGAGGAAGATAGAGAGACAAAGAAAGGGATGATAAGGAAGAAGGTGGGGGGTAAGAGGGTAGGGAAGGGAGAGGTGGGGGAACTAGGAGGGGGATGGGTTAGGGGTATTGAGGTTTGATAAAAGGGGTTTTCAAGAGGAACTAACGTTCCACCCCTCATCTCGATTAAGGTTTGATGGATTTTTGTAGATTTTAATAACTTTTTTAAGTTTCCTTTTAAATAAGTTACTTTCCATGGATAAGATTTGAGTTTTTTCGAGATAGATATGGTGTTTTTTGGAGAAGTGGTAAGCTAGGGTGGATTTGATGATGCACTCATTATTTATGTCTGCACAATGCTCTTTGATTCTGGTGCAAAAGGATCAGCTTGTTTCACCTATGTAAGGTATACCACAAGAACAAACAACTTTGTAGACGCCCGAATCTAGGTAGGTTTCCTTGGGGTCTTTAAGAGAAGGGATGTGGTTTCTCAAGGTTGATATGGGTTTGAAAGCATAATGAATGCCCTTTTTTGAAGTATTTTTATGATTTTTGGGATAAACCTTTGGTGTAGTGGAGGTTGGTATGGATGGGGGGTTGGTAGACTTGGGTTTAGAGAGATTGGATCTAGTTAGATTGAAGGTTCTAGAGGTTTTCTTGTTATTGTAACTATTTAAGAGGAAAACATGGCAGACATAATTCATATCATGGTTTATTTTTTTGGCATCACAAATGTGAAAGGATCTCATGGTTAAGGTGTTAAGGATGCAAGCCTTTTGGGAAAGGTGGTGGTAGGAGGAAGAGTGCAGGTAGAGGTCAAAGTGGGTGGTTTTTCAGAAAACACTAAAAGATAAGGATCTGTTATGCCTTTTGGTGAGAAAAATGTTAAGGAAGGGGAGTTAGTTGTTAGTCTCAATCTCTTTGGTGAAAGAGATACACGGGTGCAAACTATTTAAGTGGTTATGGAAATTTTCTAGATTTTCTAAACCATGTGGCCAACATATTGGTATCATCCACATAGCATTTCCACCATCTAGGTTTGAGGGAAAAGAGAAGATGGAAACTTCTTGAAAGTGCTCCATGAAAAGGTTGGCTATAATAGGAGAGAGAGGGGAGCCCATCGTTACCCCATCTACTTATTCATAGATGACACCTTGGAAGGAAAAATGTGGATCTAAGACATAAATCAACTAAAGAAGCCACTTCATCATTGGTTTTGCATTTGAAAATATCAATGGAGTCGAGAATAGGGACTTTTGTGAATAAGGATACAACATCTAAACTTACTAAAATATTAATGTTTTCTAATTTTTTGTCTTTAAAAAAGTCAAAAAAATGGGAAGAGTCTTTAATGAAAGAGTCGTATTACCTATTAGAGGAGAGATTAATTTTGATAGGAAGGCAACTAATTTGTAGGTGAGGGAACCTTTTATGTCAACAATGGGTCTTAGAGGGGTGCCTTCCTTATGAATTTTTTGAGTCCGATAAATGCAAGGAGTGATTTCAATAAAGGGAATTAATGATTTCTTGGTGAGGGTGTCAAAAGATGAGTGAGAGATGGCGAATTGATGGGTAAGATTTGATAGCTAGAAGAATCAAAAAGGAGGGCATGCAATTTGGAGATGTAATCTTGTTTTTTCACGATGTCAATGGCATTCCCCTTATCTTCTTTTGTGATGATAATATCGTGATTACTTAAGAGTTTAAAGAAAGAAAGGTGATCAAATTTTGAAAAGTGGTGATTAGGAGGTGTAGTGTGTCTTAGAGTAAAAGAACAATCTTGGTGAACCTCCTCGGTGATAATAGGGGGGGATGAATAGATTTTTCAATCTCAATAAGTAAATCATGATAGGGATGGAATAGGGAGGAAAGGAAAAGTGCATGCCTCTCTTAAGGAGGTTGAAAGATATGGGATCAAGGGGAACATCAGAAACACTGACGACAAGATTTTTCTAACAATTATAAATCAATTGGAGGGCCAAGGTCTCAAATGTTTTGCATGAAATCCAAGGGTAGATAAAAAGAGAAAAGGAAGGGTTAGGATTAGTGGGGGAGGGTGATAGAGGGGTAGAGTTGAGGGTGGTTGAGACAATAGGGGAAGCCACATGTGTAGGAGAGGTCGAGGAAAAGGGGAGGTTGATAAACAAGGGAGGTGGTTGGATCAAGATTAGAATCATGAGGGGCTTGAGGGAAAGTTTACTTGTGAGAGGATATCACCTTATAATTAATTCTCTGATGAGAAAGAGAACATTAAAAAATGGAAGAGGGATGTAGGCACCTGGAAGTGTGAGAGAGGACCCATTGGGAAGAGGTTGCAGCTTTGTATCCACTAGAGAAATATTTTGAGATGAGCACCCAATAGGAGCCTCTATGGAACTACACTCAATTGGAGGAGAGTACCCAAATTGTGGAGGAGAGCCTAGCATTAGTGAGCCTAGAATACAATGAAATGCATCAACTGAGCAGTGGTCGTTGTCACTGAAATATGTGGAAGCCTTGGAGACACTTACAATAGAAGATTGAACTAAAGGAGCTTTGGGCGATCAACACCTAGTTGAAGAAAGGTGATTGGATCATTGAGGTGATCCATACATGAAAGTGCCATTTAAGGAGGAGAATACCTAAAGGTTATGACTTG
The DNA here is from genome assembly GCA_007258455.2 of Sequoia sempervirens. NCBI lineage: Eukaryota > Viridiplantae > Streptophyta > Pinopsida > Cupressales > Cupressaceae > Sequoia > Sequoia sempervirens. The sequence continues at coordinate 464,646,164 of VDFB02058242.1, read as the reverse complement.
GTATATTGTCAAGAATAATGTTAGAAAGAGAGCATGGAGGTGGGTTAGAGAAAACCATGGACAAGGACAGAAAAAGGGAGAGAAAGAAGAGGAGAAGGAAATGGGAGGGGGTAGTAGACAGTAAGAAAAAAAGTGTGCAAGAAGGTGTGGTAAGCGAAAGATTGAGAGGGTCTACTAGGGAGAGCTTGGGTTATTATTGCTTGAGGCCACAGGAGGAGAAATTTTGTTATAAAGATTAGGTGGGTATGTGCAGGATCATGATGGGCCAAAAGTGGCAACTTGATGGGTATGTGGCTGACGACTTTTTTTAACCCAAAATTGATGAAATGAAAAGGGTTTTTAAAGGAGAATCTCATATTTCCACCAATATAAATTATGCTTTACTTTGAATTTAATAGGTAATTATTATTCATTTTCTATTGAAATTATGACTAAAGTCCTAATTGATAGACTGATTGAAAAACATCTATAGTTTTCAAACAGTATCACATTTTTTGAATCCAAAACATGTGTCACATTCTATGCTTCGCATACCATAGGATTAAAAAAATAAAAAAATGAATTTCATGAATTTTTGACCAAGTTAAGGTGGACAAACATATGATTTTTTTATATTTTTTAAAAGTTGTAATAAAAATTCATAATTAATTATTTACTTGGAAAATAATTACAAAAATATATGCATCACATTGAGACATGAGTCCTCTACTTATATCTAAAATATTATAAAAAAATATTATCATTTTATTGTGGTTAGGGTGGTTAGACAAACACCTACTTCTTATTTTTTCCCTGAAATTTAAGTACTACTGCATTGAAATTTCAAATTTTCACAAATAGATTTCTTTTTTTTTTTTCAAACAAAACTAGTAGTTTAGAAACTAGTTTCAATTTTCTATTGATTATATTCTTACATATTTTTGAAATAATATAGATAACTTATTCAAATTTTTACGTCAAGTTGCCTAACTCTAATTTTTCTGATTTTTTTGCCACTTAAGGGCCTGTTTTTTCCAAGTTGATCCTACACATACCGAGGTGGTGAGTTGGAGGTGATGAGGGGAGAGTGGGGGAAAGATATGGGAATGTGGAGAGAGGAATGAAATGACCTAGTAGGGTGGCATTTGCATTGCAAGGCAACAAACTTTTTCTTTTTCCTCAAGATACAAGCAACTTGGTGACCTGCTATTATTTTTTATTATCATCATTTTATCCTAACCTTTTTCTTTCCCCTCTTGTATCACATGTATTTTTTCCCCCTTCCCCACTCTCTATTTATCCTATCTTGGTCTACAATCACTCATTCTACTCCTACAAATCTTTCTCATCCTGATGATGGATCACAAAGTGTGATCCAAAATGTTGATGCAAAAAATAACACAATTAAATCAAGAAAATGCTCTCAAGTATCATTATGGGCTGTGAAAATATAATGTCTCTAATTGATGCCCTTCATGAGAGGGAAATTTATGTTAAATCCAAGTAATTGGAGATGTTGAGGATCAATCTTTCAAACAATATTGCAGACCTTTCCTTCCTAAAAAAAAGCAGAGACTCAGGTTTACTCCGTTCTTTTGTTAAAATTTCTCACCATCTTTGGAGCCACAATACCAATCACATATTTCACAAAGTAGGTGTCTCTCTCCTTTGGTTGGTCATCAAATCTATCAAGAAATCCATCAATTCGCTTAACTCTAGACTCATCCCTCTCCATATAGAGCTTTCCTCCTCCCTTCATCATGACCTTTGGATCCTTTTGGACACTTTCTCTAAGGCGAGAGCCTCAGGTCACCAAGTTTCTTGTATCTTGAGGTAGAAGAAAAAATTTAGTGCTCTAAAAAGCAAATGCCACCTTACTAGGTAATTTCATTCCTCTCTCCAAATTCCCATATCTCCCCCCACTCTCCCCTAATCACCTCCATCTCACCATATAATATTTATAACAAAATTTCTCCTCTTGTGGCCTCAAGCAATAATAACCCAAGCTCTCCTCTGGAAGACCCTCACAACCTTCTGCTTACAACATCTTCTTGCACAATTGTTTCTTCCTATCTACTACCCCCTCCAATTTCATTCTCCTCTCCTTGTTCTCCCTCTATCTCTTGTCCATATTTTTCTCCAACCCTACACCCCAACTCTACCCATCCCACCTCCACACTCTCTTTCCAACATAATCTTAACTATATACTAGGTCACAAATTTCATGTATTCTCCTCCTCAAATGGGGCTTTCATGTCTTGGTCACCTCAGTGATCTAATCACCTTTCTTCAGCTAGGCGGCGATCACCCAAAGCTCCTTCACTTTAATCTTCTACTTTAAATGTCTCCAAGTCTTCCACATCTTTTAGTGACAACAATCACCATGTAGTTCATGCATTTCATTCTACACCAAGCTTGCTAATGTCAGGATCTCATCCGTGGTCTAGGAACTCTCCTCTAGTTGAGAGTAGTTTGAAATAGGCTCCTATAGGGTGCTCATCTCCTCCAAATCTTTCTCTAGAAGATACCAAGATACAACATCTTCCCAATGGCTCCTCTCCCATGCATCCAGGTGCATACGCCCCTCCATTTTCTCAACATTATCTTTCTCAATAGAGCATTAATTATGAGGTGATCTCCTCTCACAAGAAAACTTTCCCTCTAGCCCCTCACATTTCTAATCTTGATCCAACCACCCCCCTCATTTTATCAACCTCCCCTTTCTCGTTGGCCTCTCCTACACATGTAGCTTCCCCTATTATCTCTTCCACCCTCAAATATACCCTACTATCACCCTCCCTCACTAATCCTATCCCTTCCTTTTCTCATCCTATCTACCCTCGACTTTCGTGCAACACCTCCAAGACCCTGGCCCTCAAATCAATTCATAATTGGGAGAAAAATATTGTGGTCAACCTTTTCAATGTTCCCCTTGATCATAGAGATTTCAACCTTCTTAAGAGAGGCATGGGTATGTGCAGGATCATGATGAGCCAAAAAGTGGCAATATGATGGGTATGTGGCTGACGACTATTTTTGTACCCAAAATTGATGAAATGAAAAGGGTTTTTAAAGGAGATTCTCAGATTTCCACCGATATAAATTATGCTTTCCTTTGAATTTAATAATTAATTATTATTAATTTTCTATTCAAATTATGACTAAAGTCCTAATTGATAGGCTGATTGAAAAACATCAATAGCTTTCAAACGGTATCACATTTTTTGAATCCAAAACATGTGTCACATTATATGCTTCATACTATAGGATTAAAAAAGAAAAATTGAATTTCATGAAGTTTTGACCAAGTTAAGGTGGTCAGAGATACAGTTTTTATATTTTTAAAAAATTGTAATAAAAAATTCATAATTAATTATTTACTTGGAAAAAAATTACAAAAAAATATGCATCACATTGAGGAATGAGTCCTCTACTTATATCTAAAATATTATAAAAAAATATTATCATTTTATTATGGTTAGGGTGGTTAGACCGACACCTACTTCTTATTTTTTCCCTAAAATTTAAGTACCACTGCATTAAAATTTTAAATTTTCACCAAATAGATTTTTTTTTTAGACAAACCTAGTAGTTTAGAAACTACATTAAATTTTCTATAGATTCTATTCTTACATATTTTTTAAATAATATAGATAACTTATTCAAATTTTTACGTCAAGTTTCCTAACTCTAATTTTTCTAATTTTTTTGCCACTTAAGGGCTTATTTTTTCCATGATGATCCTGCACATACCTACATGTGCTTTTCCTTACCTCCTCGTTCCATTCCCCATCATGATTTCCTTATTGAGATTGAAAACTAAATTCGTTCCCTCCCCTATTGTCACCAAGGAGGTCCACAAAGATTGTGCTTTTACTCTATGACACACTAAACCTCCTAATCACCAATTTTTGAAATTTAATCACCTTGGTTTCTTTAAAATATTAAACAATCATGATATTATCATCACCAAAGTAGACAATGGGAATGCCACTGTCATCATGAAAAAACAAGATTGCATCTCCCAAATACATGCCCTCCTTTTTGATTCCTCTAGCTATCGAAACATACACATCAACCCTTACCCCAAAATTATCAAAAAAGTTAAATTTTCAATCTCTCACCCATCCTTCGACACCCTCAACAGGAAATCATGAATTCCCTCTATTTAAATCACTCCTCGCATATATGGGACTCCAAAAATTTGTAAGGCTCCCACCTAAGACCTATTGTTGACATGAAAGGTTCCCCCACCTACAAATTAGTTGTCTTCCTATCCAAATTAATCTCTCCCCAATAGGAAAATATGACTCCTTTATTAAAGGCTCTTCCCATTTTGTTGACTTTGTTAAAGATAAAAAAACATAGAAAACATTGATATTTTAGTAAGTTTTGATTTTGTATCCTTGAAAGGATGAAAATAGGTTCACCATAATGAAACAAAATGATGAACCAATTTCCACTCTAATTTCATTCAATATGTGTGCTATAATGTGCAAATGAACTTAACAATTTAATTAAATCTAATTGAAATAGCAGTCAAAAGGGAGATCTGGAAAGGGTCAAAGGCTGTGTACCTGTCACCATAGTTTCTTTTTTAAATCTCATTGAGGACTCATTTTCCCTATGGTAAATGGGTCCTAGCTAGGGCTCCTGACAATTAGTTTTTGGGCTTTTTTCCTCTCATTCTACACTCCTAGATTCTAGTTGGTCACTGTTAGAAAGTTGGAATAAATACTATAGCCTAGTTTCTATGATTTGAAAACTTTCTTTGCAACTTTGACAACTTTGCAACTTTCTCCAATTTTTCTCTCCAATTGATCTTCAACCTAAAATCTATAATCACACATCAAAGAGAGGAAAATGTTGTTTGTTAGGAAATAGGGTTTTTCTTTGCTCAAACCTCATTTTGGTAATTAAAACTTGAAATGAAATAATGTATGAAAGGAATGATGAATGAATAAATGTAATTTCACAACTCACCATGCCTTAATTGAAGCTTAGATAACAAATCTACAATCTAACATGAAGTGGCCTCAATGAATGTAGATCTTGATCATGAAACTTGATTAGAGATAATTCCTTTGAATATGTTTGAATAGATCTTGAACACTACATCACCATATTAGCTCAAATAACATGCATGATGCAACATGGGTTTGACATAATGAATGGACCTTAACTGCTGCAACAAATGATGAAGAAATTTTCCCTTGAGTGCCTTGAAAATTCTCTTGAATGCTCTATAATGTTCTCTTGAAATTTCTCTTAAGATAACTTGAATTGCTAAGATTGCTTATATCAAACTATGTGAAATAACCTTGTATTTATACATATCTTAACATTAATTCCCAAAATTCAAATATCACAAGCCGACATTGAATTATAGATTTCAAATCATTAAATTACCACCAAAACCATATTTCAAAGAGGGTTCCTAGCTCTAAGTGAGGATCCATTTGCTATAGGTTGAATGGGTCCTATGCCACTTACCTAGGACACACATTGGTCAAGGTGAAGTATTATTCAAAAATAGGGTCCTATGACTTAGTGAGGGTCCATTCTCCCTGTGGTGAATGGGTCCTAGGTCACCTACCTAGGACATACACCTTGCAAAATTAAGTGTTGTGTAATGGAATTTATGAATGTATTTAGGCTTGGATTTGAATTAAAGGGGCCAATTGAGGAAAATTAACCTCAATTAATTAATCAAACCCTAGATTAGTGTGAAAGTGTAAAGATACACTTTACAACACCCTAAATAAGGCACAATTAAGTCCATTTAGTTTAACAGGGCCCTAAACTTAATGTGAATATGATAAACATATTACAACACTAAATTAAGGCAATATTAGGGTCATTTTTATATTAATTATTAGAAAATTAAGTGAAAAAGGGATACTTTTTTCTGTTACTACATGTTTCCCTCATTTTAGTGAGAGTATGACTCCATGTCAAACTCACACTAAAGTAGACATTCAAGAAACTTATGTATGCAACAATGAAAAAGATACACAATCATACAACATCAAATACCAAGAATATCAAGCATATATTTCCAACACGATGTGGAACACATATAAGCTATTAGTTTATGCTCAATTCAAGGTAGCAGAACTTTAGGTTGTCCACTAGGCGAGTCTTCTAATAAGGGTGGAAAATGAGAGAATCATATTAGGCTCCCATACCATATCAAGCTATCCTCTTGACAACTTCAATAAGTCACCATAAATATGCTAGGAAAGGCTCCACAAGCAAGAGAGGTGTGTTATGCTTGGTGGCCTTTAATTTAGGGTTTTGAGATCCATAGGGTTTAATAGCCTGCATTATGTCAAACAACCATGAACATGGGGAAGGATCCATAGGCAAGAAAGGTGTGTTATGCTTGGTGGCCTTTATTAGGGTTCGAGCTTCACAGGGATAGCAAGCTACGTTATGCCAAACACTTATGAACATTATTCTATTAAAGGTCTTTGTTCAAGGGGATCTTGCTTCTGTTGGGAAAATATGTCTCAACTTGCAATTATATACAATTTATTGTTGATAAGATGTATATATATATCCTAGTTACATTGATAGGAGTATACAATGGTAGAAAAGAGAAAAATTTGAGCGTGCTAACTTTTTTAGGAAACTTCTAAAATGGTCGACATACATTAAATAATGATATATTGTAAATTTGAACCATTCAGTATCAAGTTTTATATTTAATGGTGGATATTTTGTTGGCCTGTCTTGCCCTAGAATGTAACTTTATTTTATGAGGGTGTTGTATTACAGTTGTAGAGACAGTGATGTATTCTGAGAGTCTGATAGTGGTCATGTTGTCTCTTGATCTTTGGTGGTGATACTCTTGTAAGAAGCTTGCTCTACAAGTATGTTGTAATCTTTGTGATTTTTGAATAATACATTGAGTAGCATTTGGAGTGGGGTTTTTTCTCTCGGAAGGGTTTTCCCCATGTAAATCACTATTTTTGTGTTATGCATGATATTTATGTTTATTTCTATTTAATTTTCTATAACTATTAAATATTTGTAATATTTTACAGTATTATCCTTTCAAGATTAGTGTAGGAAGTTGTTCGGCTACCTTAGCTTCCTTACAAGTGGTATACGATCTTGATCACCTTTCGTTCTAGTTGTGGATTGTTGGGTTTTTTGAACTAATCTAGATTTGAGTGGGAGCTTGTGTAGAAGATACTTTGTGATTTTTTTATAGGAATTTTTAGATGGCAAGTTCATTAGGGAGAATAGAGGTGGAAAAAAAAAATTGGAAATAATTTTGAGATGTGGAAGCTAAAGATGGAGGATTTTTTGATAGATCAAAATCTATGGGATGCTATTGATGAGACTATTACAAGGCTTACAGATCCTACTCATGCTACTCAATATGATGTTATGGATCACAAAGCAAAGCATCTAATCAGATTGTGCTTGGAAGAATTTTTTTTAATCAATGTCCATAAAGAGACCTCTGCACAAAAATTATGGAAGAATCTTGGTGAGATGTATTAAGCCAAATTTTTAGTGAACAATATTTTCTTGAGGAAGAAATTGTATTCCTTGAGAATGGAAGAGGGTGGAAGAATTACAGACCACCTAGAAGCATTCAATATGTTGGTGGATTCGTTGGAATTAGTTGGTGTAAAAATGGATGAGGAAGAGAAATGTTAGATCCTGCTTTGTTCTTTGCTTGATTCATAGCTTTTGGGTACCCAAGGGTGCTCTTTCTTCTGAAACAAAGTTACCTATAGAGAAAACTATGTTACAGAACCAAAGACTTGGCCAAATTGAAGAAAAGGGTCTAAGGACCTTGAAAAATAAAAACCTTGTTGAAGGTTTTCCTAATTGTAATCTTGAATTTGATTTATTTGAGCATTGCATTTATGGAGAGAAAGACTGCATTCAATTTTACTCAAGTTCTCATAAATCTTGTGGTGTATTGGATCTTATTCATTATGATGTGTTTTCTCCTGTAGATGTTCCTTCAATTGGTAAATCCACATAGTATGTTTCATTTATTGATGATTATAGTAGAAGTACATGGATATATTTTCTAAAGAGTAAATCTAAAGTTTTTAGTCGACTTAAAGAATTTAAAGAAATGGTTGAGTTGTAGAATAGAAAGAAAATAAAATGTTTGAAGACTGATAATGGTAGTGAATTTTTCTCTAATTATTTTGATAGATTCTATAAAGATTGTGGTATTCATAGACAAAAGACAAGTTTGTATTGAGTGGTGCTAGACTAAAAGAAATGTTTTGGGTTAAAGTTGTTGCTAATTCCTGTTACCTAATTAATAGGTCTCCTACATCAACTCTTGTTGATAAGATTCCTATAGAGTCATGGTCATGTCGCAAGCCTTCATTAAGACATCTTAGATTTTTTGGTTGTGAGGCATATGCACATGTGCTAAAGGAGAAGTGAATAAAGTTGGAGAACAAGGCTATGAATGTATCTTCATCAGATATAGGTATGGTGTGAAAGGATACAAGCTTTGGGATCCTATTCTATAGAAGGTAGTACATAGTAGAAGTGTTATTTTTAGAGAAACTAAGCCTTCTTCTATTATATTGCATCCATAACAAAGTAAATAGGAAGATGTGATTCAATTCCTTGTACACCTGAGAAAGTTGAATCGAGGCCCAAGGATAGACAATAAGTTGAGGGGAGCTCATCTAGCTCTGGATCTTCAAAAGAGGATGAAGAACCTCCAACTCAGCTTGTTCATAGGTCTACAAGGCATGAACAACAACCTAAAAGTTATTCACCCGATAATTGTAGATGCAGTTTTGCTTTGAATACTAACATGGATGAAACCAGATCTGTAGAAGAGGCACTAGGTATGAATGATGCAAAATCTTGGAAGATTGTTATGGATGAAGAAATGACATCTTTGAAAATGAATTATAAATGGGATCTTGTACCATTGCCTAAAGGATGAAAACCTGTTGGTTGCAAATGGGTTTTCAAAAAAAATATTGGTTCAAACGGAGGTATTGAGAAGTACAAAGCAAGGTTGGTTGTGAAGGGTTACTCTCAAGTTGAGGGTGTTGATTATGGTGAGATATTTTCTCCTATTGCAAAAATGAAATCCATTAGATTTTTCTTTCTATTACTGCTACTTATGATATAGAGGTTGAGAAAATAGATGTGAAAATTTCTTTCCTTCATGGTGATTTGGAGGAGGATATTTATATGACATAGCCAAAGCACTACATGGTGAAAGGTACAAGTAAATTGGTTTGCAAATTGAAGAAATATTTGTATGGCCTAAAATAGAGTTCTAGGATGTGGTACTATAAATTTGATACATATGTGTTAAGTTTCAGATTTGAGCATTCTAAATTAGATCATTGTATTTATTATAAAACTGATGGTGATCATTTCATGTTCATTGCATTATATGTTATGATATGTTATTTTTTGGTAGAGGGAAAGGGATGATTTCAAAACTGAAATCTCAACTTGCTGCTAAATTTGAAATGAAAGACCTTGGTGCAGTGAAACACATTCTTGGGATGGAAATTAAAAGAGATAGAGTGAACAAAAATCTATGGCTTGGGCAAAGTAAGTATGTCAACTCAATTTTATAGAGGTTTGACATGTAGGATTGTAGACCATTGTGTGTTCTTGTTTCAGTTGTAACAAAGTTATCTATTTCGGATTGTACATCTCCCTTAGAGATGGAAGACATGAATAGAGTGTAGTTGGAAGTTTGATGTATGCTATGGTTTGTACTAGACTAGAAATTTCCCAAGTAGTGGGAGTTCTTTCTAGATATATGTCTAATCCTGGTAGAGTTCATTGGGTTGCAGTTAAAAGAGTCTTTAGATATTTGTGGGGTACCTTAGATTATTCCTTATGTTATCATAGTAATATGATTGAATATGATATTTCCCTTGATATTCATGGTTATGTGGATTCAGACTAGGTATGTGATGTTGATAGTAGAAAATCCACCAGTGTTTATGTGTTTAATTTATTTGGTGGTGCAATTAGTTGGATGAGTAAGCGACAAGTTGTGGTTTCTTTGTTGACTACTGAAGTAGAGTGTATGGAAGATGTACTCATGCTTGTAAAGAAGCCATTTGGTTTAAGAGATCATATTCAGATATTGGAATAAAACAAGGTGCAACTACAATTTATTACAATAGTCAGAGTGCGATATGTCTTGCCAAGAACTTGACATTTTGCTGCAGGACCAAGCACATTGATGTACAATATCATTTTGTTAGAGATATGGTCAAAGATGGTAGGGTGAAGTTGGTTACTGTAGATACTTTGATGAATGTTGTTGATTCTTTAACTAATCCTGTGAGCACATAGAAGTTAAAATGGTGTGCAAAGACTATGGCCCTTTTGGCCCCTAGCAATTAAACAGACAATTTTTACACCTTGACATTGCTCTTGCAAGGTGTTCAATAAGTGGGAGATTTGGTAGGAAAATGTGACTCAACCTTGCAATTATATACAGTTTATTGTTGATAGGATGCATATATATTTATGTATAAGAGTGAATTTGCATCCCTTATGCAAAATCCCCTTTTTTCCTTTTTCCACCTTAGAAAACCAACTTTGGAGGCTTAATTACACCTAAGCCTGCTGCTTTCATCCCACTTGGCACCTATTTTGAGAGTCGGTGGGGGTATTTATGTCAGGGACGCTGTGGCAGTGCATAGACATCTGCATGACATGCTTACATCCTTGGCAGATTCCTATGGCTAAACCTGAAGTAGAGTGTATGGAAGATGTACTCATGCTTGTAAAGAAGCCATTTGGTTTAAGAGATCATATTCAGATATTAGAATAAAACAAGGTGCAATGACAATTTATTACAATAGTCAGAGTGTGATATATCTTGCCAAGAACTTGACATTTTGCTGCAGGACCAAGCACATTGATGTACAATATCATTTTGTTAGAGATATGGTCAAAGATGGTAGGGTGAAGTTGGTTATGGTAGATACTTTGATGAATGTTGTTGATTCTTTAACTAATCCCATGAGCACATAGAAGTTAAAATGGTGTGCAAAGACTATGGGCCTTTTGGCCCCTAGCATTGAAACAGACAATTTTTACACCTTGACGTTGCTCTTGCAAGGTGTTCAATAAGTGGGAGATTTGGTAGGAAAATGTGTCTCAACCTTGCAATTATATACAGTTTATTGTTGATAGGATGAATATATATTTATGTATAAGAGTGAATTTGCATCCCTTATGCAAAATCCCCTTTTTTCCTTTTTCCACCTTAGAAAACCAACTTTGGAGGCTTAATTACACCTAAACCCACTGCTTTCATCCCACTTGGTACCTATTTTGAGAGTCAGTGGGGGTATTTATGTTGGGGACACTATGGTGGTGCATAGACATCTGCATGACATGCTTACGTCCCTGGAAGATTCCTATGGCTAAACCTGCAGAGCCATTACATTTCTCATTGGTGGTCAAGTTGTAATTCCCTCTTTGGCTCACCAACTCGAATATGGTTGTTTTCTTCATCTCCTCTTCAAATTCCCTCCTTCTACATACTTCATAACTTCTTTTGTGTACCTTCAAGCAATCTTCTTTACTCTCTTGTACTCACTTCTAGCATTCTCAAGCATTCTATCAGCACTCTTGCACTCCATTGTGTTGATGGGTGTTTTTGCACACTTTCTCAACATAGGTAATACATAAATGTACTACCTCTCTTGAAAGGAAATCTCCAACAAAAATTTGTTGAAAATCAACCCAAGGTCCCTTGGGTGTCAGGTCATGACTTGCATGGAACTCCTTAGTTGATATTTCAAGTGATTTTGTTGGTAATCACAGGGAAGACTTATGTAGTTGGATGCGAGATGAATCTTCAAAGTGAAGCTCCTGAAATGGGAAGTTTGATGTGTAATCTACTACAGGTTCAAACATCAATCTGGACCTCCAATATTATCTTAAGATCTGACTTTACAATTTGCAATGAACCTTAGCATAGATTACTTCTTAAAAAAAAAAGAAAAAAGAGCAAGGGAGAATAGAGGTTCCTAGATCTACAACTAACTATGAACGGTGATCATGGAGGTTCTACTATGGATAGCTTACTTAAAACATAATTTCATTTAACCAGAAAACTCGTAGTATCCTAAAATTTGTGCTATCTTCTAAGGCCTCCAAATGTTTTACCATTCATCCACCATGTTGGAATTATAAAAATTTGTTGTTTTACATGTTCATTTTACTCATAAATTTCCAGATTAGTCCTACTGTGTGCATATTTCACTCATATTCTACCCATATAGCCCCTTTGAATCCATCGATTCATGCATCTTTGCTAACATTTGTTTGCTGCAGGCTTATCGGCATGACAATTTCTGGGTCTCCCCGATCCGTTTTTCTGATCGTCAATTGGAGTTTACTCATCGACAGTTATCGGCATGACTTTCATGTTGTTTCGGTGATGGAGGAATGGTATATTGGCATATGAATTTTCACCGAGGTGAGCTCTCCCCGAATGGGTCAGGTCTCACTGACATGCGCATATGAAGATTCATCAACAGAGCTTGGAGTTATCAAAATTGTCTCTCAGTGAGGTCTTCTTGTCTTGCTGAACAATGGTGGAAGGATACAACATATTGGCGTAAGTTTTGTCCTCGATGGAAGCTCTCACCAAACTCATCATGTCTCACCGACTAGAGGAATAGAATTGTCTTATCAGCATAAGTTAAGATCTTCGGTGGAAGTCATAAAAAATCCAAGGGTGTCTCATCGACCGGAAACTATAACATTCACTTCGGTAAGACGTCTGAGCTTTGGTGTTAAGTCCTGGCAAGCCCGTCGGGTCTTGCCGACAAAATCTAACGAATGGATTTCAGAAAAATGTTTATGTTTTCTTGGTGAACTGGTATGTGCTCGGGGTGTTTTGGTGAAGCAATGTATAGTCTACAAGAGGTTCCCCCAAAGGTTGGAAGTTATAGCGACATGTATGAGACGTATGGACTCGTCGGCGAGAAAAACTTTAAGTCACAGTGACCAAAGTGTTTCATGTGGACTTTCGGTGAAACAATGGGTATTCTCTATAGCATCTCCCCGATGGTTGAATGTCATGGCAACACTGAATCAAAAAAAGAGCTCATCAGTGAGAGGGACTCTTGTGTCTCAGCGACTGAAACAAATGTAACAGTAAGGTGCTCTCGGTGTGACAAAGGGTTTTCAACGTGATATCTCACCAATATCATGGGGTCACGGCGATACAAGTGATAAAGGTGTTTTTGGTGAGACATAGTGAGGGTTGTTTGATATCTCTATGATGCGGATGGTCACGGTGGAACAGGGGAACACGGGCAAACAACGATAAGCGATATTTTTCCTTCGGCATACCTTTAAGATTGTCTTGGCGAATGGTTGGTGAATAAAATAGAGATTCAAATGTTGTTGGCCGACATGTATATGTTTGATAATTGTTGCAGGCTAACATGGATTTGCCTAAATACTACGGTGGCCGACATGGAGTTTCAAAATGATTTATTTTCTCATGCTGGTGTATAAATATGCACCTCAATTGTAATTGAAAGGACATGAGATCTTAGATATATACAATAGATTTTAGATGGATACAGTAGAATAAATTTCTCAGAACAGAGGCTATGTTGCATGTTTTCAAATGGTGTTTTCAATGAAAGTCAGCTGGTGTGGCAGGTTATTTCTGGTGTCAATTGTATGTTGAGTTTCTTGAAAAGTATTGCTAAGTTGTCTCCATGTTGATTCTCTCTAGTTGTTTAAATTGAAGTAACAAGCTTATTTTTAGTTTATCTATGCACATTTGTTGTATCTGCGTGCTTAATCTATTGGTTCTCTCAAGCAGAGATTAAATCCTTTCTATTAATCATAGTAATAAGGAGGAATTCATCTGGATTATTAAAGTAGAGCTTAGTGGTCATAATCTTGCATGTTTATACAAGTTATAAACATATCATATGCCATCAATTTTATTTTCTGCCAGAATAAGTTGCCCACCTTTGTTTCATTTGACTTCGCATACCCAACAAGGCACTGGTCTATGCAATTTCATCATTTGAATTCATTCAGTTTCTTTATATCTATTAATTGAGCATTTTTAGGATTTAGATTATAAGATTGCTATTGCTGTCAGTTTTTATTTCATTTATTCACTTCCATCAGCCATTGTGGACAAATTATTGTGCAAGAAAGATAATCATAAGACAAGTCTACTTCATTCAGATAGGTATACCCACCTAGGTTTGGTAGCACCTGAAGAGTAGAAGGTTGAAAACTTTTTGACCTTGTATGTTACCCTAAAGCGTATCAAGAGATTGGCAGCCTCTTGAGGCATTCAACCTGCATTTTTGAGAGCTAACAAATTGCCGACTCTACTGGGGACTATATCAGAAGATTCGGTTGAAGACCACATTATAGAGTCATTGGAGGAAAAGTTGTAATTTGAGAAATCTCAGAAAGAGTGATTTTGCTGGGAAAAAGATCATAAATAATTATTTTCCTACTTTTGGAAAGTAGGTGGTGACTCTGAAAGAATTTTTAAAGCTGTTAATCATGAATGGAAGAAGATCTCAGTTCAGGGGAGGTCATACTAGAGCTCCTCCTAGCAGTAGTAGGTTGACACACAATGATCTGAAAATGGAGGATAATCAGGGCGGACCTATTGATCATGATATTCCTCAAGTTGATTATGAATCTTTAACTTATGAAGAGTTTGAAGCACTGTATGAGTCTCAGAGAAAGGAAATAGAAGAATGGCAAAGGAAAAGGCTGCAATTAGACCAACAACCATTACAATTAGGAGAATTTTGCAATGAAGATGAATACACAAATGTGGGAAGGTGTTGGGCCCCTCGAGTGCCTGATATTACAAATGGAAATTTCTATGGAGATGATACATATCATGCATAACAGAGCACTTATCCTCCACAGCCATCAAAGCAAGTAAGTGTTTATCCAGTCCCTCCTGGACAAAGATTGGAAAGTTATCAAGAATGTCAATGTGATCAGTGTCAAATTCAATGTCAATGTGATCAATGTCAAATGTAGCACAACTCTAGCCCACTTGGAGATTTTAGTTAGAATTTGCAGCAATATGTATGCCAGGATCAACAATTTGAAGAAGAAGAAGTTGAGTATGTGTATACTCAAATCCAAGACTCCAGCACACAATCAAAGTATGGAATTTACCCCTTTGATGCATTTCTTGGCATACAAAAGTATGAAGGAGAAGATTTGACTTCTCTATACAATAGGATGATAAGTGTCTGTATGCAATTGCCTCTTGACTGTATGCCTACAAGACCCATTTTTGTTGCACAGTTCATAAAACAATGGGAGCCTGAATCAACTTATTGGTCATGGTCATCAATACAGCGTGCCTGTGGTCACTTGAATAAATTCATTGATGCCATGGAGAAGATAAGGTATGAGAACACTATCAATGTTGATTCCAATGATTGTATTTTTTATGAGTATAGAGAAATTGATCAAACAATGCATCCAATAGAAGATGAGACATGTGCAAGTCTGAATGACTCATGTGATAGCTTGCATGATGAAGATGAAGGTACAAGATATTTCTCTTGCATAACAAATTGTGACAGGGAAGGCAGTGTGTGTTATGAGGGATCCAGTGAGTATTCAGATTGTGAAGATACACCTGATGATTTTGATCTGCAATCAAGGGATTCTTCTACCTCTTATGAAGATCAGGGTGAAGAGGTAATGGGAAATGTTGATTCATTTGATAGCAAGTATATAGCACTTCAACTGTAGTGGAAAGCTATGAAGATGTATTCGATGTAGAAGAGGTTTGTATATTTGAAAATGGTTTCCAAAAAATTTCAAACCTATTGTATGATGAGGAGTTAAGAGAGGATCAGATAATGTTTTGCAATGGTTTTCCCAAGAATGAATTTCAGGTATTTTCAGATCCATTTGATGTTGAGAAATGGGTATTTTTAGATGAACAAGGGGATGTGTCAAGTTATAGAACAAATGACTGTGCTGGTAATTTTTCATTCTCTGATGATCCTGGGCCTCTTTTTGATGATGACAAAACTGATGAGTATGACTGTAATAATGAAAATGTGGAAACTTGTTTGCTTAGTAGTGAGCAAGTTTTAGATTTGTAAACTCTTGATTATCAGAGATATATACATAAGGGTGATCTTGAAGCTCTGTGTCCAATTGATGGTGAGACCTTTGGTGTTGATCAATGGTCTATTTCCATTCAAGAAGAGGTATGTGATTTTGAAATTTCTAATTCATGTGAAGAAGATGTTTATTTGAATACCAAGGATGATAGAGGTCCAGGTTTGATTGGTTCATATATGCTTGATATTGATGATGTGAGTCATGATCCAGTACTATATCCAAACGGTAGTGTCAAAGAGGTGCAAAAGGTTTCAGATTTGTTTGCCTCAAACAACATTGATGTGACAGAGCTTTTTGTATCTCAAGAGAGGCACTTTAATGATGAATTTTCAATACAGTTGGGAGAGTGTTTCATAATTCATAACAGTGAGAAAGATAATGAGAAATATTGTATTGAATATGCATGCATTTTTTATATTGAAGATAATAGGGGTTTTTCTAATGATGAAGAGTATAAACTGTAGAATGGTATAGAGATTTTGGGACAAACCAAACATGATAATACTCTAAGAACTTGTAATAATAGTGACAGGAAAGATTGCATGAGTATCTTCCAGAAGAATCTGATGAACTCAAGACAAAACAAGGTATTTGATAGTGGAAAGTATGGTTTGAGTTTCAGATCGCTCAGAATAGATGAAGCAACGCAGAGGATTAAGGGTTGCTAGTGCATGGACAACTCTTGATTTTCCTCTTTAAAATTATTTTCCATGCACAGTAGTTTAGGGTTCTAGTTCATCTCCATCTTTCATTCATTTTGCATGCATTCCTTCATGATTCATTTCCATTTCCATTCTGCTCACTGCTCATCATTTTGTGTCTGGTTTGCTCACCCAAAGATTTGGATCCTTGCAATGATCTTACTATCATTCATCCCTAGATGGAGCCACTGTTGGAACTGTAAAAATTTAGTGTTTTACATGTTCATTTTACTCATAAATTTCCAGATTGGTCCTACCGTGTGCATATTTCACTCATATTCTACCCATATAGCCCATTTGAATCCATCGAGTCATGCATCTTTGCTAACATTTGTTTGCTGTAGGCTTATCCGCGTGACAATTTTTGGGTCTCCCCAATCCGTTTTTATGATAAAACGTTTGTGTTGCCTATCGACAAGACGTTTTCTGTGTCACGGAGATTGGAGTTTACTCACTGGCAGTTATCGACATGACTTTCATGTTGTTTCGACGACGAAGGAATGGTATATCGGCATATGTATTTTCACCAAGGTGAGGTCTCCCCGAATGGGTCGAGTCTCACCAACTTGCACATATGAAGATTCATCGGCAGAGCTTGGAGTTATCAACATTGTGTCTCAACGAGGTCTTCTTGTCTTACCGAACAACGGTGGAAGGATACAACATATCGGCATAAGTTTTGTCCTCGGTGGAAGCTCTCACCGAACTCATCATGTCTCACCGACTAGAGGAACAAAATTGTCTTATTGGCATAAGTTAAGATCTTCGGTGGAAGTCATAGCGAACCCAAGGGTGTCTCACTGATCAGAAACTATAACATACACTTCGGTAAGAATTATGAGCTTCGATGTTAAATCTTGGCGAGCCCGTCGGGTCTTGCTGAAAAAATCTAACGAATAGCTTTCGGCAAAAGATTTATGTTGTCTTGGCGAACTGGTATGTGCTCGGGGTGTTTCGGTGAAGCAATGTATAGTCTACAAGAGGTTCCCCTGAAGGTTGGAAGTTATAGCGACATGTATGAGATGTATGGACTTGTCGGCAAGAAAAACATTAAGTCACAGTGACAAAAGTGTTTTGTATGGACTTTTGGTGAAACAATGGGTATTCTCTATAGCATCTCCCTGATGGTTGAATGTCATGGTGACATTGAATCAAACAAAGAGCTCATCGGTGAGAGGGACTCTTGTGTCTCAACGACTGAAACAAATGTAACAGTAAGGTGCTCTCGGTGTGACAAAGGGTTTTCGACATGATATCTCACTGATATCATGGGGTCACAATGATACAAGTGATAAAGGTGTTTTCAATGAGTCATAGTGAGGGTTGTTTGATATCTCTATGATGCGAATGGTCATGACGGAACAGGGGAACACAGGTAGATAGCGATAAGCGATATTTTGCCTTCGACATACCTTCAAGACTATCTTGGTGAATGGTTGGCGAATAAAATAGAGATTCAAATGCTATTGGCCAACATGTATATGTTTGATAAATGTTGCAGGCTGACATGGATTTTCCCGAATACTACATTGGCCGACATGGAGTTTCAAAATGATTTATTTTCTCATGCTAGTGTATAAATATGCACCCCGATTGTAATGGAAAGGACATGAGATCTTAGATAGATACAATAGATTTTAGATGGATACAGTAGAATAAATTTCTCATAACAGAGGCTATGTTGCATGTTTTCAAATGGCATTTTCAATGAAAGTTAGCTGGTGTGGCAGGTTATTTCTAGTGTCAATTGTAGGTTGAGTTTATTGAAAAGTATTGCTATGTTGTCTCCATGTTGATTCTCTCTAGTTGTTTAAATTGAAGTAACAAGCTTATTTTCATTTTATCTGTGCACATTTGTTGTATCTGTGTGATTAATCTATTGGTTCTCTCAAGCAGAGATTAAATCCTTTCTGTTAATCACAGTAATCAGGAGGAATTCATCTGGATTATTAAAGTAGAGCTTAGTGGTCATAATCTTGCATGTTTATACAAGTTATAAACAGATCATATGCCATCAATTTTATTTTCTACCAAAATAAGTTGCCCACCTCTATTTCATTTGACTCCACATACCCAACAAGGCATCGGTCTATGCAATTTCATCATTTGAATTCATTCAGTTTCTTTATATCTGTTAATTGAGCATTTTTAGGATTTAGATTATAAGATTGCTATTGCTGTCAGTTTTGATTTCATTTGTTCACTTCCATTTGCCATTGTGGACAAATTATTGTGCAAGAAAGATAATCATAAGACAAGTCTGCTTCATTCAGATAGGTATACCCGCGTAGGTTTGGAAGCACCTAAAGAGTAGAAGGTTGGAAACTTTTTGACCTTGTATGCTACCCTAAAGGATATCAAGAGATTGGTCGCCTCTTGAGGCATTCAGCCTACATTTTTGAGAGCTAACACACCATATACATGCATGAAGAAAGATAAAAGTTTAAGGCAGCTTTGAATTCAAGTCTAGACTAACTTTACATAGCCATCTACTAGCAGCAAATAGCAAAAAGTATGGACTAGGCAGGCATCTACACAACATTACCAAATCTATCAAATCAAACTAAAACTAACCAAACACTAAAGAAAATCTAACTAGAACATTTAACTATGTGATATTAAATCATGAAACATGTAAAGAAACTCAGAAATGCACCAAAGTCAATGTATTTCCATTAAAAATTTTGCAGCATGCCATTACAACAACTCAACTTCCTCTGAAAATGAGAGGAGACCCCCTATTTATAGTGTCCAAAAAAGTAGAATGAATGGCCAATATTAATTTTCATTGTGTGGCCAAGATTCACTACAAACTAGGGTTCTACCTACCCCGAAATATATGACATTTTAAAATACAACTTTGTCCATATCCCTATTTTGTCTTTTGTGACAACACTGTAGCATTTTGTCTTTTGCTGATTTCCCTTTTACTGTAGCTACTCTATCATGAATTCTTCATCAATAATAGGGTTTCCCTCTTGCTTCTTCAAAGCAGCATACTCTATGCACTTCAGAATGAGCAGCTGGAGCTTATCAACCTCCAAAATTTTAGATTGCAGCACTTGATAACTCCATTATTTGGATTGGTCAGTAAGATTTTCCTACTCTTCATCATACTTAGCAATGTGGTTCCAGAACAACTCTGATTGGGCGAAGGCTCGAGCAACAAAGCTCATGAAATCAACGGTAATCTCATATAACATCCCATCCTCAATCTTCTTATAGAAATGGGGCTTTATCTTCTCTGAATCAATCTACACGAGAGGCATTTCATACCCCGTCATTACCTTCAAATACCGAGCACAATCCACTCTAACTTCCTTGACCCACTCGATGTCTAGATCCACCTTATCGATCACTTGCTCCAACCTTTCTTTCCAATTCTTGAAATCCCGCCTCCACACATCCACTTACTAGTGATCATCTTTCTTGAATTCGAGCTCCTTTTTCCAAGTTGTGCTTGGAAGTTTGAGAATAGCCTCAATTTTTGGGTAAGTGGAATCATATCTCTTTGGGAAGTGAGTGAAAAGTTTCCTCGTACCCTTAAGAGACTATTGCAGATCCAAGAACTTGTTTGTTGTCCTAACAAAACAATTGATGCCCATGTTTCCTATGTACAAGACCTGTTAGAACCAAATTTTCATGGTATTATCCAAGTTCCTCCTCTTTTCAAGCTTGTCTATATGTTATTTTGATAACAACTGCGGAGGGGCAGAAGATGCGGTGGGAATTTCCTCCATTGAAGACCACAGGTGGATGTAAGTTGTCAAATTAGCTACCTGTGCCTTAAGCTATTCTTTCAAAATCTTTTTGAATTAAATGCACCACCATGGTGACAGACTCTTGAAGGTGGTCCACCTTCTGCTCTCTGGTAGTTGTTGCTAAGTCAATAGTGGAAACATTATAGCTTATCCCATCTTCACCCACCACTAGCATTGCTACTTGCACAATTCGGGATCTAGAAGCATCCATCATCACCTTGGATCTGATTTTGGGCTTCTTCTCTTTCTTGTTAGTGATCTGTACTCAGACTAGGATAACCTCCAGTCTTTTTTTCAGATCACTTGGGGTAGGAGCCTTCTTCTCAAGCTTCTTTTCCAGCCATTCAGGCATCTGAGCCCTTTCTTTGGGTGATTCACTATTATCTTTTTCTTCATCCCTTATGACTTCAATTTCCTTATCTTTAGAAGTCTCCCTCTCTACCCTAGTGTCTTCTCTCTCTTCTTCATTGGAGTCTCAGGTAAATATTAGGTGCTTGATTGGGGAGTTGGTGGGTAGGCGTTCTTTGGGACTTTCTTCCTTCTTAGCCTTCTCTTCTTTCTCGTCTTCACTTTCTTCATCACGTTCATCCTCATGCACGTGCTCCCCGGGCTGCTCAATTGCAGGGATCTTATAGGTTTGGATCTCCTTTTCAAGTCGATCCTCTATATTCTCCACCTCTTCTCATGGAGGTGGCATATCTTCATGTTATTTCTTCTCTTTCTCTCCTTTCCCTTCAAGGAGAGGCATCTCCTCGCTGCTCTTGGGTTCTTCTTCCTGTTGTTCACCTATTGGAGGTTCCATGCTTTCCTCCATCTTATCATCTTCTTGTCTTTTATGCCTAGAAGGGGGTCTTTCTTTTTCTTCCCAAACATCCTTTAATTGCCAGGCCAACTCCCTCAAATTCAAGATCAAAAGTTTGCACAATGAATTTGTTGTCAACGTCCTCCTCTTCATCTCTGCTTTCAGAAGATCCTGTTTCTTTTGATTCATGAGCCACCATATCAATTTGTAGGTGCTGATATTCAAGATGTTTTTGGTACTCATCTGCTTCCTCTTCTAATGCTTTTGTTGCTTCCATCTCCTGCTGTTCCAGTTCTTCAAAGATTTTCATTTTAGCTTCCATTGTTGGCAGTTCAGTTGGAGGCTTTAAGATAGGAGCACTAGCAAGAATTTGCACTAGGGCAACTTGAACGGTAAGATTCATCAATACTTGGGAAATTTTAGTGGGAAAATTATGTATATTTCGTGAGAATTCCTCTTGCAGTGTAAGCATTGGTATTGGAATTGTTGTTGTTGCCAGCAGAAGCGATGTGGTGGGAGACATGGAGGCAGAGGAAAGTGGAGAAGTAGTGGCAGAGGAGGAATCAACTACTATGACCGACCCAATTGGTGAAGAAGAGGAAATGTGGAGAAAAATTTCCATAATGGGTGGGGAGGTAACCACCATAGCTTGAGACAATGGTGTAGGAGTAGCAGTGACAGAGGCAGTTGGTGGAGAATTGGGCTGATTTGTTTCCATTCCCTCTTCTTCATGGAGTGGGTCCTCCTAAATGATAGGCATTATAGTAGTACTACCTGATCTTTTATGTTTCTTGGAAGGTTCAACTTTCATAGCCTTTCTTGCATACACCCTTGAGTTAGGCTGTTGCACCTCAATCTCTTTTCTTTTCTTGGAGTGAGTGAGTGGAGGAGATGTGGATGTTTCTCTAGTCGAGGCTATAGCAGCTCCATCATCTCTAGCATTGTGTTCACTTTCAAGCCCTTGATAGGTTAGGATGATCCCTTGTTGCTTCAGTCAGGCTACTTATCCATTGATCCATTCTTTGGTGCAAGCCTCAATTGGCTTAGTTATGATATTGAGGTCATCAACCTCTTGCTCATCCTAGTCTATTGAAGGAAGCGGCAAGTTAGTGACTATATTGTACCTAGGATGCATGATTGTGCTTTCATCTTCCTCAACTTGATCAGGTACAGGGAACAAGTTTACCATTTTCATGAAGAAAGAAGTCATTCACATGTAATGTCTCATGCGCACCTCCTTATCATCTTTGTAGTTCACCGAGAAGTCTTCAACATGATGTAGATGGGTGTATTCATGTCCAAGTGCTTTCCTTATATGCCCAAAAGGGTCCATTCGTGGATAGGTGGTATGCAGCTGGAAATGGTACTCAGCCAGCTCCTTCTCTGAGTTTCCAGAACATTAAGAAGTTTGTAGCTTGTACATCCCTCAGCCAAAAGAAAGGGGATAAGGGATCCCAGCCAAGTGTTGGTTGTTAAGGAGAGTATGCACATGTCATAGCTGCTGAGAGAGTTCTAACAATATAATACAGTCATTGGGATACCGAGGTAGCTTGTTTGGCCTTTCTATGTAGCCTTGGGCGCTGATGTAGGTGAATTTGGGGTATTGGATAAATAGGAAAGAAATTTGATTTAGGAAGGACTGAGCATTGTGGGAGACTCACCTTTCGAAATCGCCTCCAAGAAATCTAATAATGTGGCCTACGAAAGCGTCATTCACCCTGCAATAATATTTCTTGAAGTTTCTAAAATGCAGCTGGGGGTATCTATCATAAACCTTCAATTCCTGACCAAATTCTTCATCTGGAGCCTTGAACAAACCACTATACTGCCTCCACTGGGCAAAATAATAGACCAAATAGGACGTCATATAGAACTTGGAGGTTTTTTTAACATTCATGAACTACTGGTGGAAGCAATCACTTATTATCTCCCCCGAGTAGAATGTAGCCTGCATGGTAACATCCTCCTTTCCTTGGAGAATCTACTCAATGAAGTAGACCACCGATTCTTGGAAGTAAGCAGCGGTAGGAAAACCCATTACTCATCTTAGCAGGGTTACTAAGTCATGATATTCTTCGAAGAAATCATTGCAGAAGAGTTCTTGGGGAACTTTCGCAGTGCTACCCCGTTTCTCTTTTAACCAATATTTGTTGATTATCTTCTTGCATCCAACGGGATCTGCATCCCACATTGCCTTGCAGTTTGTTATAGTAGGGACCTCCATCTCCCCGAAGGTGGGAATGTGGAAAGTATTTGTTATTGCTTGGAGAGACATGTCAGCAAAGATGTTCCCATCTCTATCTACTATTGTTTGGGTCTCAGGTTGGTATGCCTGTCTGCAAGCCATCACTAGTTCATGAGCTATAAGAGATGGAGGAAAGCCTGCAACTTTAGTAATTCCACTTCCTCTGATCAGCCTGGCATTGTTTGTGGCCGGGTTGAATTTGACCCTCTGTTTAAACTCATCAATATCAATGTGACTGATATTGGTATCTGTAATTTCTTTCTAGTCTATGATAACCTTCGATTGCAATGACTCTCCCTAGAATTGGTATTTCATCTGATCTTTGTCCTCTTTCCCATGAGGAGCTCTGCCTTATTTCTTTCCTTTGTCCTTTTCTGCAACTGCCCTCGAGGATCCTACACCCAATTCCATATATCTTGCAAACAAAGGCATGATGAGCACAATCAAGCATGGAGACACAAAATTTAGCCAAAACCCCTATCAGATAAAGTCCAATCAGATAATATGTCATTCATGAAATCAAACATTTACTTTAGGATGTCCTTAGCAGTTTACTGAAGGGAAATTAGATAGGCCAGGCCCCAGGGGTTGGACTTCCCTGGCAAGAATGTTGTTTTAAAAAGTGAACAAGGCAGGGTAGTCCATATGGTCTCTCCTAACTTTAGATTCAGATGATTTGAAAGGTCCATGTAGGAGAGGGTTCAATTTTAGCACGTGGGTTGAGATTGGTTTCCAAATTGGAGGTCATTTGGATCATTATTGGAGCATCCAGAGTTATGACGAGGGAAAGCCGTTGGGAGTTTTTCATTTGGAAAGACTCTGGTGAGATGACATTCCAGGGTTAGAGTTCTGAAGTCCAGAACCCATGATTTTGAAGGCATGGACCCAATAGGTCAGGAAGCCATCATAGGATGGCCTTGTGAAAATGATGGGCATTGAGCATAAGTTCAGTGGGGGGATCTGACGGACGAAACCCGATGGAGGAAAAGACGCTTAGATTTTGATCATTTGGTGTTCATGTGGCATTGGGTCATGCGGGACTCGAGAGGCAAAAATTAGTCGCCTAAAAGCTATGAAAAATGGTGAAGTAGGAGCAGAGGTCCACAAACGAAACTCCATGAACTGGGACCTAGAGGATGCTAGGGATGTGGCATTTCTCTTTTTAACTTGGGCAGTGAACAACGTGGCAGACCTTGAGGCTCAGGTGGACAAGGCATTTTGTCATTTGGGATGGTGAAAACTAAGTGGATTTCTGAAAATGGAGTCCTGGTGGACCAAACCTGAGAAGCACAAATGGAGGCCAATGGTTTAAATTATTTAAGTCGCAATAGTGAACTATCAAGGGATATCTGGGGGTGCAGGCCTAGGAAGGTATCATGTCATTTCCAACTTTAAGTTTTTGGGTTATTTGAATGGCAATGAGAAGATCTGGGTCCCGGGGGCATTGACACTTTGTGAGAAGAACAACGCCGAAGTGATAGAGTTCTAGATTTAATTTTCTAGGGCAATTTGAAGGTTTCTTGAAATTTTGCAACATGGATTTTCTAGGTTTGATCCTCCTCTATCAAATGAAGTTATTTTAACCCTATTTTTTTCATCACTTTAAATGTGAAATCACAAAACAACAGAGGGAAAAAGGAAAACATACCTCAAGAACCTAGTGAAGGAAGTTGCCAAATCCATGAAGAATCAGTCGACGAAGGCATTGGGATCCTCTAACTCACTTCTGAATCCTTCTATCTAACCTGACATGAAAATGATAGGTCAAACCAGGTATTTATACCCCTAACGGTATTTAATATGCCTCATTAATGCAAGTACAACAGACAAAAATTTTGGTAAGTTCAAATTCCTATGTGGTGACGGGAGGTCCTGAACTCGGAGATCGAAGGGACCTTAGCAGATGGTTGTTCGAAAAGGTTTTTGGAAACCATCAGCAAAGGAAAGTTTTGGGTGCAATGGTTGGAACTCCGGTGGAGGATAGCTATTCAAAATGGAAAACGCAGAACGGAGTCCTGGGCAGAGAAGTCCGGCAGAGCGGTCCCGACTCAAGTGAAAGATAGTTAGTTTTGTAGTGTAAGTCATGAGGATGATGATAGATTATAATTTTTTTCAACCTATGAATACTAAGTTATATAATTTATTTCAAACATTCCAATAGATTTGTAACCAAAAATCAACATCTTAGATCTAGCGCTAGAGGACTATAAAAAGTGTTTTTGGAAGCACTGACTGTGACCCATTTTCCTAAGGGAAAACCAATCCCTCTATACATCTCATAAAAAGATTTTGGTGACAAGTGCATGCTCTCAAACCCCTCCCAGATTTGTCTACAAAGTGTTAAAACAGTCTCTGTACTTTCAAGAATTTACATTTTATACATTAGGTCATATAGTTTAAAAAGTTTAATCACTAAAAATTACTTCAATTAATTTCTAAATCTTTCCTAAGGCCTTAAGGAAAGAGATCCAAGTCTGATTGGCTCACCATTGAGGTTGAAAGTCAGTTTTTACACCTTGTTGATCTCTCTCCTAATGAAATAGTGAAAAAGGGAACTCTAAACACACACACACCCAAATTGATCCTAGGTTCTTTGCATTATGGCCTAGGGTCCCCTTTTTCAACCTTTAATTTTGGTGAAACTAACATTTGACATCATACTTTCTGATTTGGAAGTATTTAAAACGCTAGATCTAGGTTTTGCATTATCTTGTTTTGCACTTCTCATTTAGGGTTTCATATTGCATATTTGCATAATTAAAACTCTTAAAAATCCAAAAATATTGCATACATTCTTCATAATATCTTGCATTAAGGTGTGTTTCAGACATTTAGATAAGAATTTCATCAAAAATTCCACTCAAAATCATCAATTTTGTTCATACATTGTCATACAATCGCACTTGCATTTCATCATAAAATTATGGAAAAACAATCACTATAAAATTTATTTGCAAATAGGAATAGTAAGCTTAAATATCAACTTAGACATTCAGTTTTTAATTTTTTAGAACCCTATTAAAAGACCCATTCACCCTAGGGCGGACTTGTCCTTGTATAGGCGCTTTTACAAATTTTTGCACACATCTTTGTATCTATTTACTAAATTCCATTGTACTTGCAAATCTCTGTTTTAGTTTCAAAAAATTGCATATCTTGAAGCATTTTGCAGTTAGTTCATAAGGAAAAATAAAGTGCATTATTTACAATCAAAATTTTCATTCAAAATTCATCATTTTCAAGTCTCTGCATCTTTAAATAAGTCAATTATCATATTACAAATCTAAAAATTGCATCAAAATCCATCTATGCTTGCATTTTTCATCAAATTGAGAAATATTAAGCAAAGTTTATCATGGATATGTGTTTTGGTAAACTATGGATGTCCTTAAAACCTTTGGTTGATGTTTCAAGTTGAATGTTTGGTGATGATCTTAATGAAATTAAAAACATTCATGAGTCTTCACCTCCTAATGCATGTCCTTGTGAGATAGATATCTTAGGTAAAGATGAAGATAGCATGCAATAATTCATACAAAATTCCTTGTGTAACCTTTAGAACAATCCATCATTTTATCACTCCATGTAATGTACCCTAATAACCCATGTCAACAACCAACTCCTCCTATAATTCCACCACTTGACATGTTCAACCTTTTGCATCTTGAAAATAAATCAAAAAACAAGTCTCAACCAACCATTAAGGAATTAAATCACAATGATAACATATCTATTGATGCTCCTCCCTCCTATGAGAATAAAGTCACCAACATACCCATCAACCTAGAGCAATGTTATGGCCAAGGCTTTAGAATTTTGACCAAAATAGGATGTGACATAAAGAATGCACATAAGATCCATCAATTGCTAGAAAAAATACCATCAAAAGATACTAAGGGATTAGGATATCAAGACTCCCCCCCTTCACATCAAAACCATTTCCCAATCAAGTAAGAAGCCCAAGCCTTATAAACTTAAGTTCAGCTACCATATTTATCTATACTATAACCAAGACTGAAAAGGATTTACAAACACTTCTCGACCAAGGACTTATAACATTACCACCTATCCGAGAAGATAAGAAAGGAAAAATTACAAAAATGTCCTATTGTACATATCATAGAACACTTGGGAATCTTATTGATTAATGACACACTTTAAAGAAGAAATTAAGTGAATTTGAGCCTTATCCAAGGTTTAAATTGACTGTATGATATACTAGAATGTACACACTTGCTCTTTTCCATGTGATAGTTGTAGTGTCATAGCATACTCACTAACACATGTATTGAACTTCAAACAAAAAACATTTTATATTCCAAGGATTAGCATATTATCTTGGTTCATCCTTGTCATACACTTTGGGGGCAAGGGGTTAGGTAGCCTTATCCTAATACGACACTTGTTGTAGTCCCCTTGGCTAGTTATTCACCTTCCATATATAATGAGAAATATATACATATTACTTGCTTGAGGTTGGCTCACATGTGACATACTTCTTTCTTTTCTTTCAATGTTCTTTGTTATTGCATCTATGTAATGTGATCCCCCATACTGTGTTGCTTGACATGTCTTTATATTTGTGAACTTTCTTTGGATGACCCTTGTTGCTCTGTTGGTGCAAGGATATAAAAGAAGTGATTCTGTCGTGACATTCTTCTATTTGTATCTCCATTCTTTTGTATTTCATAAACCTTGTCTTTCCTTTTGTCTTGTGTTTTCCTTTTGGGGACGATGCAAGGCATTGAGACATTTAGGTCTCTTCCATGTTGACCCAAAACTCTTTTATTTTTTTTTCTCTCTATGTGTCATTATTCCATTGTGTTCATTGTTCCACAAGTATTTGGAGAATGATGATGCTTCTGATCTCTATTATATCACTGTAGCAAAGACATATGTTGACCCCAAATATGTGGATCCCTTATTTGTTGGAATTGCATTTGGGGGAAACCCCTCTTCATGAAGAAGCTTTATTTGGAAACACATCATTGACACAGGGATTTCTAAATAAGCTCTCATTTCCCTTTTATCATTCAAAATTTATTATTTTCTACTTTAAAGTAATTTCTCAAAGCATGGTGTTTAGAAATTTATTTAAAGTGGGGACATACATTAGCATTATTATATTGGCATTTTTTGTTCCACTTTGTTCACAGGTGTTGAACTTAGTGATGCATTGGCATTGAAAATTTGCTCCACTTTGTTCACGAGCGTTGAACTTAGTGTAGGGTTGGAATAGCACATTGATCATTTGGTGGCACCTTATCAAGGTTATTAGGGAGTATAACCCTTGGTTTGGTTGACATGAGGCACACCTAGTGAATAGTGGACTTCACTAGACCTTGTGTGTTTCTCATTTTGCCACCTTTTTATGAGTACACATCTTGTAGACCTAAGTGTGTGTTTCTCATCTTTTCCTTGGGGACTCACCTAGTGAATAATGGACTTCACTAGCCCTTGTGAATATATTTTATGGATGTAGCATAATACAACTTGCTAGTTCGTCCTTTTCTTTTGTCATGCCTGAAATTTTCAACCAGAAAACCCACTAAATTTTTTTTTTTTTTTTTGAAACCTAGCATAGAACGACTATTGCTAAGTCGACCTAGCACAACATGAAAACCTCCTATAAGCTTCAAATGACATGGATAACCTTTCAACTTAGTGCACACACTCTCACATATGGATGTCACTATCAAGAATGATAAATTTAACAAGGAAATTATTATACTATTTTCCTCAATAGATTTTATGATATATATGGTATATTTATTATGATGATTATTTATATTCACAAGACATAAGGAGGAACTACCTTCACAATTGATCAAATATCATACTTGTTAGTATGCATGCTCCCAATAATACTAATGTTAGAGCCCCATATGCATTATACAATTATCATCTTTGGTTAATATCCCTTGAATAGTAATGCATGTAGTATAATATTATTATGATTTAACATTAGTAGATTTGATATTGAATCATGGCAATGTCTATATTATAATATTATTCAAGAAGATGTTAAGGTTAAATTTGATTTAATATTAATGCCCTATTGACTTCCATAAGAGGTTGTATGTCTGGAAAATTGCAGCTAAAATAAGAATTCCCAACTATTTTACATAAGAACACTATTATTTATTACATTCCCAACTATTTTACGTAAGAACACTATTATTTATTACATCTGTAGTAAAATAAAACAATATTTACTATTATTGTCAAAATATATTACAATATACATTTTATCTATATTTAACTAATATTTAGTAACTGTTTGTTTATATATATATATATATATATATATATATATATATATATATATATTTATTTATTTATTTATTCATTTATTTCCTCTTAAAAATATTTAAATTGATAATAATTATAATATGCAACTAAAATTAATACCATTTCCTTCACATACTATTTTACTTAATAAAAGAAAGTATGAAAAAAAACAAGAGGAAAGATTTTTCCTTTCTAAAATTCTATTAAAACTTAATGTCCATTCTGTATATAATCTTATTTTAAAATTAAGATGATTCTCTTTATAAGGGTGGGAATATATTCCATTTCCTTAATTTAAAGCATGATTATTTTTTTGAAAAGGAGGCTTGACTTAAATCGAAGTCTTCTAATCATTTAAGTGACTTCTAAAAAGTTAATTTCCAACACAGTTCTGCCTAATTCACAATATCAATTTCGTTTGTTTTAAATCGTTAAGACTTGTAATTATAGCGATGATCAGGCTTATGTATATATAAGCAGTGTTGCACGTGCAAAGTTGGAAGAATAATGTAAGGTAAAGAATTAAAAGGTCTTGCAAGGATGTGAACGCGCAAGTCGAAAACCTGTGAACATGAATGATGTGATATTTCATGAACAAAAGTGTGAAATTCAGAATAAAGCTGGAGGAGCGTAGAGGGTAATTAAATTTCCAGAAATGGTTACAGTCCAACTGTATAGCAATGAATGGAATAATGTGAAGATTCTACCAATTCATAATATCAAGAAAAGAGGATAACAGTTCCCCAAATGATCAGAACCTACGGCCGACAAAATTCAGATTTTACAGCGCACAAATTTTCGTGTGTGCAGATACAAGAAGGTAGCTCATAAAATTAATTGACTCTCCCATATGGGCTGTCATAACTGAGCACTTAGTAGGGGATGGGTGGCGTGCAACAACTACAATTAAACTACACGAATCACAATAGCGTTAGTTGGTTTCTTACGCAATAGAATTAATTGCTTGATAGAGACTTCCATGCTAAAAAAAAAATAGTCCATTAATGACTCCATAACTCAATTATAACGATGGAACATAAATGGAAATCCAAAGGAATGGTCATAGATTCTTGTCAGAGGGCAAGATTGTGGAGCAGAATATCTATATTAAATAAATCTCGACACGCCATCACCCATATCTATCCCTTAATTCTGGGGTCCCTCTTGATGACGAATCTGTTGTTACTGCATGCCTAGTGAAAGCATTTATAAAGTTAACCTCCTCTCTCTTTTTTTTTTTTCTAACTCAAATGTCGATTCATTAAATGTAAAGTGGTGCAGAAATAATGTACATATGATCTTGTTATCCCCGTTTTCTATTGACAGTATCATCTACTCTCTTATCTCTCAAATTTATATACTAGATCTTCAGTTTCATACCAGAATTGTTATCTAGTATGCCATTTATGCCAATTTTAGGGCTGCACAGATTCTTTTTTTTTTGGGTTAAAGTCTACCCTAAATGTAGATTCAGGGCTACAGTGATATTTAGATACACAATAGATGGCTAGGTATGGAAGGAGGGTGGGGGAAGCAAACTCAACAATAGTATGAAAAGAACTCAACATCTCAGACCAATTACTTATTCTGTTTGATATAAACCTGGACATATTATCTTCCAACCATCTCTATCAGATCTACAGGGTATGTATGCTGATTCTCAAGGGTAAAACTTTTGCTGATGACATTTTATTTATTTGTGATTATAATTTTTGTCTTGTCTCATATTTCATTCTATATGAATACACTTTGCTAACCCAAAATACCCAAATTTCAATCCCTATCTATTCTGCTAAACGCAATAAATCACAGACCCGACTATTATTATTGTTATGTTCTTATCATTTTGTTCATTAGAAGTGGATATGTATGAGAACACAGGTATTGTGCTTAGTCCAATCTAGTATATGGATTTTACACAGTTAACTTAAAATTTCCATATCTATTCAACAAACTACAAAACCTTACAGTATTCCGATGTGGCATCCAAACTCTCTTTTGTAACAGGATAATGATGTAAGTGCATCGTTGGGTAAGTTGACTTCTTCATACAAAGAAAATGAACAATTTATTTCCTTCTTATTTATTTTTAAATATGCAAGAAACTAATTTAATTGCTCACATCCTCCAGTAACATAACTTAGAAAGACCACCCGAATATTTTATGCACACAATAACAAATAAATAAATAAATTTTTATTTTTATTTTTGTTTTGCCAAACGCATGTCATATGCGATTGGCTTCCTTTGATTGCTTACTATCTCAACCAACCAGATTTCTAATGAGATAAATTTACATAATATTTGTAATGGAGTTCAATTATTTTCACTAACACAGTATTGCACGGATTACATAACTCTTAGCGATAGATCTTGAATTTTTCAATGAAATAGCTACTTGTTGATATGAACACAAGCAAGTTTGATTTCTATTTTCAAGAGAGATCTATTTGCTACCTCTGTAACACGAACTATGTTTGTCAAAATGAAGAGAACATTAACGGAACTTGCTCTATTCCAACTCTTCTTTCTACCAACAAAATATCAATTTATAGTATTACACACATTATTTAATAATACAAGGAATAACACAAGTGAACAGGGCTTTCTCTTTTCCGTTATCTTCCATGTTACATAGCTTTCCATGTTACAAACAATTTTATAGGAATACAAAAAAAAGAACACATTTAATTAAGGCTTGCTCTTTTCATCTTCTCATTTTCTAGCAAAATACTAACTTTCAATATTACAACAATATTTACTAATACAATGAAATACACAAAAATCAGTAGGGCTTGCTCTCCACCCTACCATAATGGCATCATGGAGCCTCATGGGCTCTAGCCATACCCCCGAGCAAGGTAGTCTTTTAGCTCCAAGATGATTAATGGAGTCTTTTCAAATTCTTACAAAGGAACAATAATGACATAGCTTTGAATCTCATGCATCTAGGTTTCCTAATCTCTATGTTCAACCATGATCTATACTACCTGCCACATTCTTACAACAAATACACAAGAGTAAATGGAAATAAGAACTTATCTTCTTTCTATTTGGTGAAGGGGTTGAACTCTTTCAACCATCTTTTCTTTAAGCCAAGCCATCTTGAACACTTTCTTCTTAAAGAGGTGGACTCCTCTCCTCCTCTCATTCTTCCTACCATCTCCACTAAAGTTCTCCAAAAGGAGAAGTGGGTAACACCCATTTCCTCTTTTCCATCCAAGTATATAGGCATTCAACTTGAATTCACCTGAATGAGAGAAAGACACTTGTCACTCTCTCATTTGATCTTTCAACACACATCCCCACAAGTTCTCACACATGTGTGAGACTTTTGGGGAGATGGGGAATGTACTATGACACTCTACCCAATGACCCTTACAAGGTGGCTCCACACATGTGAGAGATTTGATGCTCTTTCCAAGTTCATTAATGAACTTTGGGGAGTGTGGTGGGGAAGTGATAAGTCACTTCTCCCAACTCCCAAAGACTCAAATTCGTCACACCCTTTCAAGTGGACTTTTGAAGGGTCAAATCATGTCCTTGGGACCATATTGCATGCCCACTTGTCCCCTACAACTATGGTATAGACCCTAGGGGGTTTATCTTTGTATCCCAACTAAAGAAATTGACCAACAACCCTTTTTAAAGTCCCACTTAAGGTTCTATCCGAGTTTCACACTTGGATAAGGGTTCATAAACCTTAACCCCAACTTATATCTCACATGACACAATTAAATAACCTTTCAACCCAAAAGAATAAACATAGTAACTATTTTCCCTCAGCTCCAAAATAAGGAAATCAAGTACATAAGCACAAAATGGTGTCTTTCAATTTGTTCTCATTGGTTTTGTGTTCTCGTATTAGCACCTCTTTTCTTTCCTACACATTACCAATGAAATCATAAGCAACAATCATATCACAATAATTTGGTAACTAAAATGAGATCTAATTGTGCAACCATTTCATTAAAATTCTAGTTCACATTCATAGTTTACAAGTGCCTAATACTTCCATGGAAATGATAATAAAACATTTCAAAATGAAATACAAGCACATTTTCATGAAATCACACTATGCATTGCCTGGAATATATCCCAGTATCTATAAGTATATAACAAAATTAAGATTGTATTATTCACATGCAAAGTGGGGTCTTACATCTTTTTGCATCAATTTTGACATTGTATGTTTGGATATCTTGTGTTGCTACTATATACGTGTGTTTCTTTTGTCCCTTTGTTGGTTTTCCATGAGATCTTAGATCTTGGGGGATTTATCATCCTCCTTGATCCTTGGTAATCTTATCT
Organism: Sequoia sempervirens; assembly: GCA_007258455.2. NCBI lineage: Eukaryota > Viridiplantae > Streptophyta > Pinopsida > Cupressales > Cupressaceae > Sequoia > Sequoia sempervirens. Next base: position 464,611,925 of record VDFB02058242.1, on the reverse strand, counting down.
TTCCAATAGTTGTACAATTGGACCTCCCTTGACATATATTTCTCTACTTTAGTGTCAGTCTAAGTGTAAGTTCATACTCTCACTAAAGTGGGGGATAAATGTAGTGTAGAAAATTGTATACCTTTATAATTTCACATTATATTTGGGTCCCTTAATTAATTGGACTTAATTAAGCTTATAGTTTCCAAAATTATGCATTCCAAAGCTTGATTCTTCCTATTTTCCGAAAGGGGAACCACCATTAAACAAATGCATTCAATTATTAATTTTCCTTGGATCATGTGTGTCCTAGAGTTATAGGCCAGAACTTATTCTCTCAAGGGTGAATGGGTCCCCTTTATGAGCCAAGACCCAAACTAAAATATGTTTTTGGCAGTATTTTAATGATCAAAATTCAAATTGGAAGTGTCAACTTTTGGAATCTATTTTTTGGGAAATTGGATAAACACCTATAAATACAGTTTTTTATCATTTCAAATCTAACACACATGATCAAGATATCTTATTGAGAAAATATTATTGTCAAGAGCATTCAAGTGTAGTATTATCAGTAATTTACAACAACAATCAATATCCTAACATCATGTCAAATTTTATGTGTGTTCATGCTATCTTTTGAAGGCTAACATTATGTTGTAGGTCTTCAAGCATGAAAGCATTCAAGAAAATCTATTCTCTTAGAGTGATGTGTTTGTCTTCAGTCCTTCAAGGAAGCAATTGAAGGGTGGTGAGTTGCAACAAGTATTGTTTATTCATTATTTCCTTCCTTTCTATTAAGGTTTTCATCATTGACATCTTTTCCATTGGGAAAGTAGGAACACTTTTCATAGGGCTTGACTGAGGTAAACCCCTATATGGCACCAACATTCTCCCTCTTTGTGTATGTGCAAGTTACAAGTTGAAGAAGGATTGAAGAGATCTTGAAGATAAATTTTACATTGTTGCATTAGTGGTTATCATTGTTGTCAACCTACAAAAACTAAGTTACAAAATCTATTTCTGATATTCTGACAAATTTACAACCAAAAATCAACATCTCAGATCTAGCACTAGAGGACTGTAAAAAGTGTTTTTGGAAGCCTTGACTAAGACCCATTCATCCAAGGGAAAAGTAGTCCCTCTGCATATCTTAGAATAAGCTTTTAGTGACAAGTACATGCTCTTAGACTCCTCCTAGATTTGTCTACAGAGTTTTGTAATAGTCTCTATACTGCCAAGAATTTGCATTTTATATATTAGGTTATATAGTTTAAATAGTTTAATCACTACAAATTACTTTAATTTATTTCTCGATCTTTCCTAAGGCTATAAGGAAAGAGATCTAGGTTTGATTGGATCACCATTGAGGTTGAAAGTCATTCTTTACACCTTGTTGATCTCTCTCCTAATGAAATAGTGAAAAAGAGAACTCTAAACATGCACACACCCAAATTGATCATAGGTTCTTTACATTAGACCCTAGGATCCCCTTTTTCAACCTTTCAAAATTTATAGAGAAATCCATCCAAATCAAGGTACTTGTCATTAGACATTGAAAAATAGCCTCCAAGAAATATTATTTGGTGGGAATATGATCACAAAGAATATTCTAGGAATTATAGACCTGCTAAGGATGAACATTTAGGTATTGTTGCAAACAAATTGAATAAGTCAAAGTATACTCTTGGGCAATCAAAACATGCTCATATTACTAGACAAAATCCTATTAAATATCAAGAATCTCATAAAAGAGTAGATGCCCTTAATTTTATTCATGGTTTGAGATATATTACAAGCATGTAAATCATCAAAGAATTATTTTGAGAAAATTTCTCCTCTATTAAGAAGTGAAGCTAAGATTTGGTTTAGGCTTCATACAATGTATGGAAATATATAAGTTAATTCTAGTGGCAGAGCTAGTCCACTTGAAGATGAGTGGCCAAAAGAAAGGGCTACACTTGCATAGTGGTGATAGCCTCACAATAAATCCAACAAAAATGAGCTAACTTATGCTAATAAATATAGAAAAAATGGGAAGTACACATTATGGGATCATTCCACTAGTATATTCATCCAATACCATGCATGGGATTGCTTATAGATTGAGCTCATATTGAATATGAGCTGATAGTGTATTATGGTTGATAAATTGTGTTTATAATATAATGAGTATTTATAGCCTTGGTTTGGGGAATTGCCACACTATATGAAACCATATTGGAAAGTGGTATAAGAGAATAATGTCCAACAAAGGCTCCACTACCAAAGAGAAATATATAGCAAAGGGAAAATAAAATATTGAGCTAGCAATATGTCTCGATCTAAATTCTTGAGTACTCTATCACATTCATCTCCACAAATACTTCAATTGTACCATATCATATGATCTTGGTGGTGACCAATATTGGGATCAAGAAGTCAAAATGTTTTGCACATAAAGAAATAATCCTCTCTTTCGCTAGTTTTCCACTACATAAGAAAGGCCATACATTTGTAATAGGCCATTTTATTATTATTTAAATTTACATAGAACCCAAGTGGTGGAAAAAATTAAATTAGAAATCCCTCACCAAAGCTAGATCTCTTGAAAATATCATTCAAAGAATAAATATTAATAATTCAAAAGGAATGATTATTGATGTTGAAGGAAACCCACAATGTTTAGTTGGTGGAGTTACACCCATAGCCAACTAAGTGTTGTTGCCATATAGGAGAGATAAAGGTGACAACATCACCGCAATTGTTTTGTTATTACTACAAAAAAAATGACTAGAAGGCCAAATTACATAGTAAGATACAAAAAAGAAGAAAAATAGAAGTATTAACTTCTTAGAAATATATATTATCTAGAACTAGAAATTTTTGTCAAGCATCTCAAATAGAATAGTTATAGGGGATGTTCATCAAACCTCTAAAATTTTAGGAGGCATAGTTCAAAAATATGTGTGTTGAGATTCATTTCCTCATTATCCTACTTAGCAAGAGAAAATATAACTATTTGGTATATAATCATTTGAATTAAATTTCCTATATAGAAGTTAAGATGGATAGTTTGATATTTCTCTAGCACATACTCTTCCTCTTCCAAAAACCTCCATGAGATATGGGACCTCCACTATATAGCCGGAGGAGGGTAATCATGTCAAGAAATATTTTCTAGCAGATGATACAACAATGATGTTGATAACAAGGCTCCTACAAACTTTATCTCACCAAAACAATCTAGTGAGCTCACAAATGATGCACCTTTGGAGGGGTGGGAAGAGTTTCAGTCCTAACTTCTCACCTTCTCATCATTATATTTACACACTCTCATTTCTATATGAAAAATCCTATTTGATCATAATTTTTCAGTAGTGGAAGGTTTTTTTGTGTTTTTAGATCTTGGAATTCCTCAACACTTTGTTAATGAGTTGTAAGTCATCATAAGGTCTATAAATATAGAATATTTAGAGAACCCTTTGCCATATTTTATGACAATTTATGATGGCATCTTAAGACACTTATAAGAGCTGAGAATAAGAGGAGTTTCTTTGGTGAAATAACTTGAATTAAGATAGGATTAATTAGTTGTCATATGGTTCCTGTTTTAAGATAGCATATTATGCCAATTTGGGTGCCCATGTTGAGTGGATAAAACTATAGGTTACATTTAAATTAATGATTTACTATTTCTAGCATGTGAGAAGGAATCATATTTGGTAGTGTTCAAAATTATTCTCATGTTCAATTTTCCCACATTTGGGGAGTTTAGTAACATGGTTTTAGAAATCATGTGTGGTTTCTCTACTTGTTCATTGGCCTATAAATTTGTACATGAGGAAATGGTTTCATATGAGAATTTTTAGGTACATAGGTACTCTTAGAATGTTTCTAAAATTTATCCAAATTTATTATTGAATACTTCTATAAAAAATTACATTTCATTTGTATTCTAATCCTATTTTAGATAGATGATAATATATTATGCAACTTTTGGAATGTCATTTTTTTCTCCCTAAAGAACATTTCCCCACGTAAATCACCATCTTATGGCATAATTTGTTTATTTATTTAAGATTACATTTCAATTTATTCTGTAATAAGTTTGGATTAAACTTTAAGTTTTTTTGTACATTATGCACTTCAATATTAGTGTAGAAAGTTGTTTTCACATACCTTGATTCCCTACAAGTGGTTTCAGAGCCTTATCACCTTTTTTTCTAGTTGTCAAGTACATATTTTTTTGAGCTAACATCATTTATATGGGATCTTGTGTAAAAGGAAAACTTTGTGATCTTTATTACAAGAAATAAAGATGGAAATAATATTAGGGAGGATTGAACTAGGAAAAGTATTAGGAAAAAGCATTGAGATGTTGAAATTGAAAATGGAAGATCTATTGATTGAATTTTATCTACGGGATGTTGATGTAAAAGTGTAGAGGCCCATGGATGCTACTCAAGAATATTAGTATGGTTTAATTGATATAAAAGAAAAGGGTCTAATTGGATTGTTTGTTGTAGATTATGTACTTATGGGTGTGTGCACCAATTTCTAACACAAAAAAGGTGCCAAAATGTGAAAAACATGAAATAGGCATTTTTTTCGTGCACCAAATTTGGCACTCGCCAAATGAAAAAGGTAAATAAAAAACAAATGTTTAAATCTGAATTTATTGCCTTGCTTGCAACTTTGCTATGCTCTTTTTCACCTCTGCAACTCACGCTTGCCAAAAGGAGACCATTTTTTGCGCTCTCAACTTGTGATTCTTCATGACAATGTTGCCAAGACGTTGTAGAGGTGAAAGAGGTATGTATTTGTGTTGTTTTAGTTTCAAATTTGAATTAAATTGTAGATTGAATTATGTTTTTAATTAATTTTTTTTATTTCCAAGAAATCAATCTCCATCTCCAAATACTAAAAATTCACAATCACCTCCTTATGAAGACCCTCATGAACAAGAAAAATATCAAACTCTTGCCTCAATTCTTAGACATCCTTTAGGAACACAAAAAACAATTCTAAATCAAATAGAAAACAACAAAAGAGAGCTTGAACAATTTATTGCAAGATTAAATGAACATGCTGCAACACACCCTCATAGGAGAGGTATTATTGAATCCATATAGTCGATTACATATCTCATGAAGAAGCAATGAGTGCACAAATTAATTTTTGGTCGAATAAGAGGGAGGAATTAAAATGATTTTATCCAAGTGGACTTTCCTATGTGCAATCCAAGAAAGAGAAAATTAGAAAAGCTAACTTGTGTTCCCTTTTCACGGACCCAAGAACCAATGCACCTTTATCGCTTGCATGGAGGAGGTTCCCCATCCATTGGTGCCACCATGAATGAATTAAAAATAATTTTTGGCAGTGGTAGTGGATGGTTTTTGACCAACCTTCGTGCAAAATCTACAAGGTCTTGCAGTATTTTTTGAGGAAACTCTATTGTGAGTTTTTTCTTAATAAGATGCCAAATTATTTTGACTATCTAGACTTTTAGGGTAGAGGTGGGAGCTCCACACATGATAGAGCGGGTGCACGATGTAATCCACAACTAGCATTGAGACCCTTGGCTAGACCTATGGTGGAGCATGTGACCATTCCTTCCATTGTGAAGGAAAGTGTCAAGGTAGACATGTTGGACATGATTAGCTCACTCACTCAAAGCCTTGTTTAGTGTGTGAGGCCTCTAGCAGAGCCTGATGTGGGTGAGTCTTCTAGGCCTAGAGTTCCAATCCACTTTTTTCACTCTTGCAGTACTGTTTGCAGATATGATGGTGAGAGTGCTCCGGATGTAGCTACATATGATACATCATCTACAAAGAAGATGGTTATGATGGATGCCTTGTTGCATGAAATATTCAACATTGATACTCAGGTAAATTTTAGCAAGTTCATTTAATTTTGTTTATTAAATTTCACTTTAAAATGTAAGAATAACTAAATTAGTAGAATGAATATGATGAAAATTTAGGGTAGGATCATGTTGATAATACATGCACTATTCTTGTAGACCCCTATATGTTTACATCATCAAGTCCACAGGCATGTAACTAATATTAAAGAAATAATTATTGCATGTGAATAATTGAACCTTATACAAATGATTGTCTCATAACACACTTTGGATTTCAAACAGTTTGCTAGTGGAACTTTGACATCGACACCTCATTATTCTCATCTTCAACCAACTTTCAATCAGGTAACCATTATTCATTAATGGTATTGTAAAATAATTATATGTAGTTTGGTGATTGAAAAAACACTATTCCATATTATTGTACTTTTTAGCATCGATCCATTTGATTTTGTACAATTCTACTATGCTCTTTAATGCATCTATCCTATGAGGTTCTATATGGCTCATTAGGGCTTGATTTTCATTAATTTTATTTTGAATCAAAATGACTTAGCTTTCTTTGCTAAAAACCTTTTAGTTTCATGGTCATCCAAATCTTGACGTGAATCCTCATTCAACCAACCATCTTTAAGATGATCCTTCATATCATTGGTCCTTGTGGTGCTTCCACCTATTCCATAAGTTACTCCATCCAAATATATCATTTTATTTCCCATGAGAAGCACCCACTTATTAACCTGTATTTACACCATTACTAACATTGTACTTAGTACATGGATTGCACCCATTGCAAGTGTGTTATAGAATAACATTTAGGAACCTAAGAATACCCATTTTTAGAAGGAACTACTCCAGATAATGAATTTGATTGCCCAAAATTGTTTATACCTTGGTTTGCTCATATAAATTAAGCATTTGGTTGTTGATTTATTCCAACTGCAGTCTAATCACATCAAACTCCTACCACTAGTGCATCTCTCATTAGAGGGCAGCCTGACCTTGAGGAACTTAGCTACAAGGAAGAAGACCCAAGCAGCAAGGTGGTGAGTTTAAATTGCAAGGAGAGTGATGTGTGTAGTTAATCATTTATATAATTCCATGCCACTTGAGTGAGTGCAGTTTGAGAAACCTTAAATTTTTTAATTGGTGCAACAAGTAGTTTATTTGGATGGTGAACATTGAGATCAAATCCCAAAGTTTCCAACACAACTCTTTTCCAAACATAATTATTTTTGTTGTTCATAATCTTCAAAGTTAAATAGTTGTGCATCATTTTCAACATTTGATGTCTCTATGCGTTATTTTACCTCTTCAATCACATGAATAATTAACATATTCTTGTTGACATACCATGAATTCAGGGATTCTTACTAAAAACAAAGTACAAAAATTCATAATACAAGTCTTATAGCATATTGTAGTATTAACATTGAATTAAAGGTAATTACATCATATTAAAGCATTTTGACATAGATGGTTAAACCTAAAACCTAAAATACAATACCAAGATTATCTTCATGATAATATAATCTTAAAATGTTATTAAGATCTTGAGTATTTTTCTTCAAATGTATAGATTTGTAGCTTGTAATGTTCAAAGTGTATAACTTTAAATGTTAGCATTGTAAAATTATAAAGAGAGTTTATAAACCCCCTTAACTACTAATATTTTTTTCTTTCTATTATCACATTACACCTTAAGTACTAACTTTGTTGACAAGGTAACTTCTATCTAATTTAGAAGTGTCAACTTCATAACCTTACCAATGATAGTCACGACAATATTATGTATTCACACTAAATTTGATAAGCTCCCAATATTAGGGTCATTCCAAGACCCAAGCCTATACCTAGAGGATTCATTTATAATAAGCCTATACCTAAACCAAATCAACCTTCAAAGGTGTCATGTGTTTCTAAGCTAATCAAGGAGTCTTATTTCAAAGATATGTAGCATTATGTACAACCTCAACCTAGAATTTGGAGTCCAATTGTTTATGATACAACATTGACCTAGTTGCATCAATAATTGTGTAGGCACCAAACAAGATTCAAGGATGTACCTTGCAAAATGCCTTGAGCTATGAGGCTTTGCCTAGATGACAAGAGAGAGTGAAGAGAATTACCTTGAAACATTGTTTGAAACTTCATATTTGTTGTTTCATTTTTAGATGTTGATATTAGACAACCCTACCGATGTTCATGGCATGATGGACCATGGAGTTTCTATAGTAGCAACAAGTTTTGATTCTTTGGTAGAGGTATGTGACGGATTAATGAATTTGTCATTATAATTGATCTTTTATTGGTCTATTATTGAAAATTTAATGATATTCAAATGTAGTTAATTGCTATCTTGATGCTTGCTACATGTGCTTGTCACTCTAGGTCATCAACGTGCTACTATTGTGGATGAGTGTGTTGATTATTTGTTTATAGTAAGTGATTATTCTATTATATGTCATTCCACAATTCAATTTCTATATATAATGCCTATACTTCTTATTGTATCAGTTGGATCTCCAAATGAGTGAAGAGAGGAGGATGAGTGAGCATATTACAAAGACAAAAACATCAAAAGAAATTCCATCCAATCGACAGTTGAAGAAAACACATGATCCATTTCCTTCCCTTAGTGGAAAATGACTATGTATTAGGGTCGTTTGTTGTATGTCTACATGGCATTTTTGAACATATGTTTTGGGTAAAAGTAGAAAGTTGTGACAAACTTTTGGCCAACTTATCAACAAAAGTGAATTTTAGTATTTCTAACTAAAAATCAATTTTGTTCAAACATATGTTCTAATAATATTCATTCTAGATTAGTTAGATATGTCCACAATTTTTCCAACTACAATTGTTAACTAAATGCATATGTAGCACCACTTTGAGGCCAATTTACCAAAAAAATGAAATAATTTGGAAAACTTGATGTTTCAACAACTTCTACACATGTAAATAATATTTTTTTAAATGTAAAAATATCCTTTTGTAGATCTATAAGTGTAGTTTTCAAAAATATATATAATTAACAATTTAATTCTTATTTTTACTAAAATTAGGTTATCAACATAAAAATATTAGGTTTATTGCCATGTCAAGAAAAATATTAAAAATTATTAAAAATAATTGTAAAAGATATGATGCACTAAATAAAAGAATCTATATCAAGATGGTATAATTTTTTTCTATTTTAGATAAATAGTTAATATAAAAGTTGACATTGAATGGAAATAGTTATGTTTTAATACACGCACATTCTAATATTTATTTAAAAATATATATTACCGAAACTGGAAAAAATATATCCATGCACTAAAGATTCAAGTTATAAATACACACAAAAAACTTGAAGGAAAAAAAAAATTACTATATAAAGGTTGACGTCTCATGTAGCTTCTTTTTTCAACATTTTATCAACAATTAAATTATAGTGTCAACTTATAAAAAACTATATTCAAACAATTTTTTAATTTTTTCAAAAAATACAAACACAAAATATACTACAAAATACACATTTTATTAGTTTACATCATTTCAAAGTTCATAATATATATGCCACTTTTTAGTTATTTTGCTTTAAAAGTTTGATCATTTTTTGGCTATTTCCTTTATAAAAGTGTGACACAACTTTATACTTTTACCCTTTTGTACTATTATATGTGGCATTTTATGTCCATATGGCCTTTTTGCAAGCCTATATGAATTTATTGGATATATTGTATACTTTTATCGACGTATAATGTTGTATGGTCTTATGGCTTTTTGATTAATGCAAATCTTATTTTATCATTGTTATTAGATTATATACTTTTATCCTAAATTTTGTCAACATGAGGATTAAGTAAATCCTATTTTTGATAATTATTCTTGAATGATGTTATCATGCATATTGTGTAAATTGTATTTTTGAATGTTGTAGACATAGGTGTTGTTTACATATTGTTCTTGATTGTTATTCTTGAATATTCATCGATTATTCATCTGATGCTTAAATAATTATTAATGGTTTTTATTACATTCAATTTTTCACAGGTGCCTATACATTTCTACAAAGTGCTTGAATATTATTGATCATTATTTTGATAATAGGTTACATGTGATTTCTAAGATATGTTTTGTTGATTTGTTATATATGGCATGATTTAAATCAATGCTTGGCTTGTATTTACACCTTTGGAAAATTATAATGCATGAAGCATGATTTTTCCATTGTCTAATTATTGCTTCAAAAATAACTCTACACTTCTATAAGAAGGCCAATAGTTTTTGTAAACTTAGTTATGGGATGCAAAAAGATAAAATGATAACCAACACAAAAAGGTGAAGTCTAATATAGATAGCTTGCTCAAAGTTCTATATCTAACATTCTTGAAAAACTTATGAAACATTACTGAGTAGAGATTTAATTATCTAAAGAGTCCTACAGTTAAGGACAATAAACTTGCTAGCTTCTTTAATAAATTATTACCAAGAAGAGTATTAATTTAATGTTGATTTTGATTAATGATAACTCATAATATTCCTATATTTTGTTATAATTAGATTAAAATGCTTAAATGATTTAATTCCATTCATGTACTGATACAATCTACTCCATTTGTTAGTGATAAGACTTATGAGCATGTATCTAATACTATACAAACTACAATTTTTAAGGATGATAGGATGAACTCTATAACTTATAATAGTTTGTTTTGGTTTAACAAATCCTTATCCAAGACCATCTTTTTATGGTGGTATATCATGTAAAAATCCAACTTACTAAGTGAATGGAAATGGTGGACAAAAAAGTGGCCACTAAGAATTTTGAAGGTGATTAAACATAATGTAATTTATTCTTAAAAATATAATGCAAGCATGTTATGGCTTAATAATTTCGATCCATAAAACAAACACATTATAATATATGCATGTTATGCACGCATATCAAAATTTCTATGTGTTTATCTTTATAATATACATAACATTTTAATCACTGACCTTATAGCTCTTCCTCAGCATCACCTATCAATTGTAAAACGCCAAGAATATTTGAAATAAGGGCTCAATGCAATTAGTACCTTGCACATAGATATCTCATGCAAAACATAACAAAAAATATCCTACCTTGCAAAACACGACCTTGCCTAGCATAAACCTACCCACTTAGACATGTTGGAATTATCATTTTGGTCTCACAACGAATAATTTTTTTTACGCCAACATGCAACTTTTTCGCACTTAGAGCTCTTAAGAAGTAATTGGTACAATGTAGCCTAAAATGATTTGCCATGCCGGGGTGTCAAATAGGATCTTGCATAGCAGTAACCTGCCCACTCAAAGTTGTTGGAACTATCCATTTTGTCACATGACAAAGAAAATGAAAAGTATCCCACCTTGCAACTTTATACTATATGCATCTAACAGTTTTTGGGGTAGTAGAAAAACATTCACCACGACCAAATAGCTTGGAGATATGAAAAGCTGAGAGAGGTTATTGTAAAGGGACCCTACATGATCCTATATATTTAGACAAACATTTCTAAGTGCCATGATGCCTTAGAAAGAGCTTGTCAAAGTTTTCCACTTTTTTGCACTTTCATCTTAAGAGAAATCACCGCTGTAATGTACCTTGTGTAGAGTCTAAGCTAATGTTTTATAAACTTGGTGAAGTCCACTCAATTTAGAGGATCAACTAACTAAACAGTCCACTTTAGATTGCTTAATACTACATTAAATTATCAACCAAGGTGTGTATGCTTATGATGGTGCAACATTATATATGCCTTCATGGACTTAAAATACCGAAACTATCCTTCTGAAGTCATTCTAATTGCTGGAAATTCACAAAATTGTAAAACAATAAAAGTATAAACTGAAACTAGTTGCTATGGGTACCTACCTAGTAAAAGTTGTGACTGAACTATTGCTAATGAAATGATATTATGTTAACTGAAGACTTAATATAGACTACTGACTCAACTGAACTATCCTCTGGAGTGTTACTAATGATTATTACATGCATGTTCCTAAGAATTCATTCATAATAAGCAAGAAGTGAAATCCCAATTAACTTGCATACAATTCATGAACAATGATAACTATATACACCTATAATTGGTCATCACATTTAAATAATTAAATACACTAGTTATTTAATTAATAATTTGACTACATATAAATAAATTCTCAATTTATTTATATTGTTCATTTTCTAAATTCTCCAAATCTAAAATCATATTCTTCTAAATTAATTAAATAAACAAATTTCCATAAGCTTGTTTTATTTAATTAATCTTCACTAATCTCGATTAGGAATTCAAGCACATGTCTACAACTTTTTGTGCCACCTCACCAAGGTCACATGAAATTAAATAATTCTAATTTTTAATTAGAATTATCTTCAACCAATTTTAAAAGCACATGGCTTATTCCTCACACACTTCCACCAATTTTAAAAGTGCATGGTCTTTTCTTCCCACACTTGAGTCTTCCATCCAAATGACATGTTGCCCATTGGTCAAGATATTCTTCCATCCAAATGTCGTGTTGTCTTTGGTCAAGGGGACAACATCTTGATTCTCTCCATCTCCACCATCCATTTTTCTTGTTCGAATCTGGACCGTCGATCATTGCCACCTCACCAAATACTTGGAAAAGGCTATAAATACAACCCTTTGGCATTGTATTTTGCATCCAATTTTGAATAGAGTTATCATGCAGGAATATTGTTTGAGCTTGGGAGCATTATGGAGTCTTATAGTTACATTTTATATCATGTTTTACATCATAGTTAAATCTTAGACTAACACTTTGCTTCATAGTTGCATTTTATGTCATCCTTTGCATCATAGTTGCATTTTAGATTAGCATTTGAGTATATGGAGTATCATTTTAGTTTTTCATAGTTAGCATTTGAGCATATGTAGAATCATATATAGCATCATATAGATCACTACCATAGTATCCACCATCGTTTGTCCATTCATCATAAACACCATCATCCATTCATCATAGTATCCATTATCCTTTCCATCGTATAGTTGCATGTAGGAACTTAGTTGGCTTGCATGTTGAATACTAATCTCATTTCTTAAGTGTCATTCTAATAGCCTTTGTGCACATAGAAATATGAGGGCAAAAGGGTTAAAGGAATCATTAAGAATAGAGGACAATGAGACGTTCTTGAAAGATTCATTAAATTGCAATTTAGAGTAGCTTCTTTGCTTTGAATCTTTGATATAATTCATTTCATTAAGGTTTGTGTTGATACTAACTTTACAAATTTCACACACACAAAATGACACCCACCGTGGGCCCCCGTCCCATTTTTTTTAACATTCTAAAAAATTTATGGTCGCAGGTTCGGATGTGAGAGTTTTGGCGCATTTTGCATGAGAAATGACACATTTTGTACTTGTTTTGGCACATTTTGTATGAGAAATGGTACATTTTGCACCTGTTTTGGCACATTTTGCAAGTTTTCAGAAAAGTTCACCAGGGTTCCAAAACATGGTTTTTGAGTTTTAGTGCATTTTGCACTTGTTCTGGCGCATTTTGCTTCTAGATTGGCGCATTTTGTCTCTGTTCTAGCGCATTTTGTAGTTTCCCTATTTTTCACCAAATTTGAAGGCTAATACTCTATGTTTTTGTTTTGTAGGTTTCCCAGATTTGTTGTCAAAGACTCAAACATAAACTACTGACATATTGCAAGGGCTAGAAGTGATTTAATTGTTTCCTTTTGGTTAAGTTAGGAACATAGCTTAATTAAAAGGTTAATGAAAACCATGTCTTTTGTGCTTGATGGATGGTAGGCATATGCTCTCCCCTTAATTGGGTGACCAAAAAGCTAGACCCATTCACTTTTTGTGTGCGAGTGTGAGTTGAGTATATCGCATGTGTTCTCTCTTTGTTTAAAGTAAACAAAGATTGATCGAACTATGGGTATACTTTCTTACTTTTGTTTATCTTAGAGGGTCTACTTTATGGGAAAAAGTAATCACCCTAGGGAACGACCCGACCGGTAACACGCTAAAGCCAAGTGACTTCCAAATGGGATATAAATGTGGGTACTTGAACAAAGGAAGGTATCACGAGGATAGTTTTGATGAGAAGGGAAACAATGGTCTCTCACCACATGGATTATCCCCCACGAATGGAATGTACGTACTAGAACTCTTGTTATAGTTTGGCCAAAAACCTTTATCTATTCTTTGGTGCAGCAACAGTCGTTGCAAAGGCATCCACATTCTTGCAGTTTTTAGTAGAGATGATCAGCCTACCATGGGAGTTTTATGGGGGCTGGAAGCTTGGTTGACTTGAGAAGTGAGTGCATTGTAAGGGGAAGCTTGTGTGGCCAAGCTTCTAAATTCATCTGCTAAGAATAAGTATGGTTGGGGTAAAACCCACGCGGAATCCAAAAGAATATAGTCTTTCACAACCTTAGGATTGTACATTGCTTGATGTGTCTTTACTAATGTGTTTTTGAACCAATTTCAATCACAAACATCACATGTTGAAAGTGAAAACCTTGATTCAGAAAAAAAATTCATCAAAACAACCAATTCTCTAATTGGGAAATCTAAAGAATCAAATAAACTTCTAAGAAATAGTGTTATTTTCCTAGTTTGGCACATCTTGTAAACTTTCTAGCTTATATTGGCTGCCTTTTGGTGCATCTTGTACCTGTTTTGGAGTAGTTTGCACTAGTTTTGGCACAATTTGTACTAGTTTTGGCACAGTTTGCACTAGTTTTGGCACAATTTGCACTAGTTTTGGCACAGTTTGCACTAGTTTTGGCACAATTTGCACCTGTTCTGGTGCATTTTGCACTAGTTTTGGCATAGTTTGCACTTGTTCTGGTGCATTTTGCACTAGTTTTGGCATAGTTTGCACTAATTTTGGCACAGTTTGCACTAGTTTTGGAGCATTTTGCACTTGTTCTGGCACATTTTGCACTAGTTGTGGCATAGTTTGTACTAGTTTTCGCACAATTTGCACTAGTTTTGGCACATTTTGCACTAGTTTTGGCACATTTTGCACTAGTTTTGGCACATTTTGCACTAGTTTTGGCACATTTTGCACTAGTTTTGGTGCAGTTTGCCTTTGTTTTGGCATAGTTTGCAGACCACAAAACTAGTGACCCAAATTCTACTTTATCAAATGATCTCATGAAAGATTAAAATCTAGAAACCCAAGTCCAAAGTTCTTAGTCCAAGAGAACATCAAAAATGTCTCTCAACACTCTACGAATTTAGAGAGAGGTTGGTCTTCAATTTCTACAAAAGAGCTTCAAAGAACAATCCCAACTTGTACTCAATTTACTATTGTAAAAATACACAACTTTTTCAAAGATTTGAGTATCTCGTATAGGAAGAAAATTTGTCTCTAGTTTCACGGTTTGAACCAAAATTTCAAAACTTTCTCAAGTCTAAAATCATTCCTTAGGTACCTTAGAATCTAAACTTGTTAAAATTGACCTCTACAAGTGGAATTTTCCAACCTAAACCAAGATCTAACATCTCAAAGTACCAAAATCATCAAATTTATCACACCTTTGATTATTAAGCCTAGTTTCATCATCAGGATTTATCATCCTCTCATCATGAAATGAAGCTATATAGTCAAGTCAAACTTAGTCTCATTAGAATTTGTCATTCTATTTGACTTAGTTGTAATCCTTGGTAATTTTCCAAAACTTAGATCAAAGTTTAGTCTAAACTATAACACTTGTATGCCCATTCAAACAAGGTTGTAAAATCAAAAACTCAAGGAAAAAGGACTCCAAAATCAAAACATTAAAGAGCCAAACATTGAAACTGCAACCATTGAAACTCCAAACATTGAAATTCCAACCATTGAAACTCCCATCATTGAGACTCAAAACACCGAAACTCAAAACAGTGAAACACAAAACACCATGGCGGAAGTTGAAGAGAATCCTTTTCATGTACTCAACAACACTGAAGGGGATGAAATAACTAAAGAAGATATCCAACATTTTGAACAAGACCCCAATTTCCACAAATGTTTAGAAAATATTTTCAAAAAAAATAGGGAAAAATACCTCCTTATGCTAGCTAAACAAGATGCCAAATTGCCAGATGACTTTGATGTAAATCAATTGAAAACACCTCCCAAAAAGCCCAAAAATGATCTCGAACAAGTGGTTTCCCTAACCCACCAAATGAAAAACCTTCAACAATAAATTCTTGATATGGAAAGGGGAACCTCAAAATGATACTTGATCTAAGACATTTGTACTTATCCATTCGATCAAAGTATCCACATGATCCCCTTTCCCAAACATTGTGAATTCCCAAAGTATGAAAAATACAATGGAAAAACTGATCCGATAGATCATGTGAGGGAATTTAGGACCACTAGTCTTGAATTTTCATATGAGGAAACATATTTGATGAGATTATTCCAAAGAATCTTGGGAGAACATTGTCTTGAATGGTTCTCCAAACTCACCCCACCAATAACACCTTTGAGGAATTAGTTAATAAGTTCATCACCCAATTTTCTTACAACATACAACATGACATCACCATGAAAGATCTGTGTAATTTGAAACAAAAGAAGGGTGAATGGTTCCTTGTATTCTTGCAAAAATGGAGAAGGTTATTTGCATGATATTCTCGTCCTGTACCCAAAAAGGAAAGAATAAAAATCTTTATTGACAACCTCAATGACAAGATGAGTTATAGATTGGAATTGCAATGTCCCCCAACCTTCAAAAAATTGATTGAAAATGGGATTAAAATTGAAGAGGGTTTAGTCAAGAGAGGAGTCATCAAGATATACAATGAAAACAACTCATCAAACTCCTCGAACAATTACAATGATGGTGACAAACCCAAGTTTTGGCAATGAAACAAGAACGTTGGAAACAATGATGGTGCAGTTGAAATTCAAAATGCAAAACCTATATTCGACCTAATTGTAGCCACCGCCAAAACTAATCAAAATAACAATCCACCTAACAACCAAGGCAAAAACCAAGACAACATCCAAATAAACAACCAAGGCAACAACCAAAATGTCAAGCAAAGCAACAATGAAGGTAATGCTGGATCTAGAACATCAACATATCAAACAAATAGAAGGAGGTTCACCCCTTTGGGACAATCGTCAGAATCAACATTAAAGGAACTTTTCGAAGCTAAAGTCATAATGTTACTAGAGGAAAAAAATTGGGAACCACAAGTGAAGCCTCCATGGTGGAACGATGCCCACTTTTGTGACTTTCATTGCAACAAGGGACATAAAACCAATGAATACATGCAGTTGAGCCACTTGATACAAGATCTAATTGACAACAAAATGATATTTGTAGAAGGACCTCAAACAAACAATGATCATGGGGTGTTCAAGAACCCTCTACCAAACTATGAGAAAGGAGAGTCCTCGTCATCAAATAACAAGGGAAAAAACATATGCTATGTCTGTGACACCACCATTCTACAAATTAAGGTGGTTGATGATCCAACCCATGACAAATCAGATCTTATTGCAAATGATAACTCAACCAATGATGACACCATTCAACATGAAAAGAACATCATTACAATTGAAAATCGTCACTATGATGTTGACACTACCTCACATCAAATAAATGTTATCAAAATTAGAGAGCAACAAGACAACACACCCATCAATGCAATCACACGAAGACAAGCCAAGGTAACATTGAAAGGATCTACCCCTTCCACATCCAAATCAATTGCTATCCCTACAAATCAATATAACATAGTGGATCAGTTGCAAAAGATACCCAAAAAAATATCCATATTAGAACTTCTCAAGATTTCACCCGGTCACAAGAAAATATTGGAACAAGATCTAGTTGCCACCACAGTACCAAACAATCTGGAGGTTTTCCAATTCTAGACTATGGTGGGGAATTTGACTACACCACACTACTTATCCTTTTCTAAACATGATGATGTATTTATCAATCATCCCCACAACATTGCCCTACACATTGAGGTATTAATTCATAGACACCACATTAAACGTGTCCTAATAGATGGAGGAGCTGGCTGAAATATTTGTACTTTGAAACTTGTCTGTGCACTAGGCTATTCAGAAAATGCTATTGATCCCAAGAGGAAAATCACAATAGAAGCATATGATGACGAGGAGAGATCATCACAAGGATTGATAGTGCTACCTATTGAAGTGGGACCAGTTGTTAGATATATAGTATGTTAGGTGTTAGACAAAGAGTTAACCTACAACATACTCTTGGGAAGACCTTGGATTCATGACATGCATGTAGTACCATCCACATATCATCAGTGTTTGAAGTTCCCATTCAATGTGCAGGAAATCACTATTGCAGCTAACTCAAACAACCCCCAATATTGTAATACCCTCAAGAATACCCAAGATAATTTTGTACCACACAATAGGGAAGCTCCAACTCAGGGTTTATCAAATGATGGGAAACAACTAAATGCCTTGTCAAAGTGGGTTGAGAAAAGGGACCAATCAAAGGATAAGGATATCAGTGATGCCAATCCCTCAAATAAAGAAATTACTTCAAATCCTACTCCACAAAATTAGGAAGGTCAACTCGAATCATTATCAAAACAAGTTTCCAAGATCCAATTGAAAGACAAAGGTATGGGGGAATACTCATTTCAGGAATGCTTATGCTTATCGCAACTTTCATCTTCTCCAAATTCATATGGATAGCCATCGACATCAAGACAACAATCATCACAACCCACCACACTGTTTGATGGGACCTTTGTAAGAGCAGGCACATTAGTGGATGAATCAGATGATAAAGAGGTTTTAAACTGGTTATACAAAGATGAAGAGTCATCACAAACATCCACCTCTAGTGTATAGACAAAGTAGTATGGAAAAGGAAAGACAATCATGGAAAAGATGGGATACGAAGGAAAAGTTCCTATTGGTAAAAGGAAAGAAGGCATCATAGAACCGATACAACCTATCACAATGTAGGCCAATGATAAAATAGGATTGGGGTATAGAGAAGAATCAAGAGAAGAAACCAAACAACAAATTATTGAAAGAATCCTACAACTACAAGCTAATGATACTCATGAAATTGATTCAAATGAATATGAGTGGGATTCGCTATCTGAAGAGTCTTGTCATGATAAGGAAACTAATGTGGTCCAAAAGTATACACCCATACATGAAGAGGGTCAGAGTTTAGGTTATAGAATGCTTGAAATAGGATCACAACATATTAATGACTCCAGTGAAGATGATCAAGCTCAAAGTGAAACAGATAATTCGGAGGAGAGTTACCTTATAGACATCAACTTCGCTATTGGACAATCCGAAGACATTACCATTGGGACCCTTACTGCATCTGACTTTAAATAATCCAATGAATCTTTACCCATGGTACATCCCAAACTAATAGATTGGGATCAAACTGATCCATTTGACATTCCCATCTTTTCAAATGATGAGGCCATTGTCAACTTCCTTTGTTCCACCAATCCTAAAATAAATTCCACCATTGAACATTGTAACAAAGCTTCAAACCAAGAGAGTGTCAAATTTTCTAGCTGAAAAATGAATAATAAAGGGAATAGATCTGATGGTGAAAACCATTCAATGGAAGTATTAGATCTGGAAAAAGTAAAAAGAAAGAGTGTATCCAAAAGTGAGAACCTCTCTAAGGCATTGAAGGATGGAAGATTTGACACACTCCCCGAACACTTTCAGGAATGATCTAAAGTATTGGTTGAACCAGCCTGTCTATCATCATCGACAATGTAGAAACAATAAAGATTGTCCATCTGGCAGAATCTTTGACAAATCAGGAAAAATTGAACTTCATCAAATTCTTTACAAAAAGAAAAATAAAATTTTCTTGGTCTTATGCCGACATGCTAGGAATTGATCCAGAACTCATAATGCATCACTTATCACTACCAGCAAGGGTAAAATCGATTAAGCAAAAATTAAGGAAAATGCATCCTCATATTTCCCTATTGGTAAAAGTAGAATATAAGAAGCTAATGGATGTGGGATTTATCAGACCTATTGACTATGCTGAGTGGATATCCAATATTGTGCCGGTCTCGAAACTAGACAAAAGCATCATAATCTACATAGATTTCAGAGATCTCAACAAAGCTTTCCCAAAAGATGATTTTCCTCTACCTAACATTGACATCATCATAGAATTGACTGTTGGACATGAAATGCTCTTGCTTATGGATGGATTTTCAGGGTATAATCAAATAAAGATAACACCTAAGGATCAAGACAAAACAACCTTCACATGTCCTTGGGGAACTTTCTACTGGAATGTAATGCCTTTTGGGTTGAAAAATGTTGGAGCCACATATCAGAGAGCAATGACCACCATCTTTCATGACATGATGCATACCTTCATGGAAGACTATGTAGATGATCTATTGGAAAAATCCTACACCAAAGAAGGACACTTATAAATTCTAGACAAATTTTTCACCAGATTAGAGAAGTTCAATGTGAGACTAAATCCCAAGAAATGTGTATTCGGTGTAACATCAACTAAACTTTTGGGGTACATTGTGTTGGATAAAGGCATTTAGGTAGACCCTGCAAAGGTCAAATCCATCATGGAGATGCCTCCTAAAAACCTCAGCTAGCTTAGATCCTTGCAAGGAAGATTTCAATCTATTAGGAGGTTTGTCACACAACTGGCAGACAAAACTCACCCCTTCAACCACTTGCTCCACAAGAATGTATCTTTTCGATGGGATGAAAAATGTGAAGGAGCCTTCAATCAATTGAAACAATATCTGATGATTCCACCTGTCTTAATACCACCAGTAGAAGGAAAGCCACTTTTATTGTACATAACAACAACTAAGATATCATTGGGAGCTTTGTTAGCACAAGAGGATTCAACTAGAAAAGAAAGGGAAATATATTATATTAGTAGAACCTTAAATGGCTATGAGATCAATTACACCTTCATTGAAAAGGCTTGTTTGGCAGTAGTGTTTGTTACCCAACAATTGTGACATTATATGCTCACCCATACCATCAAGTTAATAGCCAAGATAGATCCCATGAAATACCTTCTTAGCAAAGCTAATCTAACTGGAAGATTGGATAAGTGGGTCATGATGCTGAGTGAATTTGACATCCAATATGTTGGTAGAAAGGAAATCAAAGGGAAAGCAATCACAGATCAGTTAGCTAAAGCACCATTACAAGACAATCATCCAATGAACATTGAGTTTCCAGATTTTTATGTCCTAACAGTGTCCACACAACAATAGGTCTTGTACTTTGATGGTTCTTATACACAACATGGATTAGGAGTCAGAATCTTGTTTATCTTGCCACAAGGACATACCATTCCCAAGTCCTATAGACTGATGTTCCCTTGCACCAACAATACAGTCGAATACGAAGCCTTGATCATTGGAATCAAAGTAGCAGTGGAGTGGAAGATCACATAGTTACATGTCTATGGGGATTCACAACTAGTCATTAATCAGGTAAATGATGACTATCAAACAAAGGATGACAAGCTAATGCCCTACAAAATAATGGTTGATGACTTCAAAAATTACTTTGTGGAAATAATATTTGAGTAGATTCCTCGAAGCAACAACAAAGCCATTGATGCCACAACGACCATTGCTTCTCTCTTGCAGATTCTAGAGAACTAGGACCATTAAGAGTTCATGGTGGAACAACTGTTCAACCCATCTTATGATAACCCTGAGTCCCAAGTTATCTACCATCTAGCTGAGGCTAAGACTTCCCTTTATGGGAAAATCTATACGTACCTAAAAGATAACACTCTCCCCCCGACCTATCCTGCAATCATAAATGAAACTTCATTCGCCAAACCACCTGACACACCCTTATTGGGGATGTCCTTTATCGATGAGGTCTTGAAAAAACTCTCCTCCAATGTCTGGAACGTGATGAGTCTGAAACAACTTTATAGGAAGTACATGAAGGTATTTGTGGAACTCATTCAAGTGGTTCAACCTTAGCTAAGAAACTCCTTTGTTTGGGATATTACTGGCTGACTATGGAGAGGGATTCTTTTCAATTCATCAAGAAATTCCAAAAGTGTCAGATTCATGGAAATCTCATCCACTCACTAGCACAGGAAATTCACCCTTTTACATCAATATGGCCCTTTTGTCAGTGGGGATTGGACCTTGTAGGAAAGATTCATCCATCTTCGTCAAATGGACACAAGTTCATTATCACAGCCACTGAGTATTTCACGAAATGGATTGAAGCTGTCCCTCTAATCACCATCACAGGAAAATAAATCTCCTCCTTCATCCTGAACTATATCATTTGTAGATATGGCATCCCTCAATCCATCATCACTGACAATGATAGACCTTTCAAAAATTAAGATGTTGAAGAACTTTGTGAGAAATTTCACATCCAACATTGGTTTTCTACACCATATTATCCTCAAGGAAATGGCCAAGCAGAGGCCTTGAACAAGACTATCCTGAAAATATTAAAGAAAACTATCAATGATGTTGGATGTGACTGGCATGTGCAACTAAACCCTACTCTATGGGCTAACAGAACCAGTATTCATACCACAATGGGAGCTACACCCTATGCTCTAGTCTATGGATGGAAAGCCATTCTACTTATTGAGGTTGAATTACCATCACTTTGTGTGTCGCTAAAAGGGATCATTTTGGAAAAGGATTATAGAGTGTCTAGGTTACAAGAATTGGAACTTTTGGATGAGCATCGTCAGCATGTAGTGGATCACCTAAAATCATATCAACAGAGGATATCCAAAAGCTACAACCACAAAGTCAATCCTAAAACATTTTAGGTTGGTGATTTAGTCTTGAAATAGAATCCCCATTCTCAACAAGATCGAGAGAAGAAGGGGAAATTTGAACCAAACTGGCTAGGTCCCTTTTTCATTATGTCAGCCTTCGGATCAGGAGCATATCAGTTGTCCACACCAGAAGGGGATTTTTTTGATGAGCCCCTCAATAGCCTGCATCTCAAGATGTTATACACTTGAATCATCCAGTGCATCAAAAAAAGGTCCTGAAAAATACCAAAAACATCATAAAATGTCCTAAAAAAATGGTTGCCCTGATGAAAACCTGGAAAATAGGCATCTTGGTAACAACAAAAAAACAAAAAAAATACAAAAATACAAAAAAACAAAAAAGAGAAAAATACAAAAAAAAAGACGAGAAAAATACAAAAATAAAAGAAAGTGAAAAAAAATCATAAAATCTAAAGAAGTGCAATAAAAACAAGTAGTGAAAACCTGGCAACAGGCACTATTTGTGATAGGTTAGCTTTTCCATCTATTTGAGCATGTCAACCATTTGCTTTCACCAATCCATCTGCCTATCCTTGGAAAGCCTCATGTACATATCCTAGAATCATGGTCGCGTCTCACCCTAGGCTAGGGGAAAAATCTTGAACTGACTGGGGGCAATAAACTTTGAGCTTAAACCAACAAAAAAACAATAGTGGGGAAAACACAACCCAAAACAATGATCATAGTGCAACTCAACATTAAACATCAATCACACAAACAAAAACGCATCGAACACCCAAATCAAAACAACCAAATCAAATAAAAAATGAACTTCAAATTCATGATGTTCTTTCTGAATCATGGGTTTATCACGTTAAACACAAATGTTCAATTGTTGTACTTGAATTTTTGTTATCATATCTCTGGATCCCCTCGATGATGTATCGAACTAGAGGAGCCAGGAAGGAGTATGATTTTTTTGTCTCCTGTCTATGAGATGATCATTATTATTGTGTAAATTTTTGCGAGAGGTGCACTACAAAGTATCACTGATGGCATTCCAAATTTGATAAGGAAACTGGTTAACTCTTGTCTGTTTACGCAAGCAATACTCGGGTCATCTTGGTTTAATTATACTTAGATGCTTGTGTTAACTTGCACTATCAAAAATCATGGAAGTAGTACTTAGGTCATCATGGTCTAAATACACCATCGATGCTTGTACTCACTTTCAACATTTTAAAGGCCCAATGATGATAAAAAAGCATGACAAATTGGCTATTACAAATGACAACTTTTTCATATGAGATTTGCATGGTTAGAGTAGATTGCATCCATGTTAGTTTGCATTTGTATTTATGGAGTTTCCAAAGCTACAACAATGATGTTATCTCTTGCATTAATGGATTGGGTACACTTGACATTGCCAAAAACACATCATTCTTATTTAGTTGCATATCAGTTGCATCATCATTTTCATACAGTAAGAAAACATTGCAATATCATTCATTCATCCATACATCATATCATAATATTTGAATCAGAAAAATACAAAAATACATGCGTCGCATCTCATTTACATAATCAAAATAATTTCATATAGTGGCATTAGGACCGTGGTTCACTAAGCTTAAATGAGTGAGTCTCTTTAGATTTCCAAAAGAATTGGGAAATATGTTAGGTTTTGTGAAAGCTTAATACAAAGAATCAACTGACGACAACCTTCC
Organism: Sequoia sempervirens; assembly: GCA_007258455.2. Classification (NCBI taxonomy): domain Eukaryota; kingdom Viridiplantae; phylum Streptophyta; class Pinopsida; order Cupressales; family Cupressaceae; genus Sequoia; species Sequoia sempervirens. The sequence continues at coordinate 464,587,618 of VDFB02058242.1, read as the reverse complement.
TACAACTCTTGGAAGTTGGATAGATTCACTCATTTAATCTTAAGACCCTAGAACACAATCATCTGCATAATCATTTGCATCACATAATCATCATTCATCATTACAAAACATACACATCATTTACATAATCATTATATCTCATTATCATCACATCCATACATACTCAATATGAACATCACATGTCATCACATATCATTATTACATAATCAAATCCATTTCACATAGCATAAAACATCATTTCCATAGATCCATAAAACATATAGAATCATCCATCATTGCATTATCACAACATATCATCATTGCATACATTCTCATAGAATTAGGTACCATCACACAATAATTTCATATACACATTCATTCATTCATCACATCATATAAAATCCATTACATAGCATCGTAAACATAGAAATTAAATGCATCCATCACATAGCATATCATCATCATAACATAGAAATAAAATGCATCCATCCATAGCATATCATCATCATAACATAGAAATTAAATGTATATCATAATTATCATCATAATATGGAAATTAAAGGCATCATAGATATCTATCATCATATCAATACATAGATCATAATCATCGCCGCATATCATATAACCTCAAAAATCCTAATGTCAAAGTGTACGAGGATATCCAAAAGTATGACGAGATACATCAATATCAAAATTGGCACTGTATCATAAAGTTTGAAGACAAGAATTACATCATAAATGTCACAACAGTGTATACATCATGTCCAAGGTACATTAAAATATGCTATCCCAACCGGAGCTATGTTGTGCTCCCCCCAGATGGTGTTGGAATCATAGAACCAGTACCTCCTCCACCTGACGAACCTGCACCAGGATCTCTCCTATCTCCAGGAAATGGCTATGTAACACCCATGCTAACTGTCTGAGACTAAGACCTGCTATATCAAGACTGTACAAAGCTCTCTCACCGCTCAGAAGGAACCACCTCATGATATTTACCCCTGTAAAAATGAGCCTCCTGAGCATTTTGTCAAATCTCTTTGAAATAATCAGATGTACCAGTAGCTACTGCATCTTGCTATAATCTCTCAGTAATAGCCTCAACCTGCTCTACTCATCATCTCACAACATCCCTCTCTACAGTAAGTATGAAAAATTGTGCATGTATATGTTGTACCTACTACCTATCTACATCTCTCTCAACTGTTAGTGTCTAAACCTGTGCCTGAGCTTGCACTAACTGACCCTGAAGAGTTTGAACCTATGCATGTACCTATTATACTTGTTGCCTATCTGCATCTCTCTCAGTCATCAGTGTTTGAACCTATGCCTGAGCATGCACTAACTCACATTGAAGAGTCTGAATTTGTGTCTGTAATGCATCTATCTGTGCCTATTGCTGATGAGAGGGGACCCCAATTTGAATCCTAGGAATCAATGACTAAGGTACAGTAGTACTCATCCTATTTCTAGGAACTGTAAAGTCTAGAGTGTGACTTCCAACTGCACCTGATGTCCCTACACCTGAGCTATCACCACCACCACCACCACTACCATCACCACCACCCCCACCACCACCATCATCACCACCACCACCACCACCCTCAGCACCATTGTCATCCCCTCCATCCCCACTATCACTCTCCTCCTCCTCTCCACCCCCCCTCTATCTTAGTGCCTGAGGAAGTGCCCTGTCATCATCATCAAATGGGGGAACTGGCTCATCTAGAATTGATAACCTCGAAAATGGATGTGTGTAGAAATACTAAGAATAATATTTTGTCATCCCTACATCTGCAACCTATGGAGTATAATCCCATAAACTTGGTGCCAATGTACAATACTCGGTATAAGCAACACCATAAGATAAGCATGACCCCCACTCTGTCACATCCTGTCATCGTCGCACATAATGGGAAACCCTCTGAGGCATCCCTTGAACTCGTCCAAACTGATGACAAACCTGTAGATACAAATATCTCTTGATTATAGAACATTTATATCCCATCAAGTATCATGATAGCAACATGTATGGCATCTCCATTTGATCCTCTGGCCACACCTCACAATCCAAGTAAGGGCACCATGTCATGTTCTCTAGATCATCTATGACATGTCTCCAATACTCTAATTTTCCTAGCTTATGTTGAACAAATGGACTAGTGTAATTGAACACATAAGGTCTACCCACCAGTGGATGTCTATCTCCCACTGGCCACGTGATTGCTATATGATCCCACACCCATATTTGCAACAACGTAACTCCAAAAGAGAGGCTTGCCCCCCACAATAAACAACCTGGTACAAATCATGATACAAATGGGCTAACATACACGAACCCCATGCATATATGGTCCCCTCCAACATCACACACTCTATTATCTGACCCTAGCCGATCAATAATCCCTTTGACCTGTGGTCAGGACAAAGGAATCCACCAACGAACCCGGCCATAACACATGGTAGAGGATCATATCTACCGATCATCTCCTGGTAGGGGACTGAATATCTTGAAACATGATCATGTTGGAAGATCCTATGCAAGGCCTTGATCCCGCCCTGCTCTCCTTTGTCATACACAACTATCTCTCCAACCACTAGAATCTGCAAGATACAATACACATCCTCGGGAGTAACTATCATCTCCCCAGTAGCCAGATGAAAGGTGTTGTGGTCACTATGCCACCTCTCTGCCAAAGCAGTCAACAAACCCTTGTTAAACCTATACTGGGGTATATCTAACAATGATGTCAAACCACAATGCGTGATAATATCTAAATCAGCCCGCATCAACTAACGAACCATATCCCACATCTTCGGGAAACACTCCCAAGACTAAAGAACATCAATGTCCTCCTAATCATATTATGGAAAACAAATCAACATTACATCAATCAATCTATCAAATTTAGCCCTAACACAATGTTCAATCAAGATCATCAGTCAATCAAATTAGGTTCAATCAAGATCATCAAATCAATCATCAAGTCAATCAAGAAGGACAATCATAAGTGAATCTATCATCAAACCTCACCTATCATGAGGTCAATCAATCATTAGTCCTATTATCGATCCTCACCTATGATGAGGTCAATCAAGAATTAGTTCTGCCATCAATCCTCACCTATCATGAGGTCGATACATCATCAATCCTACCATTGATCCTCACCTATCATGAGGTTGATACATCATCAATCCTACCATTGATCCTCACCTATCATGAGGTCAATACATCATCAATCCTACAATCGATCCTCACCTATCATGAGGTCAATACATCATTAGTCCTATCATTTAACTCTCACCTATCATGAGATCAAATCATCAACTATCTTATTGAACATCAATCAAGCAATGAACATCACACAATCAGACTAAAATCAATCAAAGCATCATTGAACATCACAACATGACTAACATGATTCATGAACATTAAACAAAGCATCAATGAACATCAACAACGCAACAGTTGACATAATCAACACACATTTCTAAAATCAATGAATTTAATCAATCACACATCATTAGACATGAGAAACAACAAGGAAAATCATCAAGAATCATCAAGGACAAACCCTGAAAACACCCTACAAACACCCCTAAGATAGCAAAATGTGCCACATAATCAACAAAATGCATTGAAATAGGCTAAAACATGAAATAAGGGCTACAAAATGCACCAAAAGACCCGCAAAATGCACCATTTGGGACCCCAAATGCACCATAGAATGAAAAAATGTGCCATTTTAGACACAAGATGCACCAAAACTCTCAAAAACGCCCAAAAATGACTCCAAAACAACAAAAATACCCCCAAAAGTGCAAAAATTACTTTAAATGGCCTACAACACCTATCTACCAATTTCAAAACACCAATAAAAGGCAGGAAAATGACTAAAGGAGGTTTCTTGTAATGCATACTAGGGTTCTAGCTGCAATAGGGCGACCATGCAGGCGAATGCACTTAGAACGATGCCTATGATATGGGATCCCCATCTTTCTCTAGTTCTCCACTCTCCAAATTCTCCAAAATCACAATGTGCAAATGAATTCACTTTTCCCACTTTTTACCTTTTTAAAGGTTAATGGAGGGAATTATGGTGGGATTTATTTATTTTTTTACCAAAAATGGTCTTATTTTTTACACATTTCCACCAATTTTAAAAGCACATGGTCTTTTCTTCCCACACTTGAGTCTTCCATCCAAATGGCATGTTGCCCATTGGTCAAGAGATTCTTCCATCCAAATGGCATGTTGTCTTTGGTCAAGGGGACATCTTGATTCTCTCCATCTCCACCATCCATTTTTCTTGTTTGAATTTGGACCATCGATCATTGTCACCTCACTAGATGCTTGGAAAAGGATATAAATACAACCCTTTGGCATTGTATTTTTCATCCACTTTTGAATAGAGTTATCATGCAGGAATATTGTTTGAGCTTGGGAGCATTATGAAGTCTTATAGTTACATTATATATCATGTTTTACATCATAGTTAAATCTTAGACTAACACTTTGCTTCATAGTTGCATTTTATGTCATCCTTTGCATCATAGTTGCATTTTAGATTAGCATTTTTATAGTTAGCATTTGAGCATATGAAGTATCATTTTAGTTTTTCATAGTTAGCATTTGAGCATATGTAGAATCATATACAACATCATATAGATCACTACCATAGTATCCACCACCGTTTTTCCATTCATCATAAACACCATCATCCATTCATCATAGTATCCATTATCCTTTCCATCGTATAGTTGCATGTAGGAACTTAGTTGGCTTGCATGTTGAATAATAATCTCATTTCTTAAGTGTCATTCTAATAGCCTTTGTGCACATAGAAATATGAGGGCCAAAAGGTTAAAGGAATCATTAAAAATAGAGGACAATGAGATGTTCTTGAAAGATTCATTAAATTGCAATTTAGAGTAGCTTCTTTGCTTTGAATCTTTGATATAATTCATTTCATTAAGTTTTGTGTTGATACTATCTTTACACATTTCATACACACACAATAACTAATAATAACTATCAACAAAAATAAATAATTGAAAGGTGAAGTGAAGAATAATATCTTGAGTGGCCTGCTCAAGTAGTTGTTCCCACTTTAACTGAACTCAATCTAACTAATATATTTCATGCATTCCATGAATTTATCTACATAAGATGAAAGATTACAAAATATTCTTGCACTAATCATACTCAATCATTATGAAGATTCATGTTTCAAACTAAAAGTAACAGATAACATAAAGCTGTGAAAAACCAACTAACTAACCTATGGATTCAACCATCAGTTATATACAAATTGAGGGAATCTTTATTGAAAACATCTTAACCAAAATCATTAACTCCACTCCAGATATTTAGAGTGTAGAATTAAGGCTTTGGAATTATTCAACCTACAACTAAAACATAAGGAGAATCCTATCAAAACTAGGATTCTATCGAAATAGAATTCATACAATCATACACCCATCTATCAAAGTCCCATGTAAGAAACACCTCTTCTTCATCTTTTATTAACTGATTATAATAACGTGTGTTCTATCTTCATTAAGTTCCTTCAACCAATGATCATCACATTCAACTATTTTTGTAGTTTCCCCTATTTTGATGTCCAATGCCCCTTCTTCTATGGGTTCATCTTGCAATGACTATGTATCATGGTTCCTCGTTTAGCTACAAACAAGTTAGTTTCACAAAACACATACACAAGGATAACTATCATAATTAAACATAACATTCCATCAACATTTCCATACACATATTCATATAAACCATTTAATGCTAATATATTAAACCATAATTCCATCACCATGTTTTTGGGTTTAGGTCTGCATAATGGATATTAAAAGGATATTATGATATGGAATATTGTTTAGAAAGTATGTTTAAAAGTATCTCAAAGTTTGCATAAAACCAATAGAAAACAAGCTATTATCTAGACCTATCATTTCCCCCCAACTTAAACTTTTGCTTGTCCCCAAACAAAATACTAAGGGTCTTGATTATACTATAGAGCAATTTTCCTTAGGTCCATGACTGTACTAGCACCCTGATCCTACTATAGATAAAAAAACTTGGTATGCTGGAAACTGCCTCATCCTGATAGCTCCTTCCCTTTCAAATTCATCACTTTTATCTCCAACTCAATGTGGAATTGGAAAAAGGAGAATAGTTGGTTGAAATGTGAGAGGCATCCAATGAAATCCTCTATTGATACTAGTTTCCATATATTTCTGCACCCTCTAGAGCATAGCAATAAAGTTGTATACAAAATGTGGCTCCTTCTGCAATTCAAGAATTAGATCATTCCATCAGTTTTGCAAATACTTATAACACTCTTTTACAATACCTACAACTATCACTTTCATTCTCTCATTGTTTTCCTCCTTGAGTTTCATTATTCTCTTGCCAACTCCTTTATTCCCAAGAAGTTTCATCCACTCATCAATAATTTCTTATGAATCCTTAGCCTCTCTTCTTACTAGAAGTGCAATAGATTTCTCTTTTTCATCATATTCTTCCATAATTTCTCCTCTAATTTCTTCATTCCTATAGTAAGATGCAAGTGCTCTGACTTGAAGATCCCCCAAAAATATTAAGGGGTTCAATTTTGTTTCATTAAGGATCACATAATTGTGCAGATAAAATTCACATAATTGATCCTAGTCTTCAAGTGTAGAAGTAGCAAAGATTTTAAGGAGCTCAGTAGGTTGACTCATGGTAGCAGATTGTTTGCTAATCCATCTATTAAACTAAAAACACAAGAACCTTTCTTGTAGAAACAATACATAAGTCCTATGCAGAGGCCTACACTTGAAAATTTGTGTAGGCTTATCTGCAACCTCTGCCAATCGAACTAATGACTTGTTCAATTCCATTTCTTTCTTTTCCAATTATTTCATATATCCTTCCTTTTCCTTCTTCCATTTTTCTTTTTCCCTTGCAAACTCATTAGTTACACTCTAAAATTGGTATCCTAGAGAGAAATTTGTGTGATAAGTAGGAGTTTTAAGAGGAGGGGGTCTCTCACTTGGGATAGCCAGTTCCTTGCCCCCTGTCTTAGTGACAACCAATTGTGCTAGCAAATCTAACTTAGCACCATGACCATACAATTTTAGTTTTTCCTCCATCTCCTATATTCTTACCTCCCTTTCTTTATCCTTTTTCTCATAATTCTTCATTAATTCCTCTAGGTGTTTAATCCTATCCAATACTTCCTGGAGTTCTTGCCTCACATTTTTCTCCTCAAGGGAAACTTCTTCTCTATCTTCAAACTACTCATTTCCTTCTTCATAACCTCCACATATGGGGATATCTAGACCTTGTGTTCTCAATTTCTTTGTAGCAAATAATTCCTTTGGTTCATAATCAGAAGTCATTACCATATACCTTCTCCTTTTCACAGGTGCATTCATGTCACTGGGGGCATCCCCTCCTAGTTCAGAATCAGTCTCTACAACCATAACATTCTCCTACTATTGTTCCTACTGGTGTTGATTCCCCTAGAACTATTATCTATCCTTCTCTTCTCCCTTAGGTTCCCCTATACCTTTGTAGCATTTTGTTTCCTGATCCTACCAAAATATCTAGGTGTAAGTATTTCTGCTTCAATTTTCCTCTTTTCCTTTTTAATACTCTTCTTCTTTTTCGAGGGATTTTCCTTTTTCTATTTTTGAGAAACCCTCTTTCCTTTTGAAACCTCCACCTTTGGTTTAGATAGTGTGGAAGTGGTGGATACACTACTTCTCCTTCTCTTAGAATTTTGTGACTTACAAGAAGGTAACTCCTCATTTTTAGATGGCCCAGACTCTAGCTCCTCAGGTTCTTCATGCTTACCTTGGCTCTGGGTAGGTTTTCCTCTTCAAGATCATTTTGGGGTTCATTTTTATTTCCTATATCCTCAGGAACTACCAACAAATTTTTAATATCTCTGCATTCCTCAGCCCTAAAATCCTCCCACCTTACTTGTTGGTATTGAATTCTTAGGCTCCTTTTTATCAACAATGTAACTAAGCAATGGTGAGAGAGGGAAGTATCAAATTGTCTTTTCTAGTATTTCGAAGCCATTCTTTTCAGCAAGTGGTATAGGAAATTTGGTACATTTACTACCTTGTTATGCCTAAGATGGCTTAACAACTTAAAATGTGTAGTATATAAAATATTTTTCCTACCATCGCATGTAATATATCTAACAATATAAGAGGCACACGTTGCCCATAACCAGTGGAGAGATAATCTCTTCATACCTTGTGACAAGGAATTCAGCTCCTCTCCATGTATGCAAAATTCTTCTCGAGCTATGATTGCATCAGAACAAGCTGGGAATTATGTTCCCATCCTTGGCAACTAGTCACTTGAGCAATGGTAGTCTTTGACGCATCCATAAAAAGTCATTTTACCATGGCTTCATTAGATTGGAGAGTTTCTACAAATATTCTCGTTAAATCATCACTATACTCCATTAATTTCAGAAAACAATCGAGCCATCCAACCCTTGTGAATATAGAAAGGATAGTTGCATCCTCCAAAATCTATTGATGAGCTATCAACTCTCTCCTTATGACATATCCCATCCTAGTTCCCTCTACTACTCAGTAGACCAAATTTAGATTTGAAAATTCAACTCAATCTCTCCCTACCACCTTCAACTTCTCTTATGACTCCAAAACCTCATTTCCATATACATTCTTACTACTACTCCACACTGTAACTGCAAATTCCCCTTCAAATTTAGCTCTCGTATAAACCAAGATAAAGTTCTCACAAACTCTATAGGGTTTCAAGTTTTAGGAATTGTGAAAATGGAAACGAAAATAGTAACAAAAATAAAATATGACTTAGGGATTTGCATGTCATAATTTTCATTAAATTCGGTTTAGGGTGGAAGATTCGAAAATAATGGCAAAAAGATCGAGTAAGCGTACCCTCCCTCCAACTTAATTGGTGAAGTGACCTCAATTCATGGTGAGGATTTGGCTTTGGTATTAATGTGAGTTGACATAAATTAGTAATTTAATATTTCACATACATGGAAGTAAATGAAAATTGCATAATTTTTTTAAAGAAAACTTGAATAATCATAATAGCAAACCTTAAGTAATGTCGTGCAAAAATAACCATTAATGGTGCATGGAAACTGGAAGAACATATGTGCTTATTGATTTGATGGGACAAATATTAACTACAAGGTAATGAGTATCTTGGATGCGATTATTGATTTGAAATGAACACAGGAAATAAAGCAATAATGCCATGATACTTAACATGAATTGATGGATAAAATATGTGGATATTTTGGAGATGAATGCACATAACCTTGCAATAAATATGATGCCAAATAAGTTGAATATTCTTTCAATCATCGAATGTTGCTATGGGTGCTTGTAGTGTTAGGTCCCAATCAAAATTTGGGAAATGTGAAGCTACAGGTCCCTATAGCATCAGGTCCCCTGTGAATATTTCTTAATAGGTTCCTCTGAAGATATCCAAAGTATCATTATAATTTTATAGTGTGTGCATGAAGAATGTGCTATGTGTGCATGTGGTGTTAAGGCATGAGAAATTATGCCTGGGTGATTTCAGGGGTTGAGTTGTGTAACTCAACCTCTAGATCACCATATGTGCTGGGTATGTCCTGTAGTACTAATGTAGGACTTTGTGAATCAGTTTCTATTTTAGGCTCACTGTGAGCACCATATTGCTGAATCAATGAAAAGATGAAGTCATCATGTTGCATTGGTTTCTTGTATAACTTCAATTTGTGTCCATTAACAAGAAGTGAGAACTAGACTACATCAATTTTATGCAATTGTATTGCTCCATTAGGGTAAACCTTGGTAATCTTATAAGGGCCTAGCCATTTAGACTAGAATTTTCCCTTGAAATCTTTATACCTTGAGTCATATAACAGAGCACAATCTCCTTTAGTGAACTCTTTTGTCTTGATGTACTAATCATGCCATTTCATTTGCTACTATTGTATTACCTTTGTATGATGGATTGATTCCATTCATATCTCATCCAATCCATTCAAAGAATGTAACCTTTCCTTCTATGCCTTGATTAAGTCCATTCCCAACTCCACTTCTGTCCTTAATATTTTATATTCAAATTCAATAGGTAGTATTGCCATTTTTCCATAAACTAATTCATAAGGAGTAAAACCTATAGTTGTCTTCCATGTGGTTTTGTATGCCCAAACAGCTTCTGATAATCTAGATATCCAATCTCTCTTATGAAGCTGCACTATTTTTGTCAATATATTTTCAAGCTCCCTATTGGTGACCTCTACTTGACCATTAGCCTAAGGATGATATGGGGTAGATTTCTTGTGCTTGATCTGATACTCTCCTACCAATTTGGAAATTAAGTTTGGTGTGAATTCTGGTCCTTAATCAGTCACTATCTCTTTAGATACACCATACCTAGTGAAGATCTCCTCATATAAGAATTTTACTACATTGCCATCTTTGGCAAACTATAATTCTTTTACCTCTACCCATTTGGTTAAGTAGTTAGTGCATACTAATATGTATTCCTTGTTCTTTGAACTAGGAGAGATAGGTCCAATAAAACCTAGCCCCCATTCATCAAAAGGAGCTAGTGCCAGTTGGGGATATAAAGGAATTTCATCACTTCATGTGGGTCTTCCCATTCTTTGGTAGTGGCAATAACTTCTAGTATACTTAACAGAGTCCTTATGTAGGGTTGGCCAGTAATATCCTGTTGTCAATATCTTGAAGGTTGTCCTCTTAGCTACAAAATTTCCACCACAAGGTTCATCATGGCATGATTTAAATATATCAAACACTTCATCCTCCCTGATACATCTTCTCATAATGTTATCTGGCCAGTGTAAAATAAAAATCTAGAAATCCAAGAATAAGGGAAGCATTTGTGAACTAACTGTCTTTTCTCTCTTGGAGAAAAGTAACCTAGAATTTGGCCTGTGACCAAATAGTTAGCTATATCAACAAACCATGGAGTGTGTACATTTAGAGAAAATAGATACTCATTACGAAAATAATCATCAACCAACCCTTCTATTGATTGGGTAGGAAATCTAGATAGAAAATTAGCAACCACATTAGCCTTTTCGGGTTTGTCAACTATTGTTATGTCGAATTATTGCAGTAATAGAAACCACCTTAAAATTCTTCCACCCACTACTAGTTTATTTATCAAGTATTTGATTGTTGTATGATCTGTATGTGTGAACACTTGATAGCCAGTAATATAGTGTCTAAACTTGTTAATTGCATAGACAACTGCAAGTATTTATTTTTTTGTCATAGTGTAATTTAACTTTCTCCTTATAGGTTATTGTTGATATAGTATATTTCATATTCTTTATTCCCTTCTTTCTGCCCTAAGACTACTCCATTAGAAAAGTCTGATGCATCAATGTGAATGTGAAATGGAAATGTCCAATTTGGACCTCTTAGAACTGGTGCATGAGTTAGAGCTACTTTTAATTTCTCAAATGAACTCTGACAATCTTTAGTCCAATCAAACTCAATATCCTTTGTCAACAAAATTAAAAAAGGTGCAACAATTTTGTTGAAATCTTGGATAAATCGCCTATAATAATCTGCATGTCCAAGGAAGCTTTGTACATCTCTCTATTTTTGTGGTGCAGGTAGGGTAGATATAATTTCAATCTTCTTTAGGTCAACCTGTATTCCTTGTTGGATATAAAGTGTCTTAACACAATTCCTTGTGTCATCATTGTGAAACACTTCTCATTTTTGAGTGATATATTGTGTTCCTTACACCTTTTTAACACTTCCTCCAGGAAACTAAGAGCTTCCTCATAACTTTCACCATAAGTGGTGAAGTAATCCACATATATCTCCATGCAATTATGTGCAAAATCAGAAAATATGTTGATTACTACTCTTTGAAAGGTAGTTGGAGCATTGCATAAACCAAAAGGTAAGATAGAATATGCACAGGTTCCCTAGGGGCAGGTGAATGTGGTCTTATTTTGATCTTCTAGTGCAATCTTGATCTGGTTATAATGACTGAAGCCATCAAGAATGAGAACTATTTCTTTCCTGCCAAAGAATCAAGAACTTGGTCAATAAATGGAAGTGGGAAGTGATCCTTCCTTGTGGAAACATTTAGTTCTCTATAATCAACACATAATCTCCATTTCCCACTTTTCTTGGGAGCTAAATTTACCAATGGTGAAACCCATTCACTGTCTAATATAGGGTATATAAAGCCTATATCTAAAAGATTTTACAGTTTAGCTTTCACTATATCTCTTAGAGATGGTTTCATGTGTCTCTGTGGTTGTCTTATAGGTCTATAGCCATCATTAATGTAAATATTGTGCTTGCATAGATTAGGATCGATGCCCCTCATATCATGGTAATCCCATGCATATGCGGCTGAGTGTGCCTACAACACTGATTGTAGAGAATTTTTTTGTTCCTCAATCAAGGAATTATTAATATTTAATGTCCTCCCTAGCATAATTTCCAACTCCTTTGACGACTCTTGAACTAATGAGAGATCAAGGCTTGGTATAATGGGTAAGCATTATTGAGGAAGTAATTAATGAAATAGCTATGATATCTCTTCTATAGAATTGGTAGGTATAATACTTTGCAAGGGGTCTTGTAGGCATATGAGACAATCATGTTACTACGGGCTCTTGCCATAGTCATTTTGGATTACATGAGCAATGAGCTCATCTTCATCTTGGTCATCCAATAAGGGGTTGTGCTCTATAGTCATTAGTGTATACAAATAATAGTTATCTTCCTCCTCCTCACCCAAATTGGGCCAAATAGTGTGCGCAAGGTTTGAATATGGTTGGGAAGGTGGATAAAGAACCAAGTTCTTTGTAATTATCCCCTTAGATATTATTATTTTTCTAGATCTGCAACCTATAAATGCATTGGTTGTTGCCAACCAATGCCTGCTTAGGATGAGTGGGTAACCTGCAAGATTAAATTTGGGTTGCAATACTATGAATTATGTAGGGTATTCCCAAGAATCCAATGCAATAACTTGGTCTTCAATAATTCCCTTAGGCTTTACTGTGGACCTATCAACTAATTGCAAGATAGTTTGTGTGGGCATGAGGTTGATCAACTAAAGCAACTGCATTGTTTCTTTTTTCATGACTTTGATGGCTATCCCTAAGTCTATCAAAGTGTTCGTAATGAGGGTTTCATTGATCTTAACGTCCACAACTGGACTACTAGGATTGGTATACTTAGGGATTGTAATGTTCCCCAACATGATATCTACAAGATTCCCCAAGACATGAACTATTTGTGGATCTTTCCTTTTCCTACCTAGTTTATTAAGAAAAATATCCCTTACTATTTTGGTATAGATAAGGATGTCTTTGATAGCTTGGATAAGTGGGATTCTGATGTTGACATCTTTCAACTACCCTAAAAGGTCTGTCTCAGCCTGTGTGTGATGATTTTACAGAGCTAGGCATTCAGGAAAAGGTGGCTTGGGATTTTAGGTAGTTTGGTGTACCTGATTTTGTTCAAGATCCAAAGGTGGTTTATCAGAAGCCTCAATTGCAGGTTCCTCATCCTCCATCTCTATAATTTGAGGGAATGGAGGTCTAGCAAGTTGTTTTCCTAATTTGAGGTGGACATCACTCACCTCTACCCCATAAATGGGGTATTACATAGCTTTGTTAGTATAAGCTTGCTAAACAGGCTTAGTGTTAGGGTTAGGTGCAAGTGGGGTAGGTATTTGTTGCTTGGGTGGCTAGGATGCAGGATTTGATGGAGGCATTAGAGCTTGTTGTTGCTATTTTGGAGGAGGGAGCATGGGATGCTGATAATTCATATTTTGTTGTTGTCATTGCTAGCCTTTCTACCACTAAGGTTGCCACTAATTCTGTTGGGTTGGTCATTGTGGATTGTAATTGGAACCTTGAAAGTTCTATTGTGGCCAAGGATTTGGTTTTTGGTTCCAATTTGTTTGAGGGTTTGGCCATTGAGAATTTTTCCATTGGTTTTGATTTACTTTCCAAGGCTGAGAGTTCCAGGCGAAAAAGTTTTGGTTTCCAATAGGAAAAGATGAATTAAAGCTAAGGGGGTCTTGTGATATACCTTGTCTCTACTACCATGGTCTCCTTTGTGCTATATAAAAGAGTTTTCCATCATCTCCTTCAATGGGTTGAAAGTCAGGCTTCTCAACTTTATCCTACTGGATGTTGGCGACTCTTTTGCATTTACAATTTTCTTTTCTTTTCCTGCAAATTGGACAATATTCAGTGAGCATAACCTTAGCTTCCTCTTTCTTTTTATTAATGTGGAGAGTATCCAAATATGTTTCTAAATGACTAATTATATCCTCTTTCATGTTGGATAACATATTACTCAACTCTACTTTTGAAACCCCAGTAGATGATTTACCAAGAACTGATGTTCTGTTCTCTCTTGGCCCTTTTGTAAAGGTCCTTGAATAATTCCTATAGGCCTTAATTTTTTTTGAAAATGGTAGCTAAGAAATATATCCCTTGACAATGAGGTTCAAGGCGTCAATACAATCTTCATTAACTCCTCGAAAAAAGACTAGCTTGAGAGATTCTTTTGACAACTTGTTCTAGAGGTTTTTCTAAAGATAAAACTAAAATATTTTAACATAATCCTCTAAAGGCTCATCATCCTTTTGTGTCATTCATAATATATCATCCTTCCTCATGTCAATTCCTCTATAGTAGTCTTGATTCTTCTTCATGAATAGTGTCTTCATGGTGTCCTAGTTAAGAACATCTTTTCCTAATCCCAAAAAAGCTTTAACCTATGTGCATCAGAAGTATAATCATAACTTTTGCATAAGACATCAAATTCAAAGAGGAATGTATCTGGGTCTTCAGTCATTAACCCATAGAAAATTGGTAAGGTTAAAGGAGGGATGTTCTTCAACACTGTAGCTCTTTTCTGGTCAATAATAGGAAACCCAAATGTTGGTCAAGCATCATCATCATCTACTGTATCAACCATGGTGTGGTATGTTCCTTTTGTATGTGTAGTAAAGGTTGGTGAAAATGAATTTTCCTCTTCAGTGGTACCTTCATTCTGAGTACTAGTGTCACCAATTTCTGTAATAGCTTCCTGGTGTGTGGAAGGAAGGAACCTACCCAAGGGATCTCTTTGCATCTACATACATGAAATAGGAATTTAATTCCAATGGTCCCACACAATGTTAATATCTTGGTGTTTGAAAAGGATGATATCTAATAGTCCTAATGCTTTGAAAAGAAAAAATTAACTATGAAAATTGTAAGAACATGTCTATGAAGATAGCACCATCCTTGAAAATGGTGCCAAAAATGTAGATTCTAAGCTAATGTTTTGTAAACTTGGTACAATACACTCAATTTAGAGGATCAACTAACTGAATGGTCCACTTTACACTGCTTAAGACTACATTAAATTATCAACCAAGGTACATAAACTTATGATGGTGCAGCATTATATATTCCTTCATGGACTTAAACTACCTAAACTATCCTTCTAAAGTTATTCTAATTGCTATAAATTCATAAAATTATAAAACAATATAAGTATAAACTAAAACTAGTTGCTACGGGTACCTACAGTAAAAGCTGTGACTGAACTATTGCTAATGAAATGATACTATGTTAACTGAAGACTTGATAAATACTACTGACTCAATTGAACTATCCTCCAAAGTGTTACTAATGATCATTAGATGCATGTTCCTAAGAATTCATTCATAATAAGCAAGAGGTGAAATCCCAATTAACTTTCATATAATTCATGAACAATGATAACTAATACAACTATCAACATAAATAAATAACTGAAAGGTGAAGTGAAGAATAATACGTTGAGTGGCCTGCTTAAGTAATTGTTCCCACTTTAATTGAACTCAATTTAACTAATAGATTTCATGAATTCCATTAAGTGATCTCCATTTATTACATAAGATGAAATATTACAAAATATTCTTGCACAAATCGTACTCAATCATTTTGAAGATTCATGTTTCAAACTAAAAGTAACAGATAACATAAAATTGCAAAAAACCAACTAACATATGGATTCAACCATTAGTTATATACAAATTGAGGGAAACTTTATTGAAAGAAACAACTTAACTAAAATCATTAACTCCACTCCAAATATTTAGAGTGCAGAATTAAGACTTTGGAATTATTCAACATACAACTGAAAAAGAAGGAGAATCCTATCAAAACTAGAACTCTATTGAAATAGAATGCATAAAATCATACGTCCATCTGTCAAATTCCCATGTAAGAAAGACATCTTCTTCATCATTTATTAACTAATTATAATAACACATGTTCTATCTTTATTAAGTTCCTTCAACCAATGATCATCATGTTCAACTATTTTTGCAGTTTCCCCTATTTCGATGTCCAATGCCCCTTTTGCTATGGTTTCATCCAGCAACGATTATGTATCATGGTTCCTCCTTTAGCTACAAACAAGATAGTTTCACAAAACACATACACAAGGATAACTATCATAATTAAACATAGCATTCCATCAACATTCCCATACACATATTCATATAAACCATTCAATGCTAATATAGCAAACCATAATTCCATCACCATGTTTTTTGGGTTTAGTCTGCATAATAGATATAAAAAGGATATTATGATATGGAATATTTTTTAGAAAGTATGTTTAAAAGTATCTCAAAGTCTGCATAAAAACAACAGAAAACAAGCTATTATCTAAACCTATCAACCTAGAATGTTCCCACATGCTAGGCACAAAAAAAGACCTTGCATAGTATACAACTACCCACTCAGACATATTGAAACTGTTAGTTTGGTCGCATAATGAACAAAACAAAAATTATGCCACCATGCATCTTTCTCTTCAATGCATTTGATGCTTTTCTATCAATTGAAAACTTGTCGTGCCACAAGCAAATGGATTGGATATTTTAAAAATTGAGAGAGACTATTATAGAGGCCCCCTACATGACCATGTACCTTCAGACGAAATGGTTGTAAGTGCCATGGTTTATGAGAAAGAGATCATCAAAGTTTGCCACATTTTCACACTCAGAGGTCTTAAGAAGTCGTAGGTATAATGTAGCTTGGAATGATCTAGCATACTAGGGTGAAAAATAGGACCTTTAATAGCATAAAATTTCCCACTTGGACTTGTTGAAACTATCCATTTGGTCGCATGATTAACAAAACAAAAATTAGCCTACCTTGCAACTTTACACTACATGCATATAACAGTTTTTGGCTCAGCAAAAAAAAATTCACCACAACCAAATAGTTTGGAGATATGAAAAAATAAAATAGTTTGTTGTAGAGGGACCCCATGTGATCATGTACCTTAAGACAAAACATTTTTAAGTATCATAGTTTCCAATAAAAAGATCATCAAAGTTTTCCACTTCTTCACACTTTCGCCTCTTAAGAGAAATCATCACTACAATGTACCCTAGAATGTTCCGACATGTTGGGATGCAAAAAAAGACCTTTATTAGCATAAACCTATCCACTAAGATATTTTGGAACTATCGATTTGGTCACACAATGAACATAACAAAAATTACGCCACCATGCAACTTTCTCTTCAATGTATTTGATGCTTTTTCCATCAACTGAAAACTTCTCACCACAGGAAAATGGATTGGAGATATGAAAATATAAGAGAGGTTATTGTAGAGGAACCCTACATGAACCTATACCTTTAGATGAAATGGTTGTAAGTGTCATGGTTTATGAGAAAATACTCATCAAAGTTTGCCACTTTTTTACACTTAGAGCTCTTAAGATGTCACTAGTACAATCTAGCCTAGAATGGTCTAGCATGTTGGGGTGTGAAATAAGATCTTACACAACATAAATATACTTACAAAAACCTATTAGAACTATTTATTTGGTCACATGATGAACTAAACAAAAATTAGCCTACATTACAAATTTACACATGCATCTGACAATTTTTGGGGCACTAGAAAAAATTTCACCACAGCCGAACAACTTGGCGATATGAAAAAATTGAGAGAGGTTATTGTAGAAGGGCCATACTTGATCCTATAACTTCAGAAAAAAATTCTAAGTTCCACGGTTTTGGAGAAATAGCTCATCAAAATTTGCCATTTTTTCGCACTTTCATCTCTTAAGAGAAATCACTACTACAATGTACCCTGGAATGTTACAACATGCTGGGGTGTGAAAAAATACCTTGCCTAGCATAAACCTACTCATCCAAATGTGTTGGAACTATTGGTTTGGTCACATGATGAACAAAACAAAAATTATGCCACCTTGCAACTTTCTCTTCAATACATTTCAATGCATTTTCCATCAACTAAAAACTTGTCACCATAGGAAAATGGATTGGAGATATGAAAAATTGAGAGAGATTATTGTAAAGGGACCCTGCATGAATCTGTACCTTTAGACATAATGGTTGTAAGTGCCATGGTTTATAATAAGGAGCTCATCAAAGTTTACCATTTTTTCACACTTAGAGCTTTTAAGAAGTCACCAAGACAATGTAGCCTGGAATGATCTAGCATGCGGGGGTGCAAAAAAGGACCTTGCATAGCAAAAACCTATCCATTCAGACTTGTTGGAACTATCCATTTGGTCACATGATGAAAAAACAAAAAATAGCCTACCTTGTAACTTTACACTACATGCATCTAAGTTTTTGGGGTATTAAAAAAACTTTCACCATGACAAAATGACTTGGAGATATGAAAAATTGAGAGAATTTATTGTAGAGGGACCCTACATGATCTAGTAAATTCAAACAAAATATTTCTAAGTGCAACTGTTTATGATAAAGAGCTCATTAAAGTTTTCCACTTTTTCACACTTTCATCTCTTAAGAGAAATCACTATTACAATGTGCCTTGGAGCATTATGGCATGCTGTGGTGTGAAACAGGACCTTTCCTAGAATAGACCTACCCACTTGAAAGTGTTGGAACTATCAGTTTGGTCACAGGACAAATATAACAAAAAATATGCCACCATGCAACTTTCTCTTCAATGCATTTGATGTTTTTTCCATCAACTAAAAACCTTTTACCACAGACAAATGGATTGGCAATAAGAAAACTTGAGAGAGGTTATTATAGAGGAACCCTACATGACCTTGTACCTTTAAAAAAAATGGTTGCAAGTGCCATGATTTATGAGAAAGAGATCCAAAGTTTACTACTTTTTCACACTTATAGCTCTTAAGAAGTCATTGGTATAATGTAGCTTGGAACGATCAAACATGCTAGGATGAAAAAAAAGACCTTGTGTGGCATAAAATTTCCCACCTAGACCTATGTGGAACTATCTGTTTGGTCACATGACAAACAAAATGAAAATTAGCCTATGTTGCATATTTACACTATATGCATCTAATAGTTTTTGGGGTAGCAAAAAAACTTTCACCACAACCAAATGACTTTTAGAAATGAAAATTTGAGAGAGGTTATTGTAGAGGGACCCTATATTTTCCTTTAACTTTAGATGGAAAATTTCTAAGTGCTATGGTTTCTTAGAAAGAACTTGTCAAATTTTGCTAGTTTTTTACACCTTCATCTCTTAAGAGAAATTGTCGCTATAATGTGCCTTGGAATGTTCCAACATGCTGGGGTGAAAAATAGGACCTTTCCTAGAATAAAAATACCCACCTGGATGCATTGGAATTTTCATTTTGGTTGCATGATGAACATAATGAAAATGATGCCACCATGCAACTTTCTCTTCAATGCATTTGACATTTTTTCCATCAACTAAAAACATGTCACCACAAGCAAATAGATTGGAGATATGAAAACTGAGAGAGGTTATTGTAGAGGGACCCTATGTGACCCTATAACTTAAGATATAATGGTTTTAAGTTCCACGGTTTATGAGAAAAAGCTCATCAAATTTTTCCACTTTTTCGCACTTAGAGCTCTTAAGAAGTCACTGATATAATGTAGCTTGGAATGATACAACATGTTGGGGTGTGAAATAGGACCTTGCATAGCATAAAATTTCCCACCTAGACTTTTTGTAACTATTTTTTTGGTCACATGACAAACAAAACGAAAATTAGCCTACCTTACAACTTTACACCATGCATTTGTCAATTTTTGGGGCAACAAAAAAACTTTCACGATATCCAAATGACTTGGAGATATGAAAAAATGAGAGAGGTTATTGTAGAGGTACCATACACGATCTCGTAACTTTATACAAAAAATTTCTAAGTGCCATGGTTTCTGAGAAAGAGCTCATCAAAGTTTTCCACTTTTTTGCACTTTCATCTCTTAAGAGAAATCATTGCTACAATGTACCTTGCAACATTCTAGCATGTAGGGGAGAAAAATAGGACCTTTCATAGCATAAAAATTTCCACCTAAATGTGTTGGAACTATCAATTTGGTTGCACAACAAACATAAAAAAAATTACACCACCATGCAACTTTCTCTTCAATGCATTTGATGCTTTTTCCATCAACTAAAAATTTATCACCACAGAAAAATGGATTGGAGATATGAAAATTTGAGAGAGGTTATTGGAGAGGGACCCTATGTGACCTTATACCTTCAAGAAAAATAGTTTTAAGTGTCATGGATTATGAGAAAGAAATCATCAAAGTTTGCCACTTTTTCGCACTTAGAGCTCTTAAGAAGTCGCCGATACAATGTAGCCTAGAATGACCCAACATGCTGGGGTACAAAATAGGACCTTGAATAGCATAAAACTACCCACCATGACCTATTGGAACTATCCATTTAGTTGCATGATGAAAAAAACAAAAATTAGCTTACCTTGCAACTTTACACTACATGCATCTAACAGTTTTTTGGGCAGCAAAAAAACTTTCACCATGGCCAAATGGCTTGGAGATTTGAAAATTTGAGGGAGGTTATTGTAGAGGGACCCTACATGATCCTATAAATTTAAATGGAATATTTTAAGTGGCATATTTTTTGAGAAAGAGCTCGTCAAAGTTTGTCACTTTTTTGCACTTTCGTCTCTTAAGAGAAATCACTGCTACAATGTACCCTAGAATGTTTCGGTGCAAAAAAAGACCTTTCCTAGTATAAACCTACCCACCTAGATGTGTTGGAACTATGAGTTTTGTCACACAATGAACAAAACAAAAAATATGCCACCATGCAACTTTCTCTTCAATACATTTGACACTTTGTCCATCAACTAAAAACTTGTTACCATAGGCAAATGGATTCGAGAAATGAAAAATTGAGATATATTATTATAGAGGGAACCTATGTGACCTTAGATGGAATGTTTTTAAGTGCCACAGTTTACGAGAAAAATATTATCAAAGTTTTCCAATTTTTCATACTTAGAGCTCTTAAGAAGTTGTTGGTACAATATAGCCTAGAACGATCTAGCATACTAGGGTGCAAAAAAAGACCTTGCATAGCATAAACCTACCCATCTAGACCTATTGGAACTATCTATTCATTCACATGATGAACAAAATGAAAATTGGCCTACCTTGCAACTTTACACTACATGCATTTGACAATTTTTGGGGAAGCAAAAAAACTTTCACTATGGTCAATTGACTTGGAGATATGAAAAATTGAGAGAGGTTATTGTTGAGGAACCCTACATGTTCATGTACCTTTAGAAAAAAAAAATTCTAAGTGCCATGGTTTCTGAGAAAGAGCTTGTCAAAGTTTGTCACTTTTTCACACTTTCGTCTCTTAATAGAAATCATTGCTACAATGTACTTTAGAATGCTTTTCCATGATGGGGTTCAAAATAAGACCTTGCATAGCATAAAATTACCCACTCAAATGTGTTGGAACTGTTGACTTGGTTGTGCAATGAAAGAAATGAAAATTATGCCACCATGCAACTTTCTCTTCAATGCATTTGACACTTTTTCCATCAACTAAAAACTTGTCACCACAAGAAAATGGATTGGAGATATGAAAAACTGAGAGAGGTTATTATAGAGAGACCCTACTTGACCTTGTATCTTTAGATAGAATGGTTGTAAGTGCCACATTTATAAGAAATATCTCATCAAAGTTTTCCATTTTTTCACACTTAGAGCTCTTAAGAAGTCGCCAGTATAATGTAGCTTAGAATGATTCGACATGCTCGGGTGTGAAACAAGACCTTGCATAGCATAAACCTACCCACCTAGACCTATTGGAAATATTTATCGATCACATGACAAATAGAACAAAAATTAGCTTACCTTGCAAATTCACACTAAATGCATCTGATGGTTATTGAGGTAGTAGAAAAACTTTCACCATGACCAAATGACTTGGAGCTATGAAAAATTGAGAGAGGTTATTGTAGAGGGACCCTATTTGATCCTATAACTTTAGATAAAATATTTCTAAATACTATAGTTTGAGAAAGAGCTCATCAAAGTTTTTCACTCTTTCAAACTTTTGTCTCTTAAGAGAAATCATCGCTACAATGTAGCCTGGAATGTTTTGGCATGCTTGGGTGAAAAATATAACCTTTCCTAGCATAAACCTACCCACTCGGATGTGTTGGAAGTATTGGTTTGGTCACACAATGAAAATAATTTTATGATGCAACTTTCTCTTCAATGCATTTGATGCTTTTTCCATCAACTGAAAACTTGTAGGGGTTAATGCGATAAAAAATTATGGATCTAACAATAAAAGATTTAGTGCTTTTTGAGAAATTCATTAGTTTGAGGCTACAAAGTGATAGCTATTGTATAATATTAAACCATACCCTAAATCTCACTATAATTGGTCAATATGATTACTGAAATTACTCAAGGATGAGATGTAGTATAGTTATGTAAATGTGTAATGAGAGATATCTTTTTAATAACAAAAATAGCTATGTTTCTTTACTTGTTATTGGATATGTGAATGATGGAGGGATTCCAACTAGTTTCAAAGTTTACTGCATATATCTTTTCAAGATATTGCTTAATGAGTAGTTGATGTCACAATTACTCCAATGTGCTTGTAAAATACTTCTATTTTGCAATGCAAAGTATACACTCTTGAAGCCCTCTATAAAAGTTAAGTTATATTAAGGTTTTGAGTGACTTGGCACTTGGATAATTTAGTAACATTATTCTATTAGTACAACTTCAATGGCTTTGTAAGGATAAGAAAATTTAGAGGATGAGGCTATAATGCATGTGTTAAACTTGCACAAGGTAGTATTGAGCATCACAAACTTGGTAGAGCTCAGCCTACAACTAATGTTAGGCTAAACCCCATGCAAGTTGCATCAATATGCAAGGTTAAGGAAGAACTCTAAAGAGTCCTCAAGGACTATAAGATCAAGGAGTTTAAATATTTTTGTGAAAAGACCCACAAAGCAATTATTAAGCCCTTAGGTATAGGATTTTTTAGACTAAAAAAAAAGAAAGTGGCATTAGAATAAAGATAGCATATTTTTACAAAACATTAGTGTCATGTAACTACATCAAATTCCTTAGTGGTATCCCAAAACTTGTTCTAGTTTATTTTCAACCATTTCCACAATGGGGTCTTGTGCCTTAAGAGAAAATTGGTCTCTATCATGTCACTCTATGTTTGAGCTTAGCATGGTGCCCTATGCCCAATTAGGGAAGTATAACATGTGAACCTACATCAACCTTGAAAGTGCTCAAGGACAAGTATGTTAAGGGTGAGGTCTATGGAAATCATACTTATGTTCAAAGATAAGCCTTCTCAATCTCATTTTTTATGGCTGATAACACCTATAGGGGAAAAGATAATGATGGGGGTAGAGAACAAGCTAAAAATCAAGAACAAAGCTATGTTTTCAGCAACCTACAATTGAAGGCAGCAAGAGAAGGTTGCATGAAACAATGAACACTATCACAATCACCAAGCAAGGTATATTAGTCATGGGACAATGTAAGAACTTATCATGGAGAAAGATTGAATTATAAAAGACAGTCATATGAGCATATGCAACAATCCAAGGGGTAGTTTGCATTAAAAGAAACTACCATGAAGTAAGATTCAATCTCATGTTACAAAGTTTTAAAGAATGCAACAGTATTGGATTCAATTGAAAATGCTCAAAGTTGAGAAAGGATAAACCTAATGCATGTCAAGATAGTCCTATGTGTAAAATAAGTAGATGACAGTCATAAATGCAAGTCTATGACTATCACAATGCAAGTGGAGAACTCAGTCATAATGCATGAATGGAAAATTTTTCAGACCTATGAGGAGTAAAGGATGGTCCTTTAATACATAAAGGGCAACAAATTCATGTGCACACACATACAAAATGAAGTCATTAAAGAGAGAAATTGTATGGGAGCAACCTAGATGGCATTAAAGAGTTGCTAATAAAAGAAAAAGAAATTGAGCCAAAAATCCAGGGATAAAGAATATTTTGGAGAACGAAAAACCCTCCTAGTTCTCCATAATTAGATTTGAGAAAAAAAAACCCTCATATCCTTTGAAGCAATTCTACTCAAGGACCACATCTACGCAAGAAAATTGTACATCATAAAACCAAGATTTTTGGTCAAGTTTCAAGTTTATATGTTGCTACTACTATGAAATAAAAACTTTTGGGCTAAGTTTCAAGTGGCTAAGATTCAAAATGAAAGACCCCATGTTGCATTTCTACAATGAACATATTCAACTATTCGTTTATCGAAGACTGAGAATCTTAAAACTTCCTTGCACATGGTTGCCTATGCATTGAACCCCAAGTGGTAGTTACAAAAGCTTGGCATAGTTACCCCTATACAAGATGCTTAAGTGAAGGTGGGTTTCTCAAAGGCTATTAAAAAAATGTATGATACTATATATGCCATCATCATTCAATCTAAGTAGTCAAAATTTGTAACTTTTAGGGGATATCCAAAAGAAACCAAACAAGATAAGGAGACTATGGCACAAGAGAGCCCAATTCTATGGTGGAATATGCATGGACCTACTTTGACAACCACACCAACCATTTTCCTATTGTCCAAAGTTTCTAGTTTTTGTTATATCCCCAATTAGCCAACTCTAGGAAATGGATGATTTATCAAACACGTGCAAGATATAAAAAAAAGAAGACCAATGTAGATGCCAAACCCTAGATGATTAAAAATAATGCAATATTGCAAACCCTTGTACAATCAAACTTAGACTTACAAATAGCAAAGTCAAACCCTCATAATGCTAGTATACATACTTAAATGCAACATAAATAGTAAATTTGAATTGTATGTATCAAATATATCAAATATGATAGTTAATTCATGACTAATTTTTTATGGATGAAGATACTATCATTCACAATTATTTATATGAAACCCTTATGCAGTGAAATTAACCAAATATGAAAGAGGAATTGGATAATGAGTTGCTAGATAAATTATGACAACAACAATAAACATGGAAACATTAATATAAAAAACCATAGATCTAATTTTTATTTATGATAGCCAATGCAATTAGAAATAATGTATGCATTAGTAGCAAGAAACCCTCATAAATTACCTATTTTATCTCTACAAATGATCTAAAAATGCCTTCTAATCAGCCAATAAAATATATATATTAAATTCACTTGCAAATATTAAGCAATCTAAAGTTCCAAAAGCTGAATTCTTCCATAAATCACTATAGCAACACTAGAAATTTGAAAATTACTTCAAATCACTATACTAACATTATAGCAAGCTGAAAATGACTTTGAATCACCCCTAAAATTAACCCTACACTAAAACTATAGACAAGATATACAAATATGCACACTATAGAAGATTTCACTAATAGGGTTTGCATAAATGAAAATGACCAATACCTTATGTTTTTTCTCCAGATACATGCACTTGACTATTAATAGTCATGGCCTACAACAAGATTTTTAGATATTGAAGAATGCAAATTATTTAAGCATGAATAGACACCAATGTAAAGTGAAATCTTGTAAATGTGATGGTATGATTTAAGATGTAATAAGATTTACATATTCATCAGTAAGGCATAAGCCATGAGACAAGAGGGGCAACAAGGAAGATGATAGGTATATTGGTCAAGGAGGACAACAGTTAAAGGGCTAAAGGAGGGTAGCTTTGAAGGAGGACAATGATTGCATCACTAATACAAAAGTCTAATCATCAGCAACCATGAGACAATGAGGGACAACAAGTTAGATGATAGGTGGTAGGGAGAATGAAATCAATGCAATAACCTTGGTTAAAGTAGGATAGCAGCCAAATGGCAGATAACACATGATTATGCGAAGGTCATGCTATTTCTTGTGCATAGAAATATGCATATAGTGGAAAATCATGTGTTGAGAAGGGTACACTAATATTGTTTCAATAACTAATACAGTCTAACTATCAACTGCAATATATGAGCTAGAATGAAGAAGAGGTATAAATCTATGAAGGAATGCAATTTAAAAAATTGAAACTTTATAATATATGCATGCTTTTCTAATTTCCATAGCAGTTATAACACAAGATAATGATACATATTTTAATAACCAAAAAAAAGTGATCAATAACATGACTTTACAAATTCAATGTATATACTTACAAATCAATCCAACAAACCATCTAAGTTTTCTCTACTCTTTATTGTGTCAACTATTGCCTCATGGTCAGACTCACACACCTTCCAAAAGTTCTTGTTCACAAGTATGCCCCCATATGTGATCAAATGAACGCTAGATTCCATGATAAAGTTTGAGTAATAAATAATCTTTCAATGAGTGTCAAAGTACTCAAATAGCTAGACATCAAACTTCTTCACTGGGTACCTTCTAATCCATGTTCCATTAATAACCACCAAACCTATAGGATATTCTATGTTTTTCCCATTTGTAACTAGGACCTCCAATTTATTTTTTTCCTTAACGTAGCGACATAAGTAATAATATGTTCCCTCTTCATTGTCTTCTTCTGCAATCACTGCATAAGCATGCCCTGCTTTGATATGTGCATCCAGTTAGATGAATTTAATGATTATTACAAAAAAACTAAAAAGTAAGAAGGAATTTTGTAAACTATGCAAGTAGATATATTACCTAGTTCTAGTAGATTTGATACATGATCAAAGTCAGTTCAAATGAGATTTCATTTAGAAGGGGTGATAAACACTCATGAGTTTGGAAACTTAAAGAGTCTCATAATACATGTAGAAGTTTTTTGAAGATTCCCACTTCATAAAGTATCATGACATGGACACCAATATATCTCATAATCAATTATTTATTATTAAACCATAATCATTGGTACATTCATCATCACTTCTTGAATGCAATTAATTTTTTAAATTTTATTTATTATAAAATTCCCTTCTACAAAATCATAATATCATGTGTATAATACAATCACTTGCTAGTACAATGTTAACCAATAAATTTTAAAATAATTGTAATATTTAATAGAACAAAATGAAAATACATAAGTGTCACGATTAACCTTAAAGGAGATTATAATAATAAAAATAATATTACAATCATATATATGAACATAACATTATATAAATATAATTTCTTACATAAATAAAATTAAATAAGCATGCCCATACAATTAAACAAGTAATTTCATCTTTAAGTATTAGACCATCATACTAGGATTTTAAAACACCATTTTGATTTATCCCAACAAATTGCATGAAAAATAAAAATTATGTATTCAATTTCTCTCTCAAGGATAAACTTAAAAACAATGACTACATCTATTATTCTTCATTTTTCCTATTGTTATTGTATAGGAGTGAATTTACACTCCTCTCATAAATTCCCCTTTTACACCCTCTTCTTTAAAAAGATCAAACTCGACTAGATAATTCCACATCACCTACCTTCTTTCCATACACTTGGTGCTTGTCTCTTTTGTCAGTGGGGGAATTTATGTCAGGGACACATGCAAGATGGTTGGAGTCTATGCAGCACACTGCCATCCCTGACAAATTTGTGCTTGTGGAATCCGTAGGGACATTATTTTCCCCATTGGGGATGAAGCATAACACCTCTGCATCGACCAACCAGCCTGAGAATGACTCTTTCCCTCCCATTTTCATCTTCAAATGGATCTATCTCATTTTTATTCCATCTTCTACAATCTCTTGGACAATTCTACACACTAGCTTGATCTCTTGAGCATTACTCAGCAGTTTGTTGCTCCATCAACTTCACTAAGAATGTGTTGTGCTACCATAGAAGCTATGATTTTGGTGTCTTGTGAGACCTCCTTTGTCATTGCTATGTCTGTGTCAACTTTTCCAAGTTCATAGTCTTGCGTTCTCCCTTCATTGGCCTTGAGTGCCTTTGGGAGGATGCGGTATTGCTTCACTATCCTTATTTTGTTGTGGTTTTATAAAGTAGCATTGTGTTTTTCATAGTGTTTGATATTCTCCTTTCCAACATTTCCTTTATAGTGTTTCTATTTCTCTTCATCTATTTGGTTGTCCGTGGAGGTGGAAACACCAAAGCGGGGGTTTGACTAAGGCAAACCCCTATACAATGCCAACATTTTTTCTCTCTTGGTTGTGTGTAGGTAAGTGCTCATGTGGAGCTTGCTGGCGAACTAGACTCATAGTTAGTTAGCCTTTACCATCTTTATTTTCTATCATCTCTTTTACCAAATTTCTAGTTCTCTAGTTTATTCTATCATTTATCTTTCTGTATAGTATTTTAAACTTCTCTTGCTAGACTATTGGTAGGTTTTTCATACTTCATTCTATGCTTTTGCACCTTTTTTTCCATACGGACGGTAGCACTCCAGAGAGATGCCAACGCGCTACACTATTGTCCTTGACTTATGTTGTTGTCCTCGGGTAGAGAGTTGTCTGAGGTATAGTTTGAGTTCCATAAATTGACTTGTTTAGCCCCATCCAAATATCCAAATTAGTAGAGTGATAGAAGCACTTGAGAGTGATCTTCATTATCTACCCTTGACCTAAAATGTTTATCCAACTTGAGGTAGTTTAGGGCAACCCTCCGCTCTCGGCTCTCCGTGACTTGGAGACTTGGTGTGGTCGGTCCCCCTACTCTACAATTACTTATAATTTTAGAAATTACCTACTTTCGAATCTCCACCTTTCATTTGTATACTCATTTAGATGATCACTCTCATATGTGCTTTCTAAGACCATTTTCACATGTTCGAAGAATTTTCATTCATCATAGTTCTAAGGATGATGCAAGAATCCCTAACCTTATGATCCTCTTGTTAGAATAACCAAAATCTTTGCATAGAATATTGGTATCAAGATGAGCCACACAAGCCGAAACTAAAAGAATGCAATGTAAGAGGTGAAATGCTTGATTAAGATTATGCTCAATCTTCAATGAGGAGGATGTATATATAGGATGATGATTTTGAGTCACTATAGGAGTGCTAAACTGAAGGTGGCAACAATGCTCCACCAAGTGGAAAATGAGAAATGTCACACATCCTTGAAGAGTTCAACTACCTTTTCAAGTCACACATTGCCACCAAAGGTGACTTAATACATAAAGAGAAATAAATAATTAAATAATTATTATTTTACTCTAATATCCCTTTAAGCTTAGCTTAAGTGGGTACACAAATTTATGGGTCCCAACAACTAGGCTTGATGAGGTACCGATATACAATGAAACTCTCCCAAAAGGTGGAGAAAGGTAGAAAACCTTGTGAAAAAAAAACTACCCTCCAAAATGAAGATGATAACAAGAAGTAAAATGAAGAGAGACCTTGAAGCCCCCCCCACCCCCAAAAGATGGTGCTTAATCACTCCTTGTGATCTTATACTAGAAAGAGCCTTTAGATGCTCTTGGTGGAGTACCCTTGCATTTTGATACAATAGGAAATAGTGGAGATGATGAACTGTCCATACTCAAAGCGGAAGAATGAAACTACGAGTATGAATACAATGGAGAAAAGTGTGAAAAACTATAAACATGAGAGAGTTGATCAAGCTTGCAAACTGTAAAATTATGTCTACTTTGAGAGCCTTGAATTGTCACTGAAGTTGATGTAAACTTAGCTATCTTCCTAAATTTTGTAAGTTGATAGATGGAAAGAATGTTGTTTTCCAATTTAAGAATAAATAAGACATTAGGAATACTCTAATTGCATATTTCAACTATACCTTGACCACAAACACATATGGAAGTTTTATTAGCTACTTATACTTTATATTTACATTAGAAGGATAATTTAAGGACATGCATACTTATAGATAACAAGAAATATTCAATGTGATGCTTCTAAATTAAGAACCCATTTATCAATCTCTAAACCTATAGTAGCCAATACTACTTTTCCTTTAGACACTGTTTGCTAGATGAAGATTCTTTGATGGAGATAGGAACCCCTTGTTGCTCAAGTATATGCTCAAGGCTATATATATTTTTCTTTATACATTTATCTTCATTATACCTAGTTTTCTTACAGAAAGCACACTTCACTTTTTCGTGTTTTACCAATTTTTATTTCTTTGTCTTTTTGTTTAGGTGCAACAAGAACTTGTGGTTTGAATGTTGCATGGTACCCATTTGAATCATTTTTTCTTGATCCTTTGTGAGAGAAACAACAAAATATGAGAGTGATGGCATAATATAGTGTGCACCAAAAGCATTCTTTGTTGCATGAAAAGTAGAAAATATTGAATATTGTATACCTAATTTTGACAAGATACTTTTTTTTTTTAGACTACAGGAATCGGGTAGCACGACCCCCTATAAACTGTAGTGCACCTGGTAAAATTTTTAATGTGACCGGCGGCAATGACGCGACACACCCTCCGGTACCACGGGACAGGGGAGACTAGAACTCGTGACCAACAGAGCCGCAATGGAATTACTTAGCCAACCGAGCTAGGGCCCCCGCCCTAATTTTGACAAGATACTTAAAACCAATTATTTATCTTGATTTTCTATTCTAGTTTGTTTGAGTTGAAATCTTAGTAGATTTAATTTAATTAATAACTCTTGTATTGTGTTAAATTCTTGTGGACTAAGAATTATAAATTCATTCTCTAGTTGATGTCCCCTCATGACATCTTTCTTACCAAAAATATTTTCTAATGTTGTCCATACAGATCATTAGGTGTTGTGGTAGAACTAATGTGAAAGAGAAGGTTAAAATAAATGAATGTACACAATGTTCCATAGGATTCCTCATCTTGATTATGGCATTTTCATTTCTTAGGTGCTGCTGTAGGTTCAAGTTCCCAACCCATAGTGGCACAATGCAATCCTAGTTTCTTGAGTTTTATCTCCATTGATTACTTTCATTCATAGAAGTTAATGGAGTTACTATTATGTCCATTTTGAAAAATAACACACAAGAAAACTCCCCCTAATTATGATTTTGATCTCCCCTCAAATTTTGACACTTTATATGTTTTAGCGCATATAACAATTTCAAAGAAACAAATAATAACACTTTGTAATTGAGTGAGATATCATTACTCAATATGAGTAGCTAACCAAGAGATACAATAATTGTGTGTCTAATATGAACTTAGAAACTAAAAGTGTACCTTTTACAAGAGGAGACAAAATATGTGTTTAAAAAACACATTTTTCAGAATGTCTTGATGCCAATTTGTTTGACTCAGAAATAAATTTTTGAAAATTATTCACAATTAAATTTTTGACTTACGGTTTGAAATTTATGCTAAAAAGAAAACTACTCCCCCTTTCAAGCAGTTTTAATCAACTTGCAATCAAGTTTTCAAAAAATGATTATGATAATTAATGTTGTTTTCAAAAGGATAAATTCTACGTTTAGTTGTTACATCATAAACGTCAAAGTTCACTTTATAATAAATAACACTAAATGATTGAATATGAAAAACCAAATTGAAGTGGAAGAAGCCACCAAATTTAGACTTGTTTGATCAAGTCCTCAAAGCATGTTAAGAGAATGAATGCTCCCATTTTGATTCTCCAATGGTGTGGAGATTTGGAGTATCCCTTCTAATCTACTAAGCGGTGGTAGAAATTCCATTGTCTATGCAGCTATCAGACTGCACATTAATTTATGGAAAATCAAAATATAATGTAGTTTTTATTTTCAATTAATTAATAATTACAGTCAAATGTACAATCTGATGGCTAGATAGACATTGCCGATAGAAATATCCTTCTACAGGAACCTCCTTTGACTAAGTGTGGTTGTTAACTAGTCAATGTATATTTTGAAGATGGTCATGTGAGCTTGGTAGAGGAAACTTGGTGATTGTAATGGCATGGTTGTGACTATAAATGCTAGGTCAATTAAATTTTGTTTTGGTCATTTGCATGGTCACATGAGACTGGTAGAGGAAACTCGATGATTGTAATGGCATGGTGGTGACTATAAATGTTAGGTTAGTTGCAATGATCTCTAGTTGGAAACTAAGAAAATGCCATGCATAACCTTATTTCTAAAAAAACATAGCAAAAAAAAACAATAGACTTCACAGATTCACCTATGCAAGGTAAAATTCTTGCATGAATAGAATAATGTGATGCCTCTGAAAGTTTCCTTTGTTCTGTGTGTTGAAGATCTCTTTGATTGTGTGAAGGATAAACTATGTGGGATATGCTGCAGATGGATTAGATGCACAAAGAGGCCATTGTAAATCTATGGATGATTTTTATGCAAGTCGTGTGGGGTTAGTAAGCAATCCACACACAAAGATCAAATGAACCAACACTCAAAGAATGAGCCTAGAGGGGGTCATGAGAATTGTTGCATATTAAATAAAACTAGCAACCATTTGCAGAAGCTTCATGCCTTGCATTGTACTCTTCACAACATTCTAAACTATTCATAAATTAGCCTTCAGTTAGTCATAAATTGACATATGCCTCTTAATTTTACCAAATAGAGACAAAAAGTAAAACTCATATATTTCACAAATCAAACTGCATGTACATAAAAATTGAACCAATACTGAAATGCAAATTTGTATTTGGTATCATGTTAGAATAACCAAGATATTTACATAGAAAATTGGTATCAAGGTGAGCCACACAATATGAAACTAAAAAATTGCAATGAAAGAGGTGAAATGCTTGATTAAGAGTGTGTTCAATCCTCAATGAGGAGGATGTACATATAGGATAATGAGTTTGAGTCATTGTATGAGTGTTCAACTCAAGGTGGCAATAATACTCCACCAAATGGCGAATAATAAATTCCACACATCCGTGAAGAGTTCAACTATCTCTTCAAGTGACAAATTTGTTGCATATATGTTGCCTTTGGTTGTCAGTGATATGGTTTTAATTGATGCCAACACTTAGCTTTGTGGTTGTGATGTCATTATCATTGTTGTGATGTCAACACCTAGTTGTGTTGATGAGATTATTGTACATTGAGTTTGTTGTATACATGTTGAGAGGTAGATTTTTGTACATATGACTAAGGTGGTTGTCAACGATGTTGTTGATGTTCATGGTTGGATGCCATACCTTGTTTGATGTCAATTGAAGTAGTTTAGAGTATGTTTGTTGTAAAAAAAATGCTATCATGATGATATATTAAGATGAGCATTAGAAGCATTAAAATGAGGATTAGAAGTAGTGATGATGTTGGGAAAGTGTTGTTGATGGCCTTGAGCATGTTGTATTCTTTCTTCTATTATTCTTGAGGAAGTATATGTTGTTTCCTAGAGGTTTTGGTCTTTGGATGTCTATAAAGGTTTCTATGGTAGGAAGCTACTATGAAGACTATTTGGGAGAATGCTCTGCATTCCTCCATTGTTGGATATGTGGTCTTGCAGTTTGGGACTTAACATCTATGTTTTGTGTACGTTGCACTCCTATCTTTTTAGGTCACCAATGTTGCTGAGGAGGTTTCTGGTAATAGTAGTGGTTGGCAGTCTAGTTGCTTGTCTAGAATAGTCCAAGAAATGCTCCGCATTTCTCCACATTGATGTTTCTACTCATGCTACTTGGTGGATGTTCTCTCAGTACTTGTGTAGTGTCTCAGTTCAACTTGCAGATAGTGATGTTTACTGCTTGAGGTGTTGTGTCAATTTTCTATCTCTTGTTTGGCTTCAGGTGGATGAAGTGTTCTATTTATAGTTATGGTGTGGTAGATTTTTTGGCATGATAGTAGGAAAGGAGGTTATGGAAGTGTTGTTGGATGTTCATGGAACATCTATCTGTGGTCCACACATCATTGGTTTATCTCTCTTGTGCCACATGTTTTGAGTTGGTTTTCTAGAAACTTATGGATATTTGGTTGAAAAGGCTCGTTCTCTTGCTTGTGTTATGTTCTTGGGGGTTTGCACCAACATTGGAGGTTGTGTTTGGGTCCTGCCCTATCCTATTGTGATCTGTATTGTGTAAATTCATTTGAAGTTGTGTTTTGATCTGACTGGTAATGTACTACACGTAAATAATCTATATGTTTCCTTGTTGCTAACTTGGGATGCTATGTGCTAGCATGTGTGGTGTTTTGGATCACAAAGAAAGATTTAATACATTTTTTTAGTCCTCTTTATCTCTTGGTTAGGACTTATTTGCACCTGCAATAATGTTTTGTGGATGACTCGTTGGAATTAATGTTTATCTTCTATTCTAGCTGACCTAATTGATGTTTGTGATGTTGTAGAGGATATAAATAAAAGATCAAACTAGTTGCAAGTTGGGTGTGTGTGGTACGAATTGAATATCAAGCAGAGAAGTGGGAAAGAGTGTCAAAGATATATCAGATGCACCTAAATGCCTTAGTTATTAGAGTGTATTGTTGAAATAGGTTGAAATTTCTATATCTTCTATATCCTGCTATGAGATAGTGAGTCTCATCGGGTCCTTATATCTTGCCCTAAATTAGTGTGCTTTAGCCAACAAGTCCTCTTTGTATCTTGCCCTAATGTTGTGTGCCTTAGCATTTAAGTCTTAGCAGTGAACCTTATTTTTGCAGTGAGCATTTTATATTGAGAGTTAACTCTCACTATGGTTTTTTCCCTCATTGGGTTTTCCATGTAAATGTAGTGTTATCTTGTGCATATGTGTTCATTGTCTTATCTTTCATTATTGGTGATTTGATTAGGTATTGCTGATCTATTTATAAGTTGCTAATCTTGTTGAAATATTGAATTTGAGTATTGCTTAAGGGTTTAAGTTTTTTGAGAATACTAATTCACCCCCCTCTTAGTATCTAGGTGTGTAGGACCTAACAATTGGTAATAGAGTGAAGTTCCTCTGAAGATGCTTAATCGCTTGAGGAAGGTCTAGGATGGAACCTAAAGGATCTTGCAAGGAACCTAAGTTTGATGGTTCAAAGTATGCTTTCTGGAAGCTAAGGATGGAAATCTATGTGGTGTTTGGAAATCTATACTGGATGGTTACACTACTCCTGCCACTACTCCTATAGATCCTATTGAGATTAGATTGTATGACAACAATTCCAAGGAGAAGAATGCTATCATGAGTGGCCTAGCTGATTTAGAACTCTTGAATATAATGAATTGCATTAATACTTGGGAAAAACTTAGTAGCATCTATGAAGGAGACAATAAAGGAAAGAAAGCAAATATCTACATCTTTAAAAGAAAATTTGAGACCCTAAGAATGAAAGAGGATGAAAACATTATTGGTTATATATGCTTCTGGTAGATGAAGTTGTTAGTAGCATCAAACGTCTTGGTGGAGTAGTCAAAGAAGATGAGATTGTGAAGAAAGTGTTAGATATCTCCCTAAATCCTACAGTCATAAGGTATCTTCTATTGAGGAGTCTAAGGACTTGGAAAAGTATTCAGTGGATCAAATGTTTGGTGCTCTCACAACCTCTAAAATGAGAGAATTTGACAAAGATGCTCCAAAAAGGGAAGCTACATCCAAAGTGACTAAAAAGGTAGAAGATGAACTTGTTGACCATGATTGTGACCATGATGAGGTAGAAGCAAAATTTGTGAGAATATTGAAGAAAGGAACCGGAAAATACAAAGGTAAGTTACCTTCCAAATACTTTAATTGTGGAAGAGTTGGCCATTTTGCATCTAAGTGTCCTTATAAAGAATCAGTGGATGACAATAATTGAAATCTGTACAAAAGAAGTCTTTATTCTATAGAAAGAAATTGTTCTTCTAAAGATGAGTATCATCATGATTCAAATGATGAAACACTTTTCATGACCTTGAAAGTTAATGATAGAAAGAATGCTATTGAAAAATGTATGAGGTCTGATACTCTGTAGTTTGATAAAAATAATGAAAAATTCATGGTTGTGTGGACTTCCTTTTATGCAAGAGAAGAAATAAATACTTGGGTGATTAATAGTGGTTGTCCAAATCATATGATTGGTGACAAGGGAATTTTCTTCAGCCTTAAGATGTGGAATGGTAGATCTGTAAAGTTTGATGGTGATGAGTCAACACAAATCTATGGAAAAGGTGCTACAACTATTGATGAAAAGAAAAAGACTAGAGATGAACTCTATGTCAAAGGACTAAAGCATAATCTCCTTAGTGTTAGTCAAATGTGTAGTAAAGGATACAACCTTATATTTCATGAAAAATGTTGTGAAATCAAGAAGGAAAGAAGATTGGTTGCAGAAGGAACTAAGACATATGGAAATGTTTATCATCTAAAGGAAGCAAATGAAATAACTTGTTTATTGGCTCAATCTAGAGAATGTTGGATATGGCACAAGAGGATGTGACACATTAACTTTGATAATATGGTGAAGATCAGTTATATTCATGCAATGAGAGATATGCCTAAAATAACAAATCCTAAAAACATTGTATGCTAAGAATGTAAAGTGGGAAAGTAGACAAGAACAAGTTTCAAAAGCAAGGATTATGCTTCTACGAAGACATTGGAGTTGATCCATACCGATCTACGTAGACCTACAAGGACAAGGAATCAACATTGAGGTGAAAGGTATTTCATGTTACTTATTGATGATTACTCTTGAATGACTTGGGTTACATTCTTAAGAGAAAAGTCTAAAGATTTTGATAAGTTTAAGGTTTTTAAAGATAATGTTGAGAATGAAATGAATTATAAGATTAAATGCTTAAGATCAAATAGAGGTTAATTTACTTCAAATTAGTTTAAAACTTTTCGTGAACATAATGGTATTAGGAGACAACTGTCTGCCCCGAGGAACCCTCAACAAAATGGGGAAGTGGAAAGAAAGAATGGAACTGTACAAGAGATGGCTAGGGCTATGATGAAAGATACAAATCTACCTAATATATTCTAGAAGGATGTAGTTCATTCTATTGTCTATTTTCTTAATAGATTGCAATTGAGAGTCAACAACTCTAAGATCCCTTATGAGCTATGGTATGGAAGGCCTCCCACTATTGGATATTTCAAAATATTTGGAAAAAAAATCTATACTAGAAGAGATGAGGAAGACCTTGGAAAGTTTGATTCAAGGTGTGATGAATGAATCTTTCTTGGTTATTCAATGAGAAGTAAGGCTTATAGATGCTACAACAAAATATTGGGAAAGGTGATTGAAAGAACAAATGTTAAAGTGGATGAAGATTAGTGTTAGATCTCACAAGAACCAAAGGTTTGTGGATCTAATATGCCTTCTTGGATTGAAGAAGAAGAAGAGGTGAAAGAAGATAAGGAACGAGATCCAAAAATGACTCTTAAGACCCCACCTAAGTATGTTTATCTAGAAATCATTCTATAGATCAGATAATTGGGGATAAGAATGAGGGTGTACTAACTAGGAGAAGGCTTGCAAGAGCAAGTGAATGGGTGAATTTGTGTTTAATATCAAAAGTAGAGCCCAAAGCCTTTTTAATGCTAGAAAATCTGAAGGTTGGATAAAAGAAATGGAAGAAGAATTTGATCAAATATAGAAGAATGAGACATGGGAATTGGTTCCCAAACCAACTCACAAGAATGCTATAAAAAAAAAGTGGTTGTTCTAAAAATAATTGAATGAAGATGGAGAAGTTGTAAGAAACATGACAAGATTGGTGTGTAAATGCTACTGATAAGTTGAAGGTATTAATTTTGAGGAAAAAAATTCTCCGGTAGCGAGGATGGAGGAAATTAGGATGTTTCTTTCCTTTGCTACTCACAAGAATTTCAAAGTCTATCAAATGGATGTTAGGTCTGCCTTTTTGAATGGCGATCTAGAGGAAGAAGTATACAATGAGAAACTAGATGATTTCCAACTATCAAAAGATCTAGACATGGTATAGAGACTAAAGAAATTATTGTATGGTCTCAAGCAAGATCCTAGAGCTTGGTATGCTAGATTGGATAAATTCTTACTTCAACAAGGTTTCAAGAAAGGTACTACAGATATAAATCTTTATATTAAGGTTGAGAAAGACAAGATTTTGATCTAGTAGTTGTGTATGTTGATGACATCATCTTTGGTGGAGATGATAATATGTGCAATAATTTTGTAGAAGAGATATAGAAAGAGTTTGAGATGTCCATGGTTGGTGAGTTGTTCTTCTTACTTGGGCTTCAAATTTTTTAGCAAGATGATGGTATCTTTATTTCTTAGGACAATCATGTTAAAGATATGTTGAAGAATTTTGGCATGGAAGATTCCAAACTAGTTAATACCCTTGTGGTTACTATTTTTCACTTGAGTGAGACTGATGAGTCTCCAGAGGTTGATCCACATTGTGTAAATTCATTTGAAGTTATGTGTTTTGGGTTGACTAGTAATGTGCTATATGTTTCATCTATATGTTTCCCTGTTTCTAACTTGGGATGATGTGTGCTAATGTGTGTGGTGTTTGGGATCACATTGGAAGATGTAATAAGTTGTTTTTAGTCCTCTCTATCTCTTGGATAGGACTGGTTTGTACCACACTGATGTTTTGTGGTCAACTTGTTGGAATTAATGTTTATCTTCTATTATGTTTGACCTAATTAATGTTTGTGATGTTATGAAGGATATAAATAAAAGATCAAACTAGTTGCAAATTGAGTACATGTGTGTTATGAATTGAATATCAAGCAAAGAAGTGTGAAAGAGTGTGGAAGATAGATCAAATGCACTTGAACACATCAGTCAAAAGAGTGTATTATTGGCATATGTTGTAATTTATATATCTTTTGTATCTTGCTCTGAGATAGTGAGTCTCATCAGGTCCTTGTATCTTTCCCTGAAGTAGTGTACTTCAGCCTATAAGTCCTTTTTGTATCTTTCCCTAAGATTGTGTTCCTTAGCCTTCAAGTCTTGGTTGTGACCCTTTTGTAGTGAGCATTTTATATTCTGAGTTAACTCTCATCATGTTTTTTTCCCTCATTGGGTTTTCCATGTAAATTTGGTGATATCTTGTGCATATGTGTTCATTGTTTTATCTTTCAATTCTAGTGATTTGATTAAGTATTGCTGATCATATTAAAAGATTGAATTTAAGTATTGCTGAAGGGTTTAAGGTTTTATGAGTTTAATTTTTTTCAAATACTGATTCACCTCCCCATCTCAATATTTGGGTGTGTCTAACAACATCACCACCTAAGGTGGCTTAATACATAAGAGTAATAAAAAATTAAATAATAGTTGTTTTACATTAACACATCTCACCTATCAACCATAAAGACTCATTCCCTTGAATGATGAAGGAAATATGTGCACCTAGTGCTAATGTCCATGTTTAATTTTTTAAAATTGTATTTACCTTACTCTATATGCCTTAGTCCTAATTAAATTTTTAAATGTAATTTTCTCAAAACATTACTATAGGCATATTTTCGATGCCTATTTTACCTCTAACACTATCAAATTGCTTATATTTTTGAAAACATATTTTATAAGTGAATTTAAGATATTATGGTAGATGAGTAGGGTGCCAAGTTGAATATTAAATATTTGAGAACTATCAAAGTCCCATTGAGCCATCAATCTATGGATCCTTTGGGATTTTTCCCCTCCTTCAATTTGCCACATCCATTTTTATCATCACATTAGAAATTGATTAAGATAATTTTCCTCACCATATCCATACTCAAAATTTGAAATTTATTCCCCCTCCTAAAAAATATAATCCATACTTCATCATTGTATTTCACTTGCATCCCTCTTTGTGATAATTTCCATATCCCATTTATAATGAGATATTTTATTTGAAGTGTAAAAGTAGAGAAATCAATGTTCTCATTTTTTAGCTTGGGAAAAGGTATGTAAACCTAAAATTCTAGAAGGTTTAGGGATTAAGTCTCTTGCAAAAATTTTCCTTAAAAGAAAAATTAGCTTGGAAAATGTACAAGTCCCCATCCTTTAGATGGTGCAAACAGATGCAGGTTAAATACATAGACACTATACACATGGATCAAAGTATTACCATCTCCAATTCACCTGTGCTATCCTCAATGTGAAATTTAATAATTATGTTTAGAACAATTATAACTTTAAATTTGTAAGGAAGTTAATGTAGTGAAACAACTTCCTACACTAATCTTGAGAAAAGGGTTACACTATTAACTATGATTGCTAATTTTAATTTTCTTAAGTTCTCATTATGGATGATGGTGTGCATGTCTTTCTTCACATGGCCGAATATTATGAGAAATGATGGTAAGC
Source organism: Sequoia sempervirens (assembly GCA_007258455.2). NCBI lineage: Eukaryota > Viridiplantae > Streptophyta > Pinopsida > Cupressales > Cupressaceae > Sequoia > Sequoia sempervirens. Next base: position 464,547,211 of record VDFB02058242.1, on the reverse strand, counting down.
AAGATTTGAATCAAGCTAATGGTACGCGGGTTGGTAGATGTAGGGAACATAACTCAATGTTCTTAATTCTCCTCTACTTCAATTCATTTCTCACACGGATTTTGGGCTCTCCTAGCATTGTCTTGCAGCATTTTCCTTTCACTAATTTTAGAGTTCTCAAGCCGTTACTCTATGCTAACTCTATCGATATGGGTGGAGATAGAAATTGAGTGGAACCCTTCTCGTGCAAAGTTGTCAAGAAGAAGAAGGAGGTTGGGAAGGTGTTGGAGAAAGGAGGGTTAACTCCTTACCTAGAGAAATTACATGGAAACAAAGTCCTTTGAGGTGGCCAAGTCAATTGCTACACCGAAGGGTAAAAATTCTAAGCCTACAAAGGAGTGATGAGCCATGTCTTTGGCACATTTTGATCATACTTTTATAAATACTTTGTTGTTTTTATTATTCTAAAACAAACATTCAGTCTGTTTATGGGATAGATATAAACCTTTTTATGACTTAAATATGATGAGTATATTGTGATAAGAAGTCCCATGATTATTACCTTTAATGTTTTATTAGTCTAATAAATACTTTATAGTTTTGTGTGATCATAAACCTTCCTGCAGCCTCCACTACCAAAACTTCCTGCAGCCATATCTGAAACAATGTTTGCCTTAGTTTAATACTTAATTAATGAATGAATAAAGTAATGGATTGTCTTAAAGGATGAACGTGTTGATCTAACCTTCTTCCTCAGGAAAAAATGGTGAGATATTTTGCAGGTACCATGATTGAAGGAAAGGAATTCAATTTCCACTTGAAGAATTGAAGACCAAATCCATAAAGACTAGTTCAACAACAAAAGATGAGGAGACAGTTTCAACTCATCCGCCATGCAGGGAGAGTGTTCCAGAAATCTAGGCTAGTTGTCTTGGTGGTGTATGAATCCAGGATGATGGCGCTTTAAGACTGCTCAACTAATTTTACTTAGTTCTTCATTGTCATTCACCTCTTTACTTAAGTTAGTTAAATGTAATAAATGCCTCCCGTTTTATAAGGGAAGGTTGGTTAGTAGTTAGGATCAGTTTTCAATAAATAGCCCATTCTCCTTCAGAGAAGGGGTTGAAAAAAAATCGCTTTTGTAATACACTTTTAGTTTTAAAAATTCAGCCAAGAGATTGTGCCATGTACTTGTTTGCACTAAATCAATAAAGCTTATGAAGTTTTTTTCCTAATTTGTTGTCTGATTTTGGCACTACCTAAGGGGGCCCACTTAGGGAATTGTCCTTACTTTTATTCTGCAAGATAGAATAGCTGCATTTTCCTTCATAGAAGTTAATGTGATTGTTCCTGCAGCTGGTGGAAACACAGAGCTGTCAACTATTCCTGCAGCCACTATAGGCAGAATAGGTTATCTTACGAGTTTTTCGTTTCCAAGTAAAGTTAAACAGTAAATTTGTTTCCAGTACTTAAATTTTAGTATAAGGCATTTTAGGAATCATGTATGTCTAGAAGGGTGATTAGTGCATATCTTATGCTGTCCCATTTCAAGTTTACGTCCCTGGGTTGATAATTAAATGAGGTTCTTTAGTAGATCATGACTACCAATTGTGATGTTCAATCCCTGAGTAGAGGAATTCATGATTCCTAGTTATTGAGCTAATTAAAGAACACTACATTTTTGGCGTCATTGTCGGGGATGGTGTCAAACTAAGAACCTATTACAGGCATGCTAGTAAAGAGTTTAATATTTCATTCTTAGTACTTTTAGTTTAGAATTATGCATTTCAGCATCTCCCTAGTTAGTTTACTTTTGTTGTATGCATAGAAGAAGAGACCAATTTGGAAGATTCTCTCGTGGGAGCATAGATATTGAAGAGATTGAACCGAACCTATTCCAAGATGACTCATAGCTGGATGTTGGCCAAGACTTAGTTACTTCATCTTCTTCCTCTGATTCCTCTGAACTAAGCTTTAACCTATCCAAAGAAATAGAATCAAATAATCCACTTGCTCTTGTAGTTCATCAACCAGGAGCTAATCCAAGAATACAACCAAGAATGGAAAATCTTATTTTTCCATTTCCAATCCCTGACCTACATGGCAATAATAACCTCAAGAACATCCCTACCTCTTTACTGCCAAAGTTCTATGGACTTATTAATGAGGACCCTCATACCTTCTTGTTTGAATTTGAAATCCTTTGTAGAAGCTATGACTATACAACCTCATAACACAAGCTGAAATTGTTTCCCTCTACTCTAAAGGAGGCAGCCTTGAGATGGTTCATGGGATTGGGAAGCAATGTAGCTAACACTTGGGATCAAATGAAGACTCTGTTCTTGAGTAAATATAAAGAGTATTGTAGAGGAAAATGATCTGAGAGGAGATGACATCTTCAAAATGTCACAAAAGGAGGATGAAACCTTGGAGGATTATGTGTCAAGATTCTTGTTTAGTGTGCAGAAAAATACCCATCATGAGCTGAATGAGGAATCTCAAAAACTTCTCTTCTTAAGGGGAGTCAATGATACTTGTATGGAGGCTCTTGACCTCATGGCAAGAGGTGATGTCACCCAAAGTGATTGGGATGATATCAAGAAAATCTGTCTCAATTACTCCAGAGCAGCTGTAAAGAAGGGAAGAGGGTTTAGACCTTCTTCTATAAAAGGAAGTGGCTCTGGAGTATCTAAAGTGGAAATTACCAATCTCTTGTCTGACTTCAAGCAAGATATCATCAATGATGTAGCTACTCAACTAGATACTATGCAAGCTAGAAGGAAGAAAGAGGAAGATGAGGCAATGTTAGTTGAATATTGCCCCCACTGCCGATAAAAAAAGAAAGACTATCGATGCAAAGAAGTGGCCAATTTGGAGGTAAAACATCTCCTTATTGAGTTCAAAATCATTGAAGGAGAGGAGGAAGTGTTATTTGTTGCTCAGCGTAGGCCATGGGCCCCAAGACAAGGTATGCCTCAGGATCCTTTGTAAAATTTTGGTTCATATAATAGTCAATGGCAAAACTAGTACCCTCCAAACTATGGGCCATACTCACAGCCTTAGTGGAATAACCCTTGGCCAAATTCCCAGCAAAACCATTGGCAATCCTCACAAGGGAATTGGAAATCACCACAGCAAAATCAGTGGCAGCCTCCACAAGAGAATTGGCAGTAGCCTAACCAATGGAGAGGAGGCCAGCAATGGTCAAATCCACCCACTGGTTTCCTGTAGCAACCACAACAGCAATCCATTATGCCACCTCATGTAGCTAATCAAGGTCATAATCCAAAATCAACCCAACTACTTGCTCAAGCAGCACCTAATTCAAATAACCAGCAACCGCAGTAGCAGCAACAAGTCTATTTTGCTGATCCTAATCATCAGCTTGTCTATGCTCTTAACTTGAATAATATCAATTTACGATCAGGAACCATGCTGCCCACACCATCTCCTCCCATAATCTCAGAATTGCCATCTGAGGATACTGACCAAGAAGAAGATACCAATGACCAAGCCCAACCAAATGAGCCAGTTTAGATTCCATCATTACCTAAGCCATTTGATAAAGTGTCCCCTCCTTTCCCACAAAGGTTGGAAGGTGAAAATGTAAAAAAATAAGAGGAACCTACCTTTGACATCCTTGACCAACTAAAGCATATATGTGTGAAAATTTCCTTGTTCCAAGCAATCAAAGAAGTACCTATCTATGGCAAGGCCATCAAGGAGGCATGTTTGAAGAAACCGGGGAGGAAAAGAAAGACCCTCAAACTATCCATGTCATAGGCCAACTCTCTGACTTAATGCTAGGGAAGCTTAGCATCCCAAAATATTTAGATCCAGGAAGTCTTGTTGTGGAGATCAATGTTAATGGGTTGCAAATTAAGAATGCTTTAGTAGATCTTGGTGCAACTATCAATGTCATGAAAAAGGACCTGGTTGTAAAACTTAATATTTCAGACCTAAGGGCTACACCTATAATATTACAGCTTACTGATAGCTCGACTGTCAAACCTGATGGGGTAGTTGAAGACCTGGTAGTCACCTTGGATTCTTGGGAGTACCCTGGTGACTTTATGGTCTTATCTCCAAAGGCATCATTGGGGGGATACACTGTCATACTAGGAAGGCCTTGGTTGGCTACTGTTGATGCTTGCATTGGTTGTAGGTCAGGTAACATGACAATATTTGATGGATATAGCACAAAGAAGCTTTTCCTCTATTCTCCAGCCCTGCCCCAACTTGAGTCTGGAGAGGTTGTTTGGCCAGATTTGGGAGAAGAAGAGGAAGTGAACTCCGTGGCCAATTTAATGATGATTACCAAAGAGCCTTTCATTGCACAAGAAGAAGAAGAAGATATACTATCCAATATCCTGCTGAATAACTATGGTACTAAATACTTTCATTGTGAAAAAAATTCATGTTCCTTGCAGACTATTCTTCTTCCATCTACATCAGCTCATTATCCTACAACAACTGATTCCTTACACACCTTACTACCCCATGAGGTAGACATGCCATTTATGTCTGAAGTATCTATGGTAGACTTAACCTCCCAAGTTGAGGTAGCTATAGGAAAAACCTTGAGCATTAATAAAAACCTCACCAGTGAGCAACAAGAATCTATGATCAAAATGCTTACCAGTCATAAGTCAACTTTTGCTTGGGAATATGGTGACATGAAGGGTTTAGACCCAAAAATTTGTACACATTGCATATACATTAATAGTGAGTTCAGACCTGTCAGGCAGCCTCAAAGAAGAACCAATCTAGCTTTGAGAGAAATTGTTAAAGAAGAATTGCAGAAAATGTTAACAGCTGGCTTTATCTACCCAATCTCAGATAGTCAGTGGGTTTCCCCATTGGTTATTGTTCCTAAAAAAAGAGGAAAATGGAGGGTATGTGTAGATTACAGAGAGCTCAACTTGGCAACAGAGAAAGATTACTTTCCTCTTCCGTTCATTGATCAAGTTCTAGATAATTTAGCTGGGAAAAAGTACTTCTCATTCTTTGATGGCTTCAGTGGGTAAAATCAAATTAAGATTGCTCCTGAGGATCAAGAAAAGACTAATTTTACATGCACTTGGGGAATGTTTTCCTATTTATTTTTTCCTTTTGGTCTCTGCAATGCACCTGCAACTTTCTAGAGGGCAGTCATAAGTATCTTCTTAGACATCTCATATGATTGCATGGAAATATATATGGATGACTTTACTACTTATGGTATAACATTTGAGGAAGCTCAATCCAAAATGGAGAAAGTACTATAGAGATGTCAAGATCACAACCTATCGCTGAATAGTCAAAAGTGCTTCATGATGATGCAGGAGGGAATAGTACTTGGTCACCATATTTCTGCTACAGGAATACAGGTTGATCCTGCTAAGATTGAGGTCATCTCTAATCTACCATTTCCTTCCAAGCAGAAAGAAGTAAGGAGCTTTCTTAGCCATGTTGGATACTACAAAAGATTCATCAAGGACTTCAGCCAAACAATAGGCCACTTATACAGTCTGTTGAAGAAAGATGCAAATTTTTCTTGGACTGAGGAATGTGAAAAAAAATTCCTTGATTTAAAAGTTGCCCTTACACAGGCACATGTTCTGAAAGGACCTGATTGGTCAATTCCATTTCATATTCATATTGATGCATCGGATTATGCCATTGGAGCAGTGTTAGGGTAGAAGGATGGATCAACAGAACATGCACTCTACTATATAAGAAAAAATTTCCAAGGGGTTGAATTCAACTACACTATTACAGAAAAAGAAATGTTGGCAATCATCTATGCTCTCAATAAATTCAGGCATTACAACACTGGTTATCAGATATTTGTCCACACTGATCATGCAGCAATCCGATATCTCATGAACAAAAGCTCAATATCCGGGAGACTAGCAAGATGGTTATTGCTGATGTAGGAATTTGACATTACAATTGTGGACAAGCCAAGTAAAGCCAATGTGGTTGCTGATTTCCTTTCTAGAATTCAAAGGCAAGATGAATCTGCACTTATTGAAGAATCCTTTCTTGATGAGCACCTATTTGCAATCAAAGTTATTCACTCTTGGTATGCAGATATAGCAAATTATCTAGCCATAGAAAGAACTCCTCCTCAATTCTCCCATAAGGAAAAAAGATTATTAGCAGAGAAAAGCTTTAACTTTTCTTGGATTACAGATTGCATGTTTTATACAGATCCATATCAAGTTATGAGGAGATGTGTACAAGAGGAGGACACTCATGATATACTGCATGCAAGCCATGATGAGCCGTGTGGTGGACATTTTGCTGCCAAAAGAATAGCAATGCAAATTTTAAATACTGGCTACTATTGGCCAACTCTGCATAGAGATGCAGCCAAATATACCAGGAGATGTGACAGATTCCAAAGGATGGGAAGACCAACTCAATCTAATGAGATGCCTCTATTTCCACAAGTTGTCGTTGCACCCTTCGACAAATGGGGACTGGATTTTGTAGGACCAATTGATCCACCTTCCAATGGTAAGTCCTACATCCTTGTATGCATAGATTATGTGACAAAATGGGTTGAGGCTAAACCTATGAAACATGCTAGGGATAATAAAGTAGCTGAATTCCTCTATGAGGAAATATTCACCAAGTTTGGTGTCCGTAGGGGGATAGTGACAGATCAAGGAGCACAATTCACTTCTACACTTATCACAACCTTAGTAAATGAATACAATATAAGGCACAAGAAATCAACTCCTTATCACCCCCAGGCCAATGGCTAGGTTGAGGTCACCAATAGGGACATAGAGGCCATTTTGACTAAAACTGTAGATTTGCATAAGAAGGGCTGGGCCGCAAGGTTATCAGAAGCTATATGAGCCTACCGTACTACATGGAAGACTGCTACAGGATGTACATCTTTTGAAATGGTGTATGGTAAAAAAGTTGTGATGCCAATAGAATTCGAACATAAGACTCTAAGAACAACATTAGAGATGGAAATGGATTTAAAAAATGCACAAAAGGACAGAGTCATGCAGCTTAATGCTCTGGATGAGCTCCGCAAGAATGCCCTGTAGCACACTGAGATGATACAAAATAAGAGAATAAGGTGGCATGATAAATACATCAAGGAAAATAAATTCAAAGCAAGAGATTGGGCTCTGCTTAAAATGACTCATGATATAAGGACAGTCCAGGAAAACTACAAACTAGATGGTTGGGTCCCTATGAGATAGAGGAGGTATTCACCAATGGTGATGTTCAATTAAGGACCATTAATGAGGTCTGATTCAAGCTGCTAGTCAATGGGCATCGCCTCAAGCTCTATTCTAAACCCATTAACAAGGAAACATTTTTGAGATAGTTCGAAATTGAGCAGGATAGCAGTGATCCTACAGCCAAAGGAATTAAGCCTCGGCTGAAATTCGTGGGTCATACATAAATGTGCATACCAAATCATAATAAAGGGGTTATCTAATAAGATCCCCATTCCATTCATTCACTTCATCCACAATCCGTATTCACTCTCTCTCTTCCACATCATCCACCTATCAGTTTCCATATCATCCACGTTTCTCCATGTCATGTATTGCAATGAAGGAGGCCACATCAGATAATTATGGCGATTCTCTCTAGGTATGCTCCACTTCACTTTAAGATTGCTTCAGTTACTGTATTTATTGCATTTAATTTAGTATTAATTAATGTGAATAATTTTCTATATGGTTGCCATTTCCTTCAGCTCATTCGCACGATTGAGCACGTTTTTCTATGATATTATTTTGCCACGTCCTTCTCGCCACCATAAGCTTGTCCCGTCGTTGTCAAGAACCCTCAAACAACCTTTCCTTCCTGTAATAATGAACCTACATGTATTCTATTTATCCATGATTACTCTCTCCCTAAAATATTGAATGATCACGTTGTTTTCCCTATTTTTTTGTCACTTTTGAAAAGAGGTTCAAAATTTTCAGTTGAGGGGAGGGACAAAGTGTTGTAAAATTGCAAAAGGGTTCATTAATTGGGTTACAAGAATTTTTACAGAAGGGTTCATTAATTGGGTTACAAGAAGTTTAGTTGGAAAAGCCAGGTGAGCATTGCTTAATGCATTTGATTACAAAAAAAAAAAGAGGTCAGCCAATTCAGCATGAGCCTACAAACCATAGCATCCTGTTGCCGGATGTGCTGCAAGTACCATTATTCAGGCAATATGGGTGGCTCGATTACTTCCTGAAGCTCAAAACTTTTAATACAGACATTGCAGAGGAATTCACAAGGACATTTCATGATGGGGAAGGAAAAGTGAGAGGCATAACAATCAATGCATCAATTGATAGAATTTCTGAGGTAATGGGATTACCTCAAGTCGGGGAACCATTTCCTAGAGAAAGAGATGCAAGAAGTGCTAGGGTTGAGTTCACTTAGCCAAATGACCCTCCTCTATGGGTAGATAAGCAAGGTGTGCAAAGAATGAGTTTGCCACAGGACTGGGTGTCACGGGCAGGGTATATCATCAAATACATAACCTGTGAAGGTAGGTTTTCAGTCCTACATTCTCATCACTTCAAACTTTTGTCTCATTTGTGCCATGGATTGTTGATGAATATTCCTGACTTTCTTTATAATTTGCTATCCAACAGTGTTGCTGAATTTAAAAAGGGTAGGGTTAACTCTGTATCTCACCACTGCCTTATTAAATTACTTGTTGAAAAATCTGTTCAAGACACATCAAGAATGACCTGGGAGGAATTCACGGTCCAATTCAACCCTAAAATTCAAAATGTAGGACCTAGGGGTGAACCTCTTACATTTAAACAACTAACCTCACAATCTGCAGGCCAAACCTTTGTTGCTATGTCCTCTCCTCAGGAATCATCTGATTCACAGGATGATGTTCCTCTTTCTGGAAGAACTTCCAAGTAGCCGACACAAGGTCCTATCAAAATTCATGAGCCATCTCCCAAGGATAGGAAAGGGAAGTCACCTATTGTAGCAACCCCTGAACCTGCAAAAATAAAGAAAAAGGAGAACTTATCTATTCCTGTAGCAAAACCTTCCAAAAAGCATAAAACAGTTCCTACTTCCATAAGAAGGAGCTCTAGGCTCTAGAACTAGGTAGTCCGCCAAACACTTAATACTACTCTTGCCACACCGCCTTCAGATCCTTCTAGTCCTAAACTGAGAGAAGAAGAACTTGTTATCAAGGAGGTTGTGAGTACCCCTGAAGGGGTTGGCCTGAATAAGTTGGTTGCCATTGCAGAGTAGCTATAGGAAGATATGGAATGTGATGAGAAGGAGGAAGAGCCAATTATGTTTCCATCAGAAGAAGAGCAAGGTAAGGTGGATGTGTTTGATGAAGTACAGGAGACACCTGTAGTGTGCTATAATCATAGACCACCACTCCATGTCACAAACTTTGCTGTAGGAATGGCATGTTTTCAAGAACTTCAGCAACAACAACTACCTCTGCACTTGAAATTGAGAGACTACAAAGGATAATCCAGAACAAGAATCTGGAAATTGCTAACTTGAATGACACTCTCAACCAGATGGTAGAGCTTGTTCCAAAATTGATGCAATGTCGTGTACCTTCACCTATCTATGCAATGTATCTCAAGGAGCTGTATTTGAACTTCCAACTAATTAGAGTCTGGAAGGGTAAGAATCCTTCTTTGGATACCCCTGAGGAATTTTATGAAGCATACAGGGATTCACCTCTGCACATCAAGAACCTCCTGTGTGAATTTTATCTGCATAATTTGGCTGTATCCCAGGATAAGGAATGGAATCCCTTATTTTATGTCGGTGATATTCATATCAGTGCTCTAATCTCCTAGATCACTAATGAAATAAGCAGAGGAGAACAATTTGATAGCCATATGCATGATGAAGTAAATATGCCATTGTCTGTAAGAAATGAATCTAGTAATGGAATGGGCATTTACTTTGATTGGAAGAAATTGTGGAGAGATGAAAGAGCCAGGCCACTGATTGAGCCTCTAAGATAAGAGGTATTTTCTCAATACTCCCAAATTATAAACAGTGATTTTAATGCTGCAACCTTGCACATTCAAAACAGATGGGAGCATCTTTCATTTCAATTAAAGAAAGCAGAACCACATACTCCCAATACCTTGTATGCAACAACCAGAAGGGCAGAGAGGTACATGAGGAATTCCAGAACAAAGAAGGAGAATTGGTTGCCCTTAGTTATGCAGCCGCCTATTCTCCTATAGCCATTATTGGCTATATAGGGGGATAACAACACTTATACCAGAAGTTCTGAAGATAATAGATGGCAAAGGCTGGAGGCAATGCGAGCTTACTTCTGGAGATCTGAGAGAGTTTTCCAAAAGAAAGAATGCTAGACTTGCTGAAAGGTCCAGCAAGTAGTTGGTTGAGGGGAGTGATAAGCCAAGTCTTTGGCACATTTTGATCATACTTTTATAAATACTTTGCTATTATTATTATGCTAAAACAAACATTCAGTCTATTTATGGGATAGATATAGACCTTTTTATGACTTAAATATGATGAGTATATCATGATAAGAAGTCCCATGATTATTACCTTTAATGTTTTATTAGTCTGATAAATACTTTATGGTTTTGTGTGATCATAAACCTTCCTGCAGCCTCCACTACCAAAACTTCCTCCAGCCATATCTGAAACAATGTTTTCCTTAGTTTAATACTTAATTAATGAATGAATAAAGTAATGGATTGTCTTAAAGGATGAACGTGTTGAGCTAACCTTCTTCCTCAGGAAAAGATGGTGAGATATTTTGCAGGTACCATGATTGAAGGAAAGGTTTTCAATTTCCACTTGAAGTATTGAAGACCAAATCCATAAAGACTGGTTCAACATCAAAAGGTGAGGAGATAGTTTCAACTCATCCACCATGCAGGGAGAGTGTTCCAAAAATCTAGGCCAATTGTCTTGGTGGTGCATGAATCCAGGATGATGGCACTTTAAGACTACTCAACTAATTTGACTTAGTTCTTCATTGTCATTCACCTCTTTACTTAAGTTAGTTAAATGTAATAAATGCCTCCCATTTTATAAGGGAAGGTTGGTTAGTAGTTAGGATCAGTTTTCAATAAATAGACCATTCTCCTTCAGAGAAGGGGCTGAAAAAAAATGCTTTTGTAATACACTTTCAGTTTTAGAAATTCAGCCAAGAGATTGTGCCATGTACTTGTTTGCACTAAATCAATAAAGCTTATGAAGTTTTTCGCCTAATTTGTTGTCTGCTTTTGGCACTACCTAAGGGGGCCCACTTAGGGAACTGTCCATACTTTTATTCTACAAGATAGAATAGCTGTATTTTCCTTCATAGAAGTTAATGTGACTATTCCTTTAGCTGGCAGAAACACAGAGCTGTGAACTGTTCCTACAGCCACTAGAGGCATAATAGGTTATCTTACGAGTTTTTCATTTCCAAGTAAAGTTAAACATTAATTTTTTTTCCAATACTTAAATTCTAGTATAAGGCATTTTAGGAATCATGTATGTCTGGAAGGGTGATTAGTGCATATCTTATGTTGTCCCATTTCAAGTTTACGTCCCTGGGTTGATAATTAAATGAGGTTCTTTAGTAGGTCATGACTGCCAATTGTGATGTTCAATCCATGAGTAGAGGAATTCACGATTTCTAGTTATTGAGCTAATTAGAGAACACTACAAGGAGTATGAGACTGCCTTTGAAGAGGAACCGACCAACAAAAAAGTGATGAAAAAGAAACTTATTTTGGAAAAGGAGTCAGATTCAGAGGAGAATGTGGAATTTGTCTCAGATTCACTTGCTTCTTTGGAGGTGGGTCCTCAATCGCCTACTGCGGGAAAGAATAAAAAATGGGAGCCTTGTGCTAGCGAGGGCTATGTGACTTGTAGTGATTAGGTGGCTATTGATTTTCTAAGTAGGGGTGTGAAGGAGAAGAATGATTTGTATGGTGAGGCTTCTTCGCTGCTGTAACCAAGCAGAAGGAGCTAGAGGAGGGAAGTAGGAAGAAACAGGTTCTAAGGACTACAAGTCAATTATTGGAGAGGGAATTTCCTCTCACTATAACAGGTGGTCTGGATGTTGATGAATCTATGAGTGTTAACCTAGACTTGTAGCATAAAGGTAAGACTGGGGTTGTTGGTGGTTTGATTGGCGTGGATACCCAGGATGTAGAATTAGAGAGGTAGAAGAAAAGAATGGTTGCAGCAGAGGGGATCAAGCGAGTTCCATCTACAAAATCAAGACTTCAGTTGCTGTTGGGAAAGGTAAGGAAATCTCTGCTAGTCAGGATAAGGTTAGCTCCTCTAAGGAAGAAGATGATTTGGGGAAGGGGGTTTTTAATATTGATAGAGAAGAAATGTTTGATGTGCTAGGAACTGCTCGTGAGGGTTCTATTGTTTTGTTCAAATTGTTTAAATGGTCTTTTCATGAACTCAATAAAACTAATGTCTAAGTTAGGGGTGTGGTGAGTAAGGCTGAAGAGTCGTCTGTCTAAAACCAGATAGATGAACTGTTTGATTCCTTAAACATTGTGGCGGAGGAAACTCTTAAGATGAATTTTTTTTTGAAAGGTAGAATCCTCACCCTTGAGGATCAAATGGAGAAAATTTGGGCTACTGTGATGAGGGGTGGGGAGGTGTCTAAATCTTTCGTTAAATTTGATTTTGTTGGTGTGATTTCTCCTGTGGTTAGTGACAAGAACCGTAAATAAATTGTTCATGCTAAAGAGATCAGTGTTGCTGGTAAGCTAATGGAGGAGGAGGGTGTTAGTGAGAAGGGTGTGAAGAAGGGTAATTTTTTTTATTACTAAGGTGAATACAGATGGACCTGGTGCTAAAACTAGAAACAAGACTAAAGCTCAGGTTGGGGCTTTTGGTAAAGAAATGCTTGATGTTTTCGATGATGCTCAAAAGGCTATGGCGAGTGATGTGGAGGTGACAAATATTCTGAAAAACATGTAGTGTTGCTAGTTGGGGTCCTCCCTTTTGGCTGACTTTTTGCTATTGGTTCGCTAATGATGGGCTGATTTTTTACTTAGTGTTGTTTTCTTTAGTTTCATCTGATTTATTTTGTAAAGGGTTCCAGGCCCATTCAAAACTTGTATTTTACCTCTAATCAAAAACATAAATAAAAATAAATACCATGTATACCACAAAATAGTGATCTACATGGGAAAAACCATTTCAGTAGAAAACCTTCACACTCTAAAATTTACCCAATACAAATTAAAAACCAACATTACAATATATTTGTAGAGCAAGCTTCTCATAGGAGTATCACTAACTAGAGATCTAAAGGCAACTCAACAAGTAATAGACTAAATCACACACAATAAAAAATGCAATGTAGTTATAGGGTTTCCTTCTAAGGTAATACACACCAAAATAATCTCTACCATTAGATCTATGACCTAATAATGAATGATCTATATTTGCAATGAAGAATAATATATTAACCTCCCACATTGCAACCCCCATGCTCAATATATCAACCTATTATAATTTCAAGGTTGAGACACCATTTTTCTTAACATTCTTTTGCTTGTCAAATACCTTATAGGAGAAGAGATGGGATCAACACCATAATTTAATTTCTACGGGCTGAGAGGTCTATAAACTTTCAACACCATCTAAACTTGTTTGTGCTCATAACATAGTTAGAGAATTTGTAACATTCATCAAATTTTCTACCTTAAATAGATTTACCCTACTATCCTTGACCATATATCTAACAAAATTATATTGTACATACATCTATGTTCTTGGTCCTTGCATGAAATGTCAAGTTCTTAGCTAGGAAGATCACACTTCAACTGTTGTTGCACCTTATGTTATTTTTATATATAAACATTTTTTTTAAGACAAATGACTTATTTACAATCATGAGTAGCTTCCATATACTTAGTTTTAGTAGCGGACACAAAAATCATAACTTGTCTCTAATTCATCCAACTTATTGTACCACCAAATAAAGTAAACACATAAGAATTGGTGGATCATCTTCTATCAACATCACCTACCCAATTTAAATCCTTATAACTATGAATATCAAGGGAAAGCTTGTCTCCTATCAAATTACCATGATAACACAAGAAATAATTTGAGATACCTTAAAAATGTAGTTATACTTGAAGCCTCTTTTAATTTTATCTCAATGGATTCTACCAATATTAGATGTATATCTAGAAAGAACTCCCATTGCTTGGGAGATGTATATTCTAGTGCACACCATAGCATGTACATCGAACTTCCAATTGTACTCTAGGAAGGTACTTTTCTTATGTCTTCCATCTCCAATGGGGATGTTGGACAATTGAAACATATAACTTTTTTCTAATTGTAAAATGAACACAAAATGGGCTATAATATTGAGTACATTATACCTCTATAAAATTGAATTGAAATACTTACTTTGACCAAGCTATAGCTTTCTATTCACTCTAAATTTTCTAATTTTTATTTCAAGAATATTTTTATCTACACCAAGATATTTCATTTCTAATTTAGATACAATTTGAAATTGTAATTCTTACATCATCCCTTTCCCTTTATAAATAAATAACATCATCAACATATAATGCCATAAATTAGAAACAATCAACATCATTTTTTATAATATACATAGTGATTTGATTTAGAATACTCAAATACAAAACTCAACAAATATGTATCAAATTTCTAGTACCATAACCTAGGACTTTTTTAAATCCATACAAATATTTCTTCAATTTACAAACCAAATTATTTTTACCTTTCACCATGTAGTACTCTGGTTGTGTCATATAAATATCATCATCCAAATCACCAGGAAAGCAATTTTCACATCCATTTTCTCAACCTCTAGATAATAAGCATCAATAATACAAAAAAGATCTAATAGATGTCATTTTTGGAACAAGAGAGGATATCTCACCATAATAAACATCATCAACCTAGGAGTAACCTTTTGAAACCAACCATGTTTTATACTTTTCAATACCTCCATCTAAACCAATATTTTTCTTGAACACTCATTTGCATCCATGTTTTTCTCCATTAGGAAATGGTACTAGATGTTTTAAATAAAGTGTGACACAACTATGTAACCTTTTGAAACCAACCATGTTTTATACTTTTCAATACCTCCATCTGAACCAATATTTTTCTTGAAAACTCATTTGCATCCATGTTTTTCTCCTTTAGGAAATGGTACTAGATGTTTTATATAAAGTGTAACATAGCTATGTAACCTTTTGAAACCAACCATGCTTTATACTTTTCAATACCTCCATCTAAACCAATTTTTTTCTTGAACACTCATTTTCATCTATATTTTTCTCCTTTAGGAAATGGTACTAGATCCCATGTATCATTGTTTTTCAATGTTGTTATTTCTTCATCCATAGTAATCTTCTAATATTTTTAATAATTCATACCTAATGCCTCTTCTATAGATTTGGGTTCATCTATGTTAGCATTCAAAACAAAAATACATTTCAGGTGGTTGTCTATGCCTTGTAGACCTTTGAACAAGTTGAGTTGGAAGTTCTTCTTACTCTTCTAAAGATTCAAAGCTACATGAGCTCTCCTTAACTTCTTGTCTATCTAGAGGCCTCAACTCAACTTTCTTAGGCATAGAAGGAAGATGAATAATATATTTTTGTTCAATTTATTTTGGTAGTAATATAATATAAGAAAGCTTAGTTTCTCTAAAGATAACACATCTACTGTATATTACCTTATGTACTACAATATCCCAAATATTGTATCCTTTCACACCATAATTGTACCCATTAAAGATAAATTTCACAACCTAGTTCTCCAATTTTTTTCTTCTCCTTTGGCACATGTGTATACATGTCTCACAACCAAAAAATCTATAATGTCTCAATGAAGGCTTGTGACTCGACCATGCCTCCATAGGTTTTTTTTATCAATAATTGATAATGTAGGAAACTTGTTAATTAGGTAGAAAGTAGTGAAAAAAATTTCAGCCCAAAACCTTTGTTCCAAACTAGTACGACTCAACATAATCCTAGCTTTCTCCATTAGTGTCTTGCTAATTATTTCTACAAATCTATTCTGATGTGGAAAATTCAAAGTTTTATTTTGTCTAAAGATTCCATAATATTTATATAATATATCAAAATCATTAGAGAAAAATTCACCACCATTATCAATATTCAAATATTTTATTCTCTTTCTAGTCTACAACTCAACCATTACTTTAAATTCTTTAAATAGACTAAAAATATATATTTACTTTGTAGAAAATATACCCATGTTCTTCTACTATAACCATCCATAAATGAAACATAATATGTGGATTTTCCAATGGAAATAACATCTCTAAGGACCGAACAAAAGAGAATGAATAAGATCCAACACACCACAACATTTATGAAACGTTGATTAAAACTAATACAATTCTTTTACCATAAATGCAATGCTCATAGAAATCAAAATAAATATTACAATCTATCAACCCTTCAATAATATTTTTATATTTAAAGGTCCTTAGACCCTTTTCAACAATGTGGCCAAGTCTTAACACTCTAACTTTGTTAGGGTTTCCACTCCATCTGGTAAACATTGCATATTTTTAAAACTATGTAAGATTAAGCTTACAACCAAACAAGATGAAGTGGCTTTGTGAGGAATTTGAGAATTTGCAACCTTGTTCTCAGAAGAACTGTTAATGTGCACATAGCATAGGCTTGGAGGAAACTACATATTTGCACAATTTTTTTTAGCAAGGTTGTCAATTTCCAATATATATACTCTAACAAAAGCTAATTTAAATGATAAATATGTATTGAAAAGGGAAAATATTACCTCATACAAACTCATGCCTTGCGTGAGTGGGCCCCAATAGTAGGTAAGATGGTCAAGTTTCTCAAAATCCATTGGTAAATTAGCAACATCCAACAAAATTCTAAGGTATCTGAGTTGTTTAAATGATTTATGACATTTCTCTCTAAATCTTATTTGTGACCCATCATAACTTAGCACTCTTAAGGAATTGCTCATAAAATTTAGATGATTTTCATAAATTATGATTGGAGGTTGGTTATACTTTTCATTTAAAAAGATGCCTTTTAAATTTATATGTTTCTACATGAAAATAAACCTTTTATATGGTTATGATTGTGATAACAAATAAAAAAATACATTTTTATGATATTGATAAGAGACATTGTAAGTATGACATACCTCTTCATCTTTCAAGAATTCTAATAAAGTCTTAGGATATGTGATTCTCTTTTTCTCTGAAATATTTTTACCTCTTGCTTGAATTATGTCATGAAAAATCACATCACCACCTTTAGACGTCTTGACGAATGCCACATCTTCTAGAGCTGTGAATTCCATATCTCCAACTATGTATGCCACATCTTCACTCTTCTAATAATGACATGTGAAGAATATGATATTTAAAAAATCCTCTCTCACACATGGTGAGAATATGTAGTAAACAAAATCAACCATACACTCACTTAGATCTCCCTCTTCCACCTCCTATCCTTCTCTAATCATATCTACTATTCCTATATTATTTACATTTCTAGTATTTATAACTATTTACAAACCAAATATTTCAAGCAGAAGAAAAATGCCACCACAAAGCTTGAGCAGTGGGTTCATGTTTCATTCATCATTGTACTCCCAAACCTTCTTCAACAAAATCCTTCTAGCCTCTACCACTAGAAGAGGAATGACTACATATTCTTAGAGGTGGATATTCCTATCGAAAAATATGTCACTCTCTCAAATATTTCAATTAGTGACAAGTATTATGCTCTTGGGTGGAATCAAATGGCACAAGTCTGGAGGTAGAAGTTGTTTCAAATTTGTTTCTTGAGAGCATTGTCAATGTATAGAAATAAAGGCTTATTAGGATTCTCTATAGAAAGCGACTCAATCATTCCCTGATTTTGGTCACAATCATCCAATTTCACATTCTCATCAAACAATCGATATAAAATCTATTGTTGGAGTACTTTGAGATCATTATTGTTACAATTTTGTTCCATGTGAATTTTGCAATGCTTATAACTTTGGAGGTCAATACATGCATAAATGTCAATGGCTAGAGTCGTCTTTCCTATCCCTCTAAAACCATGGACAACTACAACCCATGTCAATGTATGTTGTGCATTTAAATCTAAATGTCAAATTACTTCATCTCATGCACTTTCCATTCCAACAATAAATTTTATGGAAAAATTCAATCAAAGTTTGCAGCAAAACTCAAAACATAAGATGAAAAGATCATTAAAATTGGAAAACATCCTATTGCCCATCATGTATGCATAGAGTTCTTGTGACTAAGGAGCAATCTTTGGAACTCTTCTCGCTATGCGAATTATACCCCACAATTGGAGATCATTGTACAAATGGTCTATTTTGAATGAAAATGATTTAAAGTACCGACATTGACTGAAGTAGTAAGAAATCTTCACATAATTCAAATACTGGATTAAGTTGATTAAATAAAGTGTTCCCAAATAAATTTAATAGACTTCAACCTTGCTTGTCTTTATGTAAAAGCAAAACTCTTTCAACCTTTCTAAGTAAAATTCTTATTGTTTTAAAACATTATTCTCAAACTATTTTAACTATATATTTATATATCACACATATGTATGTATATATACACACAAATATGTATGTATGTACATATATGCATATAAATTTATAAGAGAAGATCTAGTAGTTGAACATCTTAACTTGACATCTCTCAAAATATTTTATGAAAATTTTTAATTACTCTTATATTTTCAAAACAACTTACTTGACAAATCCCTTGCTTATAACTAAGGTTTCAAGTCCAGATAATCAAATATGGTACTTCATCAACATGTTTTCATTGAGGTGTCCAAAATAACATCAAATAAAAGTTAAACCGATAGTTGTGCACTAAATCATGTTTTATTGGTGCATTGATGTGGCGTCACATGATTTGTGTTGTTTTAGATCTCAAGAATACATTTCATTCCAATATAAGTACTTATGATCATACTAACAACTTCAAAGTCATGACTACTAGTGCTATAATATTAGAAATATTGGACATTAAATCAACAAATTTATGATTCTTATTGGAACATGTTCAAATACTTGATCCTCTCTCACATATTTCATTTAAAAATTTCCCTCATTTTTATTAATATTATGAACCAATATTACAAAATACAACAAAAATATTATACCTATATTTTATATAGAAATTTCTTTCATTTTTTATTGATATTATGAATGGAATTTTTTTTGACAACATATACTTTTCAATTGAAAGACAGTTAAATAATCAAGTTTCCCTAAAAAATAGGGGTTAACATCAAATTTTAGGCTTACTTCTTACTGGTACTAGCACTTGCACCAAGGGGTGCAAGGGTTACATCAATAGAATACTACATGGAAACAAACATGGTAAGGAGGTGTGGTTTGAAATATATGCAATCTTGTTTGTAAAATTTACAAAATGTTTGTAATACATATTTGGTGATAGCAACACGAGTGAAATATTTGTAGATATTTCGTTTGTGGCGATTGTGTAGTTGATGATTCCATGCGGTAGAATGAAGTGCCCTTCCACATAGTTTCTTGGTTGTGAATGCATTTTGTTCTTACACAATTATAGAAGAAGTTAGCAGACATACATCATAAATGCATACATGGTTTTATGTAAATGATACAAGTTGTATAAAAAGTGAAGGTAGGCATTAAGGAGAGGAATTGTAGGTGTGACAATATGAGATTGGTAGCATGGTAAATGCAGTCAATGTAGAAGTATATGAATATAAAATATCCATCTGCATGCGATGAAGTTGAGTACATATACAAATACAAAGTTGTATAATAAGATGGCAAGAAAAAGGAAAAAGTGAAAGTATATGTATAGAAGGGTGAAACTAGTATGTGTACCTGTACTTATCATAATGAGAGTAGATGTAGTTGGGACTCTTCCTTTTTTCTAATAATTATGTATGGATTATTTTTCATTCCTAAATATTAATTGAAGGTAAATGGTGGATCTATCCAAAGGAAAGTTATTTATTTAACTCTACATATAGTTGTAAAATTTAACCCTTGTCTTTCTATTTTACCTATATCAATTGTTTCTTTGTTGAACATTAGTCCTTGGAATTTATATATGGTAATTTCTCATGCCATGGAGAGGGGTATTTGTCTATGAGTACCTAGAGAGATGGGTGTAATTGGTTATTTCTTGGGGCATCTTGGTTCCAAGGTGGGCCAAATGATGTCATTGAAATCCCACCCTCTTGAGGATAGCCAAATGTTCATCCATTATACTCGCATTTATGGGTCAAATTAGAGATTTTGAAAAAAATATGGTGAAAGACATTTCCTTAGCTTCCTATGTCCCTGAAACAATCCTGATTTCTAGACAATGTTTGAAAAAAGGGTGAGTACACATCTCTTGAGATCATAACTTTTTTCCACTAATCCCAATATTTAAGAAAGTGGGTCTAGACGTGATGCAATTATATGGTGTTATAAGCTTTTAAAAATTGGCTCAATGTCATAGATTATGGAACCATCCAAACATCAATTCGAGCCTTGGTTCTTTCACTTTTTTTTTGTTATATTATTTTTACCTCTTGTCTATTTCCCCTTATTTTGAAGTTTATATAAAGATAATTTGCTAGGGAATTGCAATGTAATGGTAGCAGCCCAAGCATTTGTATTAATATGACTCAAGTTCAAATCTTGCCACTACAATGAGGTGGACAATATTTTTGAACACATGGCAAGGAGGTGGCCTAGAATTTATAAATTATGTTTGGAAAATGAGAACTTATATAAGGTTTAATAATTTTATAGTGTTTCATGAACACCACTTTTATGATATAATCATCTTCTAGCATTAGTGTCTTCATGGGAAACTATTATACATGCATACAAGATCCAAATGTATATTGTACATAGAAGAATATCAATGATAAAGATTGTAAGCATGCACTTTAAAAACACTATGATACAAGAGTGAAGTTAACATGCACAAGTAACAAGTTTGGCAGGCGAAATATACCCCTTCTTGATTGATGAAACATTCAAAGAAATATTTAACATTGAGATCACAATGCTGAGATTTCTAGATTGTAACAGTGTATGATTTTTATTGTTATGGATTGTGAAAAGTACATGTTAATAATTAAGATCACATCAAATGTTTAGAAATACATTCAATTTTGTATTAATAAACAAAAATTAGCAAATCCTAGTTACTTGTATACTTCAAAAATATACATCGTTTCATTTTAATTATAATTTGGTTAACCATAGCAATAATAATCTCACTTGAAAAGAAATCTTAAACATTGAGATTGCATTAAATATTTGGAAATGCATTTTCAGGTTTGTGTTGATTCTACAACTGTAGCTAAAGAATCTTTTTGTCGGGCTCCTACTTTTCAAAAGTATCAATAGCAACCTACAATTCACCAGTGCCTCCAGCTGCCCACATTGTGCAAATATATACACCTACAACAAAGCCTGTTAAACGTCTTGCCACAACCATGTTCTTTGTTCTACAAGTCGGGCTAGAGAATTCAGACATAGCTCAAACCCTAGGATAGTAAAGATTTAATATATGAAGATGGTGTTAGACAATTATATGTCCAAAATTACAACAATAATGAATGGTGGAAAAGTACAACTACCAATTTTTAGTACTTAGGGCCTAAATAATCATAAATTGCAACGAACAAAACTAAGAAAGAGACCAAATAACATGCAAAATATGCCACAAAGTAGATTATTACATGCTAAA
Source organism: Sequoia sempervirens (assembly GCA_007258455.2). Classification (NCBI taxonomy): domain Eukaryota; kingdom Viridiplantae; phylum Streptophyta; class Pinopsida; order Cupressales; family Cupressaceae; genus Sequoia; species Sequoia sempervirens. Next base: position 464,525,478 of record VDFB02058242.1, on the reverse strand, counting down.
TAATCATAACCACAATGAGTGGCACATCCTTGTTGTCTTGCATGAACAAAGTAGATTATTACCCAGTTTAAGCAACTAGAACAATAAAAGTAGAAGAATGCATCACAAAACAAGGGTCTAAGAGAATTATCCAAAACAACACCAACAAGAAAGAAAAAAGGGTATCCAAAACTTGCCTGTTAAAACCTAAAAGATGACATGAATTTTTCATGAGATAACCCTAAGCTTTTATATTGAAGACTTATTTTCAAATAGCTTATAAATAATATACATGTTCAATAATACAAAGATTAAAAAATAAATTAATACATTTTATTTTGAATTTGATATCCTAAACAAATTAAATTAATTTTAGGAGTTTAATCATCTGAAATGTTGTATTCAAAGATGTGCAAATTTTCTGCATTCAAGACTTAGAAAATGGAAAAGAAAATTCTAATAATAATAAAATTAAATAAGGCATGCAAACAAGTTTACCATATAAAAATCCCTCAATTAAAGATGTAACATTTTCTTTTTTAATATTAGAGAGGTGTCTGTGACCCACCCCAACGGCCCAACAGCCTTTACCTTGGACATCAATTAAAGATGTAACTTATTTACCTGAGAGTGTTTGTAGTGTTGAGCTCCTCCAATGGAAGAGAACAAGAGCCGATTCCAAGGTCAAAATGATTGTTCACCCAATATCACATCCTAACGCTCTTTACAGAACTCTTGCAGATCTCTGCACTCACCACATCCTTCTCAAGTAAGCACACATAAATCTAAGAAAAATACAAGCCAAGTAGAATTAATTACCTGAAGAAAGTGACTCCAGAGACCTAGCAAATATGATAGTAGTCTACAGCTCCTTGCAATAATTGTAAGTTGCTTAGAACAGGGTATGGACATGCATCAAATCATAAAACATAATTTCCTTTTTGTTAGATGTTTCAGTCGTCAGCATTGATGGATGGATATAAAAATAAGTAAGCAGAGGCAAGGCTGGAATCTGATTTCCAAAATGGGTTCTCTATGCTACATCATCGGTTAACAAGCAATCCGTCCTCATGAGACCTCTAACAAAATCAAATCATTAAACAAATCAAATCCACCGATTCTTGCAGATTTCACATAAAATTTGCTTAAATAACTGAACTCACCTGAAAATTTTGGCGGTTGCAAGTTGGGAGGTGCACATGCTGCATCCTACAACAATGCACTCGACTGCCTCATTTAGTTTCTCCTTCTGCTCTGGCATTTGCTCATTCAATTTCAAAACTTGCTTCCCAAGATCAACAATAGCTTTCAAAATTTCAAGGCACTCTCTTTGGTTGTTAGACATATCACTATATCTCGCCAATACAAATCCCACCACAGAAAGTGCTGACCCCACCCAATGAATTTTCCCAGCGCCTTTGAGCAAATTTATGATAATTTTATCTGCCTCTGCATATAGGCCATCCATGGAATCTTTCTGTACAGAAAAAGCCATGATATGTAAGCAAGCTATGACAATCAACAAACAATTAATATATAGTTTGTTCCCCAGATTTGTAAAGTTACAGCCACCCATTAATTTATAACTGCCACAGATACATTGAGTTTTTTTCAAAATTTAGATTTGTATAGTTACGAAATGAAAACGTTACCTTTTCTGGATGTCTGCCAATGTGTTTATCTACAAACTCCGGGATTGTTTGGCCATCCTGGATATATGACCTTAGTTCCTGAACTAGAACCTCCTTCACTCTTCTCTCCCGACTGCTTTGGACAACAATACATTCACACTAAATGGCCGGGCTTAACCGGCACACTCTAAGGGTACACTCCTTAGGTGGTCGGGCCCACAGCCTCTTAACACCCGTGACTTTCCCGTTTCTTTAAATCTGTGACTTTCCGGGTCAGAGTGAACGAAGTCGTTTCCGTTCCGGATATTATAAAAAGTATTAGGGGAGAGGATCCAATAGTTGAGCATGTTCCAATAGTTGTGATAGTAGTTGTTAATATAATGCCCAATAGTTGTGATAGTAGTTGTTTATATAATGCCAATAGTTGTGACTTGACTACCCATAATTAAACAAAATGTATTCTTTTGATCTAAAAAGTAACCAATCTTGTGATGCCACATCAGCGTTCAACTCTCCATGATGTGAATGCACAAGTATTGGTAGCACTTTTTATTTGGGCCTTTTTAGACACCTTGACAAAAAGCATGCTGATGTGGCATCATATTTGATGATGTGGCCCTGAAACGAAAGTTATAAGCAGGGACTTGCCAAGTAAGCTGCTGTAAAAAATTGGGAGTGATTTGAAATTTCCACGTAGGATAATTAGAAGCGCGAAGTTAGGGTGCACAACTATTGGGTCCTCTCCCCTACCCCTCTCACTTATGAAACAACGATAAGAGTATTAATCTTTCGTTATATTTAAAATAGACTCCAAGTTTTTATCCTCCGAGCTATAAGAGTATTATTTTTAGTTTTTGACATTTTAGATTTTTAATAATTATTAACAATAAATTATTAATAATTAATATTATTAAAAATAATTATATATTTTTAATTTTAATTTTTAAATAAATTTATTAATAATTAATATTGTTAAAAATAATTAAATATTTTTCAATTTTATTTTTTAAATAAATTAACTAATTACAAATTATTCATAATTGATATTTAATAATATTTTAATATTAAGTATTTTTTAGATTTTAATTTTTGAAATAAATCTATTAATAATAAAGTATTCATAATTGATGTTTAATAAGATTTATTTTAAAGATTTTTAGATGATAATAATAATAGATAATCAACAATCAATAATAATTAAAAATTAAAAAAATAATTACTAATAATAATTAAATTATTAATAAATTATTAATTATAAATCAATTATAAATAACAAATTCTAATTAAAATTATTAAAATAATCAATAGTAAATTATTGATTATTAATTATTCAAAATTAAAAAAAATTAATTACATATAATAATAGTAACATTAATAATAAATTATAGTTAAAAATCAATTTTAAATAACAATTTTAATTAAAATTATTAAAACTAATCAATAATAAATCATTTGACTAGTTCTACATGTTACAACCTATATTGATAAACTATTTTTTTAATCTTTTGCATGCCTTTAATTGGAATTTATAATTCAACATAGAACACAAAGTGTCTAGATTCTACAACTCATACATTGCAAACAAGATTGTATTGAAACTATTCAAGACTACACTAGACTCAATTCTTATCCTTAATTGTGCCCATGGAATTTCATCATCTAAATTATATACTCCAACTTATCTTTTTAAAATACCTATTACCCCATATCCAAGAGAAACTACTTTTTAATTGTTACACTTTTCTTTTGAACCTAATTAGGGAGCAATTGAAGTTGATCAAAAACTCATATGACTTGGGGGAACCTTCTCTTCTCATCTTATTGATAACATCCATGATTATTATTTGTATGTTTCTTCCTTTATCCTAATTGATAAACCAATGTAAATACATCATACATTACATAATGATCTGATCTTCATTTCTCTCAATGAGATGCCTATCCTTTAACTCCTAATAACAATTATATGAAAAATTATGATATATGTGTTCCACCTCCTATTATCCACTATGCTTCTATAATCAATTTATTTTGCAACTATTTCATCATATTTTCTCCTTTCCATTTTTATGTACCCCTATTCTTCAATCGAAAGACTTCATGGATGCCTCATTTTTTATGATGATTTGATGGTTGTTGATCCTCTACCCAATTGATCTTTTTTTTACTCACTTTGTGTTTCCTTTTCACTCTTCTTCTCTCTAGCACGACTTGGGCCATGATATAGAGCAATAGATCTCATCAATGGTGTTACTAGTTTATGCACCAAGATGACCAAGATTTTACCTACACTCTTATTCCCACATGCACCTATCTAGTCACACATTCATCTATCATCTTCACTATTCCTAGTAGCTATCTTGTTGTAGATATTACAATAATTCACTTCATCCATTAAATTCAACTTAGTATGATGAGTTCAATGAATTAGTCACTTCGGCCTTAAATTCTTGAGCCCTTTTCACTTCTTACTATAGTCATTATACTCTCATATGACCCCATGATAAGAATGGAATCCATTCTCATGTCCATGAGTACTCTTCCCTTCTATTTTCCCAATACCTAGAACTAATCAATGGCCCTTAAAACCTTATAGAAAATCAACTTCTTCCTCTCTTTCCTCATCTAGTATTAAGTGTAAAAAAATAATGTTTATGTCCACAATAAATAAAAATACATAAAAACTTGGTAAAATAAAAAATAAAAAAATAAAAACATGTAAAGCCTAAGAGAAATTTCAAAGCACCTCAAAGGTACTTATCTATAACAAATTATTCATCTAGATCAAGATGTTATAGCTTATTTTTCTTTGTTTCTATCAATGATCCATGCATGAGCTTCATTCTAGGATGAGTTGCTAAGCTATGGTTCCTTTCTTCCCCTTCTTTTAGAATGAGCATAACCTAATATTAGACTAGTCCAAGTTACCATCTCGCTTGATTCCTCCATCTCTTGATCCCTTTTATACACTTTATTCCATCCTTTTTGTCTCAAATTCTTTGGTCTTAATGCCTCAATCTTGGAACAAGACAAGGGAAGAATTTTATTACTTTCTCCTTTGTATCGCTTCTACAACATCCGAAGCCTAACATCTACACTACTTTTGTCTCATTACTATTGCTACACTTTCTTACTATCTCCATGAGATACTATAGTATACACAAAAATGTCGGATCATAACAAACTACTTGGTTTTACCACTGCATAAAATTAGGATCATGTCATAAACTAAATAGTCTACTATAGTGATCATTAATTATCCTTAGATCTTCTTTTCTTCTTCTTTTTCTTGATCTTTGATTACACTGAAGTTTTAATCTTATCTTTATTTTGATCATTCCTCTGCATTACTGGCCTCTATTTCCTCTTCATCTTTCTCCTTTCCTTGATCCTATTTTCCCTTTGCTTTGATTCCACTTTTCCTTAGCTTTCCCTTCACTATTATTTTTTTCTCTTGTTTTCTTCTCCTTACCTTTCCACTTTGTTTTAGATCTTAGTTTTGCTCTTAATGATACTATTTGGTCTATGGAAAGTGGATAATGATGATCCATACTTTATTCACTATTATAACTATTAGGACTTGTATACACCTAAAAATGGTCACATCTCAATAGTCTGGTAATTAATTAAATATTTTTAATATTTAATTAAATCTCTGAATTCAATCTACGTATAAAAAAAATCTAAATAATTTATTTATATTGTTCATTCTTTCATTTTGATTAAATAAATAAGTTTATTTAATCACTTTTCTTATTCATTTCTTAATTAATTAAATAAACATTACAATTTATTTATATTAATTATCATTTAATCTTGGCTTGAATATTTTATTCAAATAAAGATTAAGTATTCTTTTCTTCTAAAGTCCATTCACAATTAAATATTCTAAATATTTAATTAAATCTTCTAAATTCCATTTACAATTAAATATTCCAAATATTTAATTAAATCCTCTAAAGTCTATTTGCAATTAAATATTCTAAATATTTAATTAAATCTTCTATAGTCCTAAAATCAAAAATCAAACTCACATGAAATTAAATAAATTTATTTATTTAATTAATTAATTTGGATTATTTTCAGCAACTGTGAAACAAACTTCCAAAACAAAAAATTAATTTCTTTGTTCCTGTGCAAGCTTGTTCCCATGGGTTGAAGAAAAGGCTCCATTCTTCTCTCCAACCTCCCAAAATTCTCCATCTTCCTCTCAACCTCTCCATCTCTCACCATTCAAATCTACCAGACAATCTCACAGCCATTGATCTTTGCTAGCCAGGCTCTTGCCTACAAAAAGCTATAAAAAGGACTGTCGTGTCTTTGAAATCACAAAGAAGCTTTCATACAGGAAAACTATAGCCAATTTGCAATAGCATAGCCTTCTAGTATTCATAGCATTCTAGCATCATAGCATAGTATAGTAATATTCCATATCATGGCCTATCCACTTCATATCATAGCATCCACAATCCACAGCCCCTATGCATAATCTACAGCCCCTGTGCATATCCGTATCAACATTTTCACTCCACCAGCATATAGGATAGAGAAGTGTACTCTCCCTTTGCATACTCATTCTGCAGGTTGCCATTATGAGAAGCTTTGCTTACACAATCTGAGAGCAACAACTTCAAGAAAATCACTGGAGATAGAGGACAATGGAACGGTTATGAAGAAGCTCTGTTTATTTTCTTTGAATTCAATTTATCTTGCTTTTCTTTAGTTTAATGTTTCATTTTGTCTGATTTGTTTATCTTATTTTGATACTAACATTTCCCACACACATTTTTGGTGCCCACCGTGGGGATCTTGCCCATATTTTAGCATCTTTTTGCAAGTTTTTCTGACAGGTTATGGCTAAAACAACGTATTAGCAAAATAAACACGCTTCAGCACAGTTCACACCTAGTTCAACGCCCGTGACTCATCCTGCAGCGCCCGTGACAGATCCTGTAGCCCCCGTGACTCATCCTTCAGTGCCCATAACAAATCCTGCAGCGCCCATAACAAATCCTGTAGTGCCCGTGACCCATCTTGCAGCGCCCGTGACAGATCCTGCAGCACCCGTGACAGATCCTACAGTGCCCATAAACTCTGTTTTAGCACCCTTGAGGTCCGTTTTAGCAATTGTAATCTGTAACTTAAATATGATTTGACTGGATCCGACGTGACCGCGGACAGTAAGAACTTTAAAATAATGAAGCAATCCTAGGATAGTCACATAATTCAAAATTAAGCAATCCTAGGATAGTTACACAATTCAAAATCAAGCAATCCTAGGATAGTCACTTCATTTTCTATTTTGGGCTAAAAAGAACTACATGTTTTTGTGAAGCAACATCTTCACCTAGCATAGAAAATTATTTATTTGGGCTTAAAATTGAACTCTTGTTTGCTTTGCTTTAAACGGTGATAGGCCTATGCTCTCCCCTTAACTGGGTGATCAAAATGTCAAACTCATCTATTTCATTTCATGCAATTTTAAGTTTTTATAATACCTTTTAGAGAGCCTGCTCTTGTGGGAAAAAATACTCACCCAAGAGGAACGATTCAAGTGGGTTCAAGCCAAAACTAGGCTATTCCACCCCACTATAAAATTTAAAGCAAATTTGGGGAAACCCTCTTTTGACAGTAGTGTGCAAGATAACCATCCCCAAAGCCTTTGTTGTAAAGGTAGGGAGGTATCTCAAGGGAGTATATCATTTGCCACACTGAATAGAAACCCTTACTATGAACTTAGTGTAGTATCCAATCGAAGTCAGTTTCCAAACATCATAATAATCATAGTGCAGGGGAGGGAAGAATCTACCCCCAAGATACTCACCATATAACTGCCAAGGACTGTTTTCTCAGGGGATCCGGTATCCACTTCCATCACTCTGAGTACGCACCTAGAAAAGACAAAAACACAAGCTCCCTTTCGTGGGTGACACGACTGTGTGAGTCGACGCAGTTTTAAGATGTGGGCTGTTGATTACTATGATGACCTACTTGAGTACTAAGAGTGAGTCTGTTTGAACTATCTATCATGTGTAAAACCTATTAAAACAATTTCTGAAAAACATTTTGATCATACACTTGATGTTTAGTATAGGAATTAAAAACAACTATTCTATAACTTGTTTGAAGTGTTTTCAAAAAATTAATTCAGTTAAGATCATCCAAAACTCATGATTACCTTGATTACTTTCATGTTACGAAATTGGAAATCCACAACTTTTGTTAAGAAATCCATTCTCAAATGAATCAAAAATCCAAAGAAACCCCTTAGCTACAAGAAACTATTGAAGAAAAAATGATTCTTGTACCAAAGCTGAAAGGTTTTACTCAAACATAGAACCTTTCTTCATCGATATCATGATTGTGCTAGAGGTTTCACTGATGATTATGCTGTAGAACCATTATACTCACGAGCTTTCTTTCAAAGAAGAGCCCTTTCTCAAAGGCACAACCATAGTCAACGTATTCATGTTTGTTATATTCCCCAACCTGCAATTGAATATTCTACTCATCCAAATCAATTTCTGCAATAGAGAACTCAATCACATTAGGCATTCATCACAAAATCCATCCTTTTATGAAGCTATGATCAAACTTCATAAAGTGCAAAATCATCCTTTTCTTGATCTTTTGCTTAAATTCCCGCCAACAAGATTTTCATCCTTTCAATTAGGGAAGAACACAAGCTAAAGGCTAGAAATCTTTCAAGTCATAGAATCTTCATTCTATCCTGACTTTCATATCTATCACCAATTGCACTATTTCACTCTTTTGATCAAAAGTTAGTAGAATTTGGAACAAAGCTTATGCCTGTTGTCACAAGATCTCGAAAACACATGGAAAAAGATGAAGGAGAAACTACCACAAGCAAAATGGGTGACCATAATGAGAAAGAAGAGGAAACATTTAATGTTGAAGAATTAACAGAAGAAAAGCTTCAAGAAGTAGAGCAAGATCCCCGATTCCATAATCTTATGGAAAGGATTTTAGAACAAAACAAAGAAAGATATTTTCTTTCATTAGCTAATCAAGGAGCTGAGTTACCTTACAATTTTGATATAGAAGGAATTAAATAGAATCCTAAAACTCCTTCTAGTGATTTTAGTGCCCTTACTCAATAGTTAAAAGAATCACAAGGGAAAATAAAGGAGATGCAAGGGGGTGCAACAAAGAAGTATGTTTTGGATGACATATCTCCTTATCCATTTGATAGGAGTCTTCAAATGATCCCTTTTCCAAAACATTGCGAAATCCCTAAATTTGATAGGTACAATGGAAAAACTGATCCCATTGAACATGTGAGGGATTTCTGAAATATGAGTCTAGAATTTGCTTATGACGATACCTACTTAATGCGATTGTTTCCACGAAGTCTGGGTGGACAATCCATGGAGTGGCTTTCCAAGATCACTCCCCCCATCAAAACCTTTGAGGAGTTAATAAATCAGTTTATATCACAATACACCTACAACATCCAACACCAGATTTAACAATGCTTGATCTTTGTAAAGTGAAACAAAAAGTAAGAGAATCCTTCACTACATTTTTGCAAAGGTGGAGAAGGTTGTTTGCACGATATTCCCATCCTATTCCTGAAAAGGAAAAGATGGATATCTTCATCAATAGCCTAGATCAAGAATTAAGCTATAGGCTTAACCTTCATTGCCCTCATAACTTTGAAAAATTGATTGAAAACGCAATCACCATTGAAGAGGCCTTGGTTAAACGGGGAGTGATCAAACTTGATAATCCAAGTACATCCAACTTTAACAACAATGATAAAACAAGGTTTTGGAACATAAATAAAAATGTTGTTAATGATGGTATAGTGGATGCAAACAATCTACAAACAAGACCATCTATCTTCAACCTATCAAGTGCTCCACGAAACAACCAACAAGCAAATAACAACCAACAAGGAAATATCAACCAACAAGGAAACAACAATCAACAAGGACAAAACTCCAAGCAAGAAAGCATGACCAATCAAAACACCAAGGATAATCGTGGTAATTTCAATAACAATCTTGGCAATACTCAAACATCAAATCTACCAAGACTGCCATTCTTTTCAAATCGACAGAATTTTACCACTTTGGGTTAATCTCTTGAGTCTGCTCTCAAGGAGCTTCTCGATAATAAGGTTATCACCTTACCACCACAAAGAGATTTTGAGCCACGAGTTAAACCACCATCATGGAATGACTCGTATTATTGCAATTATCATCGATGTAAAGGTCATAGAACAAATAATTGTCAAGCATTGCGAAATCTAGTACAAGATTTAATTGACAATGGAACCATTTCAATTGAAGGACATTATACCAATGACGATCATCAAGCATTCAAAGATCCTTTACTGAACTATGAAAAAGGGGAAACATCGGATACCAAAGCAAAAAGCATACATAATGTTGAAGACAATATAATCCATCACATCTATGTAGATGATCAGTGAGTTAATGTTATTAAAATCAAGGGAAAACAAGAATATGAACAGGTTAATGTGACTACGAGAGGACAAGAAAAAGTTGTTTTAAAAGGAAGTTCATCTAAGACAGCTATTCCTTCTCCAAATCATTATAATCTAGTTGATCAACTGAGAAAAACATCAGCTCAAATCTCCATTCTTGAACTTCTCAAAATATCTCCCATACACAAGAATATTTTAGAAGAAGCTCTTGTAAACACAACTGTCGACACTGATCTGGATGTAAAAAAATTTCAAGCCATGGTGGGACATTTGTCTTCCCCCACTTGTCTTTCATTTTTCGAAAAAGATGATGCCTCCATGACACATCCACATAATTCATCGCTTTATCTTGAAGTCATGATCCATAAACACTGAATCAGATGTGTCTTAATAGATGGAGGATCTGGTTTAAACATTTGTACCTTAAAGCTAATACATGCCTTAGGAATATCAGAAAATTCCATTGATCCACAAAGGAAAATAACTATCAAGGCATATGATGATGAAGAAAGAGCTTCTAAAGGACTAATAATGCTACCTATCAGAGTGGGACCTATTGTGAAAAACACATTTTGTCAGGTTCTAGATCGGGATCTTTCCTATAACATACTTTTGGGTCGTCCATGGATTCATGATATGCAAGCAGTACCATCAATGTATCATCAATGCCTCAAGTTTCCATATGATGGACAGGAAATAACTATACAAGTTGATTACAATAGCAACCAAATTTGTTCAAATCTCTGAGCAACTCAAGACACCTTTGTGCCACACAATAGGGAGGCTCTTACTGCTTCTTCTTCTAATCTACAAGGCCAACTGCAAGAATTGACAAAGAATCTTGACATCAAGCTACATTTTAAAGACAAAGGAGTAGGTGCGAATATTTTCTATCTCTTTCTACCTTACCTCCTTCTCCGAGGTCACATGGTCAGCCAACCTTATCATATCAAAAGATTGCAATAGCCTTTACATCCCAAGCTTCTGTGCCAATCACAAAGTTTGATGGAAAATTCATTAAAGCTAACACCACTGAGGAAGAAGCTAAAGATAGGGACATCCTAAGTTGGCTATACAAAGATGAAGATGAATCTCTCTTGCACATTAAGTTACCTACAGAACAATATGGTAAAGGGTACACTATCATGCAGAGAATTGGCTATGAAGGAAATGGTCCTATAGGAAAAAGAAGAGAAGGAATCGTGGAGCCAATTCAACCTATTTCAATACATCCAAATGATAAAATAGGATTGGGATATGGTAAGGATATAGAAGAGTCAATTTTACAGCAAGCACAACAAACTCATGAAGGAGAATCAATTTTAGATAAACATCATGAAGATGTCACTCTACAAAAATCTTATGGATCAACTTTCCAATTGCAGAACGGTTCAGATACTGATTCTAATGAATATGAATGGGACACCATTTATAATGATGAATTTTGGAGAGATAAACAAGTTGATACCATACACAAATATGCACCCGTTCTCATACAAGGAGAAAGCTTGGGAACACAATCACTTGAATTTGATTCACGATATAACGATGACTCAACTGAGGACGATTCAGATTTTCACGAGATTGATAATCGACAAGAGAATACCATCATAGACCTTGTCTACCATGAAAATGACAACCACATCATGACTTTGACAGCTCAAGACCTTACCCAACCTAATGATCCCATGCCTTTCATTTATCCAGAACTTATTGATTGGTACAATGATGTACCTATCCATATCCCTACATTTCATGATGATGAGGATATTATAAATTTCCTTTGTTCCTCTAATGAGGAAAACAATTGTTTTATCCAAGAATTTCATACTCACGATTTTGATAGGGAGGGTGTCAAGTCTCTTAGCTACAAAATAAATGAAATAAAAGATGGATCTATTAGTGAAAACTGAAAAATGGCAGTGGTAGATCACAACAAGAGAAAAATAAAGAGCAAATCTAACAGTGAAAACCTTTCTGAGGCACTGAAGGATGAAAAACTTGACACTCTTCCTAAGAATTATCATGAAAGATCTTCTATTTTGATTGAACCAACAGAATCAATCAACATAAGTACAGTAGAGCAGCCAAAAATCTTGCAACTTGCAGCGTCATTAACAGTCGAAGAAGTACTGAAATTCATGGAATTCTATAAGGAGAATCAAATCAACTTCGCTTGGTCATATGCTGATATGCCAGGGTTAGATCCTAATCTGATAATATATCATCTATCTATCAACGCAGGGGCAAAACCTATGAAGCAAAAACTTAGAAAAATGCATCCACATGTTGCGTTATTGGTTAAAGAGGAATTAAAGAAGCTTTTAGATGTTGGATTCATTCAGACTATTGACTATGCAGAATGGATTTCCAATATTGTACTTGTTTCAAAGCCAGATGGAAGGATTAGATTTTGTACAGATTTCAGAGATTTGAACAAAGCTTGTCCCAAAGATGACTTTCTTTGCCAAACATAGATATGATTGTTGATTTAACTGCTGGCCATGCAATGTATTCATTAATGGATGGATTTTCAGGATACAACCAGATAAAGATTACACTAGAGGATCAAGATAAAACAATGTTCACATGCCCTTGGGGTACCTATTGCTGGAACGTAATGCCATTTGGGTTAAAGAACGCAAGAGCCACTTATCAACGAGCAATGACGGCAATTTTTTATGATATGATGCATACATTCATGGAAGATTACATTGATGATCTCCTTGCCAAATCCAACACACGAGAAGGACATCTAGAAATCTTGTCAAAAATATTTATCAAAATGGAGAAGTTCAATGTTCGACTCAATCCAAAGAAATGTGTCTTCGACGTTACATCTGGAAAACTCCTAGGATACATTGTTTCAGAAAAGGGCATAGAGGTTGATCCAAAAAAAGTACAAGCTATAATGGACATGCCGCCACCATGAAATATCAGTCAGCTTCGATCATTGCAAGGGCGACTACAGTCCATCAGGCGGTTTATAGCTCAACTGGCAGACAAAAGCTTACCATTTACACATTTATTGCATAAAAATGTCCCATTCAAATGGGAAGAAAAATGTGAAGCAGCATTCAATCAGATCAAGCAATATCTTATGAACCCACTAGTTTTAATTCCACCCGTTCCAGGAAAGCCACTCATACTCTATATTTCAACAACAGAAGTATCCTTGGGAGCATTACTAGCACAAGAGGATTCTACAGGCAAAGAAAGGGCCATATACTATATCAGCAGAACTTTAACAAGTCATGAATTAAACTACACTTTCATTGAAAAAGCTTGCCTCATAGTGGTGTTTGCTTCTCAAAAGTTGCGACACTATATGTTGTCTCATACAGTTAAGCTGATAACCAAAATTGATCCACTAAAATACCTTTTAAGCAGAGCTACTTTAACAAGAAGACTTGCAAAATGGGTAATGATCTTAAGTGAGTTTGACATTCACTATGTAGATCAAAAAGCTATCAAAGGATAGGTCATTGCAGATTAGTTGGTCGAAGCACCTTTACAAGAAGAAAATCCAATGCACATTGAGTTTCTTGATGCAGACGTCTTCACAGCAACAATTAAGAACACATGGACATTGTACTTTGATGGATCTTATATGCAACATGGCTCAGGGGAAAGGATTCTTTTTGTCACACCTGAAGGACATACCATTCCAAAATCATATCGGTTGATGTTTCCTTGCACAAATAACATAGCTGAATATGAGGCATTGCTCATAGGGATAAAGATAGCCTTGGAATGGTGGTTTACAGAGCTGCAAGTCTATAGTATTCACAACTTGTCATTAATCAAATCAATGATGATTATCAGACTAAAGATGATAAGTTGCTACCTTACATGAATATGGTGGATGATTTTAAAAAGTATTTTGTGTCAATCAAGTTTTCACAAATCCCAAGGATTGATAATAAAGCTGTAGATGCAATGGCTACAATTGCTTCCTTATTACAACTATCAGAAGATCAAACCAAGCATGAATTCTTGGTGGAACAATTGTTTTCTCCCACCTATGATAATCCTAAGACCCAAGTCATATGTCATTTAACCGGTTCTGACTCACTTTTATATGGAAAGACTTATACCTATCTGAAAAATAATATTTTACCTCCAAATTTATCTTGAAACCAAAAAAGGAATTTCATACGCCAATCATCCCGTTATACTTTGATCGCTGATATCCTTTATTCACGTGGTCTTGATGGTACACTCCTTCGATGTCTTGAACGTGACGAATCTGAAAAATCCTTACAAGAGGTTCATGGTGGTATTTGTGGAACTCATTCAAGTGGTTTAACCTTAGCCAAGAAACTTGTTAGAATGGGATATTATTGGCCTACCATGGAGCGAGAATCTTTTACTTTTGTCAAGAAATGTTCTAAATGCCAGATCCATGGGAATCTTATTCATGCATCTGCACAGGAACTACAACCTTTCACTCTGACATGGCCTTTTTCTCAGTGGGGACTAGATCTTGTTGGCAAAATTCATCCTTCATCATCAAATGGGCATAAATTCATCATCATAGCTACGAAGTATTTTACAAAATGGATCGAAGCTGTTCCTTTGATGACCGCGACCGGTAAACAAATCTCTTCATTCATCCTGAATTACATCATTTGTCGATATGGAATTCCTAATTCTATAATCACTGATAATGGGAGGCCTTTCAAGAATTAGGATGTTGACGAACTTTGTGAAAGATTTCACATCCAACACAGGTTTTCTACACCTTATTATCCACAAGGTAATGGTCAAGTAGAAGCTTCCAACAAAACAATCTTGAAGATCTTGAAGAAGACAGTAAATGATGTTGGTCGTGATTGGCATGTCCAATTAAATATAGCTTTGTGGGCATACAGAACCAATATTCGCACACCAATAGGAGCTACCCCATATGCCTTGGTCTATGGAGCAGAAGCGATCTTACCACTAGAGGTTGAAATACCTTCGCTTAGGGTCTCACTCAAGGGATTGATAAATGATGAAGACTATAGAGTTTCTCGTCTACAAGAGCTAGAATTGTTAGATGAAAGATGTCAAAATGCAACTGATCATTTGAAGGGTTATCAACAAGTTATGTCTCGTAGCTATAATCACAGAGTTAAACCATAGACATTTCAAGTAGGTGACTTAGTCTTGAGAGAAAATCCACGTAATCAACAAGACAGAGAAAAGAAAGGAAAATTTGAACCAAACTGGCTTGGTCCATTTGTCATCATTGCAGCATACGGTTCTGGTGCATATCAGTTATCTATGTCAGAAGGGGACCTGTTTGAGGAACCAATCAACAAAATTCATTTGAAAAAAGTTCTATGTCTAAATCATCAGAAAAAGTCCTAAAAAAATCATTAAAAAATAGAAAAAGTCCTAAAAAAATCATTAAAAAATCAGAAGAAGTCTTGAAAAAGTGCAATAAAAACACATGGTGAAAACCCAGCAAACAGGCGCTACTTGTGATCAAAATAGGCTCCTCCATCTATTAGCTTATGTCTTGCATTCACTTTCGGCATCATCCATCCATATCTATCATCTGTACAGATCTTTCATATCCATATCATACAACGAGAATCCTTATGTTTCATCATGGCTTGATGAAATTTGTACAATTCCATAATCTTTAGGTTGTGTTTACACTGGGGGCAGAAATATAGACTGAACAAGAGAGGGGCAACGGGCAATGATTTTTTCGAACATCACAGACACAAGACAGTTTGCCAAAATGCAACAAACATTGCCATATCAAATCAACCACAACATGCTTATTCAATGCCAATTGAAATCAAAACAACATGATCCAAACAAACATCAAAACAAGAAAATCAATGTTGATAACCAAGTTGGATGATCTTAATTTGAATAATGTTTGACATACTTTAGGAAAGATTTGAATGGTTGATTGATTTTCTATCATATCTCTGGAGCAATTCAATGATGTATTGAACTAGAAAAGCAAGGAAGGAGTATGATTTTTCTTTGTCTGCTATTTGTGAGGAAATCATTAGTACTATGCAAATTGGTCGCGAGACATGCTCTACTAAGTATCATTGATGACATTTCTGAATTTGCATAGGAAATGGATTAACTCTTGTCTGTTTATGCAAAGCAATACTCAGGTCATCTCGGTTTAATTATACCGAGATGCTTGTATTATCTTGCTATATTAAAAATCATGAAAGCAATACTCAGGTCATCATTGGTGCTAACATACCCTTTGATGCTTGTATTAACTTTCAACATTTCAATGCTCTATGATGAAACAAAAAGCACAAATAAGCTCTCAAAATGGCAATATTGTATGGATATCCTGCATGGTTAGTATAGATTGCATTCATGTTAGAATCTGTATTTTGCATTTATAGATTTTCCCAAAAAGCTGGCAAAGTATCAAATGTTTCATATCTTTTTGAATAAAATGCCTGAGTACATTTTGACATTCAAAAAAACATCATTTCATACATTTTTCATACATATTAGCATCGGAAAAACATAAAAACAAAGCATAAATCATATTCACAAACATTCATGCATATGTCATAAATTGTACCATCCATCATTTCAAAATTCACATTCATATTCATTCATCAATAAATTGCAATAATATCATAACATTACACTTTCATAAATCATATCATAAACATCATGCATATAGAAAATAGATGCATTCATCATATACAAAATCATCACTGCATATCATATATCTCAAAAATGAATGTCAAAAATGTACAAAGGTATACATCATAAAAAATGGGACCATATCAATGTGTATACAAATATCTCAAACGGGTATCAATAAAATATCATGTACAATGCACTAGGTAGTGCTATCCTCTGATGGTGCTGGTCTGGGGCCTGTCCCACCTGCACCTGATGGACCCGCTCCACCTGTCCCTGATGGCCCTCCTAGAGGTAATGGCTGTTTCACACCCCTGCTAGTGGTCTGAGAGCGACTATGAGTAGACCAAGACTGTGTATAACTCTCCCTCCACTCAGGTCGCACCGCATCATGATACCTGGTCCTATAGAATTCTGCCTCCCAAGTGGCTCTGGTCACCTCTCTCATCATATCACCAGGCAAGGTACCTGCTGCTACTCTCTATAGACTATCAACTAGAGTGATGGCCTAATCACCCCGCTGTCTGGCTGTATCTCTCTTAGCAGTAACTGTTGTCAACTGTCCCTGAAGCTATGTAATCAAGGTCTGTGCCTGTGCTAATTGACCCTGTAAGCTCTGCACTGTACTCTACAAAGAAGATATCTGAATCGACACCACTGGATCTACTGAAGATGATGGATCTATATGTCTCATCCACAGTCCACCTCTCCTACCACCTCTCCTACCACCACCTCTCCTACCATCTCCACCACCACTATCACCTCCACTCTCCCCATCATCACTATCTCCCTTTGACTCATCATCACTACCTCCACTCTCCTCATCATCATCATCTCCCTCTGAATCATCACCCTCTGAAGCTGTCTCTCTTTGTCGTCTCTGACCACCTCTCTGTGGTCTCTGTACAACAACTGGAGCAACAGGCTTATTAGGATCAAACAATCATGGTGCAGGATGCTCTAACACATACTGACCATACTCTGGCATCGTCCCTCCATCAAGGATATCAGCTCAGTAATCCCACATCTGTACTCCTAAACTAGTGAACTCTGCCACCGCTGCCTCATAAGAAATCCATGGACCCCACATTGCAATCTCTTGTTGTCGCCGTGCATAAATAGCAGAACCCATAGGCATACCCTAAGGCCGACTGTACTACCGACACACTTGTCCAACAAGAAATCTCTCAATAATCCACAAAGTACAACCAATAAGATATCTGGTGTAAAGACATAGGGCATCTCCCTTGCATCCTATGGTCATGCCTCACAATCTACATATGGCCGCCAACATACTGCATCAAGATCATCTAAGAGACACTTCCAATGATCTAGTTTGCCCAGTCTTAGCTGAGCAATAATATCGGTATATCCCCATCTATACGATCGACCGACAGGTCGTCATCCACGAGTCAATGGTCGCATAATGGTAAAGTGCTCCCATGCCCATATCTGTAATAACAAACAACCAACAGTAAAACTCTGGCCTCTACCGTATACAATATGGTGTAACTCATCATACAAATGCACAAGCATGCATGACCTCCACACATACCGTGTACCCTGCAATACCATCCTCTCCAGAACACGACCCCTTCGATCTATGGTTGGGGCACAAAACACCTCCAATGAAACCTACAAGTACAGATGGTAGGGGTGCATATGAATCTGTCATCTCTCTCCATGGGATATAATATCCTGCAATCTCATCATCTCCGAATATCTGTCTCAAGGCATCTATACCTCTCGCCTCTCAGACATCAAAACTCACTATCTCTCCCATAACTAGAATCCTCAAGATGTAATACACATCCTCTGGAGTCATGGTAATCTCTCCGGTTGGTAAATGAAAGGTGTTTGTATCACTATGCCACCTCTCTGCAAGTGCTGTCAATAAAGCTCTGTTGAGACGCACCTCAGGCATCTCAAGTAATGAAGTCAGGCCACATGCCTCAATAATATCTCTATCCGCCTGTACCAGCTGTGGAATCAAGCTCCATGTCTTCGGGAATGTCTCCCGTAACTGCAAAATGCCCAATCTCTCCTGTTGAAACATCATCATGACAAAGCAAAATCAATATCAAATCATCACGACTCATCAATCAAATTTGAATATCAATCAACTATTTGTTTTTCATCATCATGGAAAGCAAATTTATCAACATCATGTTTGTTTTTAACAACCTAAGAAGCAAACATATCAATCAACTATTTGTTTTTCGTCATCATGGAAAGCAAATTTATCAACATCATGTTTGTTTTTAACAACCTTAGAAGAAAACATATCAATCAACTATTTGTTTTTCATCATCATGGAAAGCAAATTTATCAACATCATGTTTGTTTTTAACAACCTTAGAAGCAAACATATCAATCAACTATTTGTTTTTCATCATCATGAAAAGCAGATTTATCAACATTCTGTTTGTTTTTAACAACTTTAGAAGCAAACTTATCAATCTTATTTGTTTTTAACAACTTTAAAATCAAAATTATCAGTTATTATTTGTTTTCCAATAACCTTGGGAACAAATTTATCACTCACAACAACATACAATCATGGACCCTATGAAAATGGTCATGGGCGCTACATAATTCTTCATGAGCGCTACAGGATCAAGGGAACTACAGAAAGCCTCAAGGGCGCTACAGAATCATAGGCACTATGAAATTAATCATGGGTGCTATGTAAATAATCAAGGGCGCTAAAACACATCCTTTCACAAACAAAACATGGATAAACGTGCTCTGAACGACAAATTTTCAAAAAGCAGAAGTTTAATAGGTTACATACCGCGGGTCCATAATGCGCTGGCCATTGATGTCGTCGGATGTGCTCAAAACGGTGCTGGTGAAATGGAAGTGCCATCTTTCTCACTCTAGAGCTCAAAATTTACAATTTTTACTAGGTTAAAATGGAAAATGACATTTTTAACCTATTTAAAAGCAAAATTGGGGTATTTTTATCACATTTTGTCATAGCAGGGGCAATTTAGTCATCAATTTTTCATCTTACATCTTTTCCACGTAAATTTCTTCACATCATTTTTGAACGATGAATTGACATAATCAAAATCATAAAAATCAAAAAATTCCAAAAAATTCACAAAAATCAAAATCTTATCGATTCATCGTCCAAGGGGGCATATACCTATCATCATTCGACAATCAGCATCAGGGGAAAAATTTAAAATTCTTTGAAGTAATGCGTAAAACACATCACTTCAAAGAGGGGCAAAATGTATACACCTAAAAATGGTCACATCTCAATAGTCCGGTAATTAATTAAATATTTTTAATATTTAATTAAATCTCTGAATTCAATCTACGTATAAATAAATCTAAATAATTTATTTATATTGTTCATTCTTTCATTTCAATTAAATAAATAAGTTTATTTAATCACTTTTCTTATTCATTTCTTAATTAATTAAATAAACATTATGATTTATTTATATTAATTATCATTTAATCTTGGCTTGAATATTTTATTCAAATAAAGATTAAGTATTCTTTTCTTCTAAAGTCCATTCACAATTAAATATTCTAAATATTTAATTAAATCTTCTAAATTCCATTCACAATTAAATATTCCAAATATTTAATTAAATCCTCTAAAGTCTATTTGCAATTAAATATTCTAAATATTTAATTAAATCTTCTATAGTCCTAAAATAAAAAATCAAACTCACATGAAATTAAATAAATTTATTTATTTATTTATTTAATTTGGATTATCTTCAACAACCGTGAAACAAACTTCCAAAACATAAAATTAATTTCTCTGTTCCTGTGCAAGCTTGTTCCCGTGGGTTGAAGACAAGGCTTCATTCTTCTCTCCAACATCCCAACATTCTCAATCTTCCTCTCAACCTCTCCATCTCTCACCATTCGAATCTACCATACAATCTCACAGCCACTGATCTTTGCCAGCCAGGATCTTGCCTGCAAAAAGCTATAAAAAGGACTACGTGGTCTTTGAAATCACAGAGAAACTTTCATACAGGAAAACTATAGCCAATTTGCAATAGCATAGCCTTCTAGTATTCATAAGATTCTAGCATCATAGCATAGTATAGTAATATTCCATATCATGGCCTATCCACAGCCCCTGTGCATATCGGTATCAACATTTTCACTCCACCAGCATATAGGATAGAGAAGTACTCTCCCTTTACATACTTGTTCTGCAGGTTGCCATTCTAAGAAGCTTTTCTTACACAATCTGAGAGCAGCAGCTTCAAGAAAATCATTGGATATAGAGGACAATGGAACGGTTCTGAAGAAGCTCTGTTTGTTTTCTTTGAATTCAATTTATCTTGCTTTTCTTTAGTTTAATGTTTCATTTTGTGTGATTTGTTTATCTTATTTTGATACTAACATTTCCCACACACAGGACTAACCCTAGCAACTCAAAATAAAGGTGTTGATTGAGTTTCTCATCTCTTTTCTTCTATTACCTTTCTTTATGATTTTTTATGTCATTTTCACTCTACTCTCTCTTTCTTTCTTTTATTGGAAGTATTTATTCACTGTATTATATATTTCTCCTTCACTTGTATCATTCATTACCTCATCCTCTCACATACTTCTTCATCTATCATGTTCTTTCTTTTTTATTAGTCCCTTCCTTGATATTAATGGCATGTCCCACTTCTCTTTCTCCCTTAGTGTCCTTCTTCACTCCTATCATTACCTATCAAGTGTTCACATTGAGGGCATCTCCTTATTTTCTCACCTTGGAGGTATGAGCTAGATATTCCTCATTCTTTTGTATCTTCTTGATCATCCTCTCCCCTTATGGGGGCATGACCTTGGTGTTCCCCTTGCCTCTAACCACTCATAGTCTCCTTTTCTTCTTAATAACTATCTTCTTCACTTCTCAGGTCATAATTTTACCACTCTCTATTAGGGCATATCTTATCTCACTTCCCCCTAGTTACCCTCTCTCTAATTTATGCATCTTAGGGAATTATCTCATTATAGTTATCTAGATCTTTCAATCTCTCTCCTTCTCATATCATTTCATCAAAATCCTTAACATTATCCTTTCTCCATCTTCTTGTTGGTCTTGTTTTTAAACTTTCCAACTTTAAAATTTTTGCATTTGAATTCTTTTGTCAAGTAGTTCCTAATAAAATACACCCCAATTATCCTTAAATGTCAAGTCTCTCATCATTTTAAAGAAAAACCTCCATTATTTTAACTAGAACCCTTAGAAACGATAATGTAACTCAAACAATTTTATGGAAATAATTAAATCTCAAAATTTGTGAGAGATGGTACAAAATATTTTTACAAGGATGTTCTTGATAGTATTTCTCCTAATGTGGCAAGATTTTGGATCAAAATTCCTCCATTTGGTGAGATATTAAGAGTTCAAATTTTCACCGAGTAGTTTGTGAAAACAATCAAATCATGAGTTTTATAAAATCTAAATATAAATGGTTTGGTAAGAAGATTTGTGATATTATTATACCTAATGTGGCAATATTTCACAAGAAAAGACTGATCTAGGTGAAAATTATGCATTAAACTTCATTTGCTAGGTTGGCAGATTTCTCGAACAAAATTTATAATGTTTTGCTAAAGTGAATTTGAGCACTTTCTAAATCCATTAACAAGTTCACAATTCCAATAGTTCATCAAAATTCTAAAATTCGTATTGTTTGTTAATGGATTTTAAAGGTGTATCAAATTTTTGATATTCAAAATCTTATTTATTGAAATTTGAAAAAATATATAGACATTTCTTGAAAATTTTAATAATAAATGAAAACTTGTCAAATGTTTAATATACAAAATCTCATTTTTTATATTTTTGTAGTTTCGTGTGTGTTCCTCTCCTAATCTTGTCTGATTATTTTGAAGTGACCAAGGTTCATAACTAAACTATAGTTCATTCTACATGTGCATATAATTCTGAGCTCTTGATATAGCAAAGAAAAAAATATTATTCTACTCTAGTCAAAACACAAACAACACTCAGATTTAGTATAAGATTTAACCAATCATAATGAAAACATAATATAAAGATGAATTTTCCCAAATGTTGTGGTTGTAGAAGCTCTTTTGAAATCTATGCAAAATATGGGAGGATAAACAATGCTTGTGAACTATTGGGACAAAATCTCTCAAAGAATTGTAATCTCATGGAGTACACTCTAATTAGAAAAGTTGCATCACTATCCTCATAACAATCTCTCAATTTGTTTGTGTCTATTGTGTTACTCAATTTGAAACTCAATTGTGGTACATTAATTTCATTGTCAAATTGTCATTTGTGTGTCAAGTTTGTCAAAATTCATAATGATCAATTTTTAATAAAATCATAGATCATGTGGTAAAAATCTAGAATGTCGAATTATAAATTATTTTAATGAATTTTAATTTTAGATAATTAATAACCAAAAATTTATTATTGATTATTTTTAATAATTTTAATTAAAATTGTTATTTAAAATTGAATTTTAACTTTAATTTATTGTTAATGCTATTATTATTATGTGTAATTAATTTTTTTAATTTAAATCATTAATAATCAATAATTTACTATTGATTATTTTAATAATTTTAATTAGAATTGTTCTTTATAATTGATTTATAATTAATAATTTATTATTAATTTTATTATTATTACTAATTATTTTTTTATTTTTAATTATTATTGATTGTTGATTATCTATTATTATTATCATCTAAAAATCTTTAAAATAAATCTTATTAAATATCAATTATGAATAATTTATTATTAATAGATTTATTTAAAAATTAAAACTAAAAAATGGCTTAATATTAAAATGTTATTGAATATCAATTATAAATAATTTATAAGTAATAAATTTATTTAAAAATTAAAATTAAAAAATATATAATTATTTTTAGCAATATTAATTATTAATAAATTTATTTTAAAAATTTAA
Organism: Sequoia sempervirens; assembly: GCA_007258455.2. Lineage (NCBI taxonomy): Eukaryota > Viridiplantae > Streptophyta > Pinopsida > Cupressales > Cupressaceae > Sequoia > Sequoia sempervirens. The sequence goes on along the minus strand of VDFB02058242.1, from coordinate 464,501,845 downwards.
ATTAAAAATTATATAATTATTTTAAATAGTAAATTAATTATTTTTAATAATATTAATTATTAATAATTTATTATTAATACTTATTAAAAATCTAAAATATCAAAAACTAAAAATAATATTCTTATAGGATATGGTCAGGAGGGATAAAAAACTTGGAGTCTATTTCAAATATAATGAAAGATTAATATTCTTATCATTTTTTTACAAGTGAAAGGGCTAATACATTTTGATGTATGGTTTATACTTTTTATAATATCCAGGATGGAAACGACTTTGGTAAAAGAAACGAAAACAAAAATATCACAGGTTTAAAGAAACAGGAAAGTCATAGGTTCAAAGAGGCTGTGGGCCTAGCCACCTAAGGAGTGTACCCTTAGAGTGTGCCGGTTAAGCCTGGCCCACACTCAATATAGCTTAACAAGAACATGTTAGGGAAGCAAAGTGTCGATAACTAATATTTTTGGGAAGCAAAATATATTATAAAATGTAGAATTGCATAAATTCTCGTTATACAAAACATATGTGTAGATAACTTACTGCGATCTTCAATAGCTCTTGGATAAACTGAATCAAATTGTGAAGCTCGTTGATATCATTGAATTTATGTATAAAACTCTTCAAATCAGCAGTAGTGGCAGTGGAAGGCCTAGTGTTGGTAGGTTGTTCAGAAGGTTGTGAAGATGATGGAGGAGTAGAAGGCCCAACATTGGCTGGTTGTTGAGAAGTCATCACACTTCTAAATTTGAGTGCACAACATGGATTACCACAAGCTGTGGTTGTGCATGGTTTAGGAGGAATCGACAAAACAACTCTAGCCGATAACGTTCATAAACATATTAACCTTCAAAGTTATAAGCATTGTAGAATTCATATGGCTCAATGTTGTACCAAGAATGATCTCAAAGCCTTCCAAAAATAGATTTTAAATGGATTGTTCAACCAAAATGTGAAATTGATAGACTGTGACCAAGGTCCAAGAATGATCTGGTTGTATTTCACAAATAATCCTAATTAGCCTCTCTTTCTATATGTCAAAAATGGTCTCGAAAAATAAAATCTCAAGGAACTTTTTCCTAAGTTGCCTTCCACCCAAAAGCAAAATACTTGTCACTACCTAAAATTTTGAGAAGACAGACATATTTGTTGGCAGGAATATTGAATGCCAATAATATCCTATGAATCTTCTTCCACCGCCAGAAGCAAGAAAGCTTTTGTTGAAGAATGTTTCCAAGTACAATGATGATAACAACATAGACACTCTGCTAAAGCTTTGTGGTGGTGGAGTTCTGTTTATGTTGGAATTAGTTGGTTCACAACTATTCCAATGGAAGCAGAACACCACCACAAAGCTTGAGCTGTCCATTTATGTTCACTTCATCATTGTACTCCCAAACCACCTTCAACAAAATCTTTCTGGCCTCTAGCGGTAGAATAGGACTCACTGCATATTTTTGGCATTGGATATTCTTGTCGAAAAATATCTGTTTCCTTGATATTTCGGTTAGTGACAAGCGTTCTACTCTTCAGTGGAAGCCAACTGTCCAAAAGGTGGAAGTTCTCTCAGATCAGTTCTTTTGACATCATTGTCAATGTAGAGAAATAATCCCTTTTTTTGTGAATATGTATCTTTATATTTGAATTAATATAGATAGCTTCCTATTCATCAAAAATGTAGAGAAATAATGGTTGATTAGGATTATGTTTGGAAAGCGACCAAATCATTCCCTGACCTTGGTCACAATTATTCAATTTCACGTTCTGGTGGAACAATCCATTCATAATTTGTTTTTGGAGGACTATAAATCATTCTTGGTACAATTTTGTTCCATGTGTATTTTGCAATGCTATAACCTTCGAGGTCAATATGTGCATAAACATTATCAACTAGAGTTGCCTTATTGATCCCTCCAAATCCATGGACAACCACAAACTTATGTTGATGTATGTGTGTATTCAAATCTAAAAGTTCGAATACTTTTTTCCGTGCACTCTCCATTCCAACTATAAAATTTGTGGAAAAACTCTTGAGCAAAGTTTGTGGAAAAATTCAGTAAAATTTTATGGAATAGACCATTAAAATTGGAAATCATTTAAAATATTGGCATTGACTAAAGCGAAACCTTCACACAATTCAAATATTGGATTAAGTTCACTAAATAAATTGGTTCATCGTTGAAATAACACTTCGACATATAAAAAAAACTTTTTATTGAATAAATAAAGTGTTTCGACATTAAAGAAATAGACTTGTTGTGTGAACCCCAAAGGACAACAAACACCACACAATTTTTTTTTTTTGAAAGTGAAACATTGCATACGATGAATATGTACATTCTTAACATGGAAAGCAATTATACATTTACAAAGCCATCTACGTCCTCTGGGGTACATGAATAGTCATTACGAACCCTAAACTTTTGTCAAAACGAAAGAGAATAAAACCAAGATTACATTATGATATCATACAATCATCCATAATCAATAGAGAGAAAAATAATAGAACATTTTATTACAATTCGAATCATAGTTCAATATAGCAGTGTGGAGTATATGTCCACAAATATAACACATCAGATAACGACTACCACATAAGGTTTACAACTTTGTAAAATAATACATTACAACCATTTCAGAAGTACATTACATCACTTCATGAGTACATTACATCACTTCAAGAGCATATATGCATCTTGTCGTGTAGAGGAAAAGATACATTAATACCAGAATGTTACATAATTAAACATGGTACAATAGAACTGAGGTGGAGTTTTGGATCAATTGCATCAACACGAACTCAGACTGGGGACCCAATAGGGTGCATAGCACGTTCCACCCAACTGCATGGACCCAAAGGTCCACCCCCCATGCTAGGAGATGACAAGAAAGGATGCACATCCAAACAAGGTCAAGAAAAAAAGGCTAACTCAACACTGAAATAAAACAACATCAAACAAGTACAACAACGCTTGTTTAGGAAACTCTTCCAAACAGTTCTAAAAACAAGACTCACAACAACAAGGGTGTACCAAACATAAAATCCACAACGTGAATACATGTGCGAGGCATGAACCATCTTGCTCATAGTCATAACCAAAGGCAAGGAAAATCATGGAGCAAGGTACACCCACAAGGTCAAAATAGAAATACGATCAATGGAAACACAAAGGTCAACACAAAGGTCTAATCATGGAAAATTCCACACAAAACATGTTTCCCATCGCCTCTGGAAGCCTAACAACTTACCACCCATAACTTATCAAAAGGAAGTGGCTTAAGCATTTATGGGTTCCCAACTTGGGTATGTGCAGGATCATCATGCAAAAAACAGGCCCTTAAGTGGCAAAAAATTCAAAAAAATCAGTGTTAGGCAACTTGACGTAAATATTTGAATAATTTATCTATATTATTTCAAAAATATGTAAGAATAGAATTTGTAGAAAATTGAATGTAGTTTCTAAAATACTAGGTTTATTTAAAAATAAATAAAATCTATTTGGTGAAAATTTAAAATTTCAATGCAGTAGTACTTAAATTTCGGGAAAAATAAGAAGTAGGTGTCTATCGACCACCCTAACCATAATAAAATGATAATATTTTTTGTAAGATTTTATATATAAGTAGAGGACTCATGTCGGATGTGATGCATATTTTTTTGTAATTTTTTCCAAGTAAATAATTAATTATGAATTTTTATTACAACTTTTAGAAAATATAAAAACTCGTTTGTCGACCACCTTAACTTGGTCAAAACTTCATGAAATTTAATTTTTCTTTTTTTAATCCTATAGTATGTAAAGCATAGAATGTGGCATGTTTCAGATTCAAAAAATATGATACCGTTTGAAAGTTATAGATGTTTTTCAATCAGCCTATCGATAGACTTTAGTCATAATTCTAATAGAAAATGAATAATAATTATTTATTAAATTCAAATTAAATCATAATTTATATTTTTGGAAAGCTGAGAATCTCCTCTAAAAACCCTTTTCGTTTCATTAATTTTGGGTGAAAAAAAAGTCGTCAGCCACATACCCTACAAATATTGCCACTTTTTGGCGCACCATGATCCTGCACATACCCACTTATCCAAAACATGTCTATACATAAAGATTACCTCAAAAGCGAAATTAAACAAGAGGAAAATATGATCAACATAGATTCACTAGTATGCATAAAGAATCAAATCCAAAGAGTATTCAGAATAAATAAATAACCATCTACATGTTCAAGATAAACTATAAATGTCCATTCACTTAAACGTAGACACAATTCAATCCTACTAAAGATAATGTAGAGAATAATTAAATAATTAACTATAATTAAATGTAATTCCCCCATAAAATCTTTTAATTACATAAGCACTATGAACCCTACAGTAGGTATTTACCTTCAGATTTCTCTTAATTTACTATTCCTAACTTATACCTTTATTGACTTCAAAATAATAATCATTAGAATGAAACATATATATTTGTTATTTCAAAATAATAAAATTAAATAAAATGATGTATAAAGGTTCACTTCATATAAATGAATTTAATCAAAATCTAACATTTGTTTTTTTTTGTTGATTTTAAACTAAATAAATCTAATTCAAATCTAACATAGACAATTTATACACGAATCGCAATCTAAGTAATTTATTAGGTTAATTTATCCTATTGTTCTAAATGAGTAAATTTAATATTAGAAAACTAGAGCTACCAAGTGGATTTTGTAGCCTCGACTTAATTAAAAAATATTGATAAAGAAAATTTCATCCAATGCTTAAATTTAAGGTCAATCACCTACCCCTTAACTCACTTGATACAATGCACTCTCAATTCTAATTTAACTAAGTATTTCATACAATTTTTTTTATTTAATTATACATGTTTATTGCACAAGAAGACACTAAATATTTATTCCTCTATTATTCGTCACTTTAAGACTAGAATTACAAGTGATCAATTTAACTTACTAACTTGATAATTATTAAATAACTTCATATGCTTCTTTAATTAAACCTCACAATCTTATTTAAGATCTTTACTGCAATGCAAGAGGAAAAACCCTTCCCCTAACACTATATTTCAAACTCAAGTATAATGCTTTATATTAATATGCATAGTACACTTTTTAAGTGTTTTGCTTAAAGTTTTCCTTGATCTATTGAAAACCTGGTTACAAGCATACGTACATAATTGTATTTATCTAAATTCTTTCATTTATGGATAAGGTTGAGCCCTTGAGCTTACCTCATCCCACTCGAATTCCAGAATTCTTTAATCTTGATTCATATCATTGTTTAAAGTTCTTTATTTTATTTTATTATTATTATTATCTAAATCTAAGATAATGACATGTCTGTACTAAACTTACTTTACACACACACGACTTCACCTTATTCTTAAAGAGTCTTCATTATTTAAATATAAGTTTCGTTCCTGAGTGGGCCTAATGGTGGAGAATTTGTGCTCTTGACAGGGAGGTCACAAGTTCAAATCCTGCAGGGGGTAGGGTATGTACACCTCGTATTGTGGAGCACGAGTTAGGTGCCTCCCCCATATTGGGGGAGTACGAGGAGTCCCATATACTGATGGTATCGTGGACTTTAAAAAGGACCTTTACCTTTACCTCCTAAGCTTTGGGACCATTCTCCATTAACATCTAATAATTTCGATGAGAGTGCTTCATTATACGGCAATAGCCGACACTGTATGGTTATCTGATGCAAGGTTTCTTGCGGTATCATCCCAAGATGGTTACTGTGCACTGGTAGAATTCGAAAACGGGGAACTTGGTCTACCTGCAACCATGTTCGAAATACCTTCGTAGCCTCAAGCAATGGAATGGCCAACTTTGTGACAGAGAAGATGGATGTGGACATGTCTGTTGGAGATGAAAAAGGGTATGAGAAGGGACCCAAAGATTGAAACAGAGGCAGGTGTCAAAGCTGTCAGGTCAAGGGGACCAGAGAAGTGTGAAGAAAACAATAGAGAAAAAAAACAATTTAGTCTTGGTGGCTTCTAGCAATGGTTCTCCAATTAATGGGAAAGACCTACTGGATCAATCTTGGTGGATGTGGTGATGAGATCCATGCGCTGTTGTTGCTCCTCCAACGATAGATCTTCCACCTCCATACCCAATTTTACGCCGCTGTTGGGCACTGGTCTCTTCGCCTCCACCACCAGACTACCAAGAAGCAAAACTAATAATGCCATTCCCCCCGTGTACCCTCCAGGCGCCATGACTTCAATAAAATTGAAATGCATGCAAATCCTGAAACCAAGACCAAGCACGTGGAGAGGAGAGGATGTCAAGAAGCAAGGTGGAAAATAAAGGCAAGGATAAGCTTAAACCTTGTTAAATCCTTTTCTATTTATTATATATTTTAAATTACTCTTCTTCTTTTTTTATCAAAGTTGAATCATTTGTAATTTTGATGCCCATTAATATAATACTAATCCAGTTATATTTTGCTAACTTAATTATTAAAATGATAAATAAGTTAAATAATAACATTATTGATAAATAAATTATCATTAAATAAACTTTACTATCTTAACTAAACTTATTGATATTTTAATAACATTAATAATGGACTTATTAGGTAGTTTTGGGAGGACCCCCACTTCAAACACTTTCCCATGAGAATCTATATATATAAATTCCTTACTTATGCTAATGAATTTCACTACCTTAAAATGTTGGGAGGATGTTATAAAACAATATAAAATTAAGGACCTCTTATTACTTTTGATATATTGAATATATGCGTTTTCTCAAATTTTAAAAGAAACCCTTTATAATTATTTTCTATAAAAATATTATGAATAACCCTAGGAATGTCTGAATTCTTGAGCAAGATAATCAAAGAGTCAATTTTCTAGATATTTCATAGCGCTAATACTGCTTCCATCTATAGGTGGGTTCTTTTGGTTTCATATTAACATTCTACCATAATGTCAATATTTACATTGTTGACAAAATTGATGATTAATCTAAATGCCATTATAACTAAAAATTGCTTCACATCTATCCTTTATATGATTATTAAAATTTAACCTATTTACTTGTATATAATAAATTATAAAATTAATAAGAACAATATAATAAAATAACGTAAAACGACAAAGTCAACATGACTTCACAAGACACAAATAAACAACTCACTCAATATTAAAGGCATTCAAGGACGACCGAAACAGAGAGATAACCTTTCTAACTAAAATCCATAGTTGTTTTAAAAAACTACTATTAATATATTTTAACTATTTAACATTGTCCAACTAAACCTAGAATTTGATTATTGGTAAATTGTTGATTTAATTTTACATTATATTTTATAATTTTAATTTTTTTAGATTATATTATTTAATTTCTCATATTTAATTTAAATATTTAATTTTTTTTATTAATAATAGTGCAAGCATTGTGAGTATACATTAAGTGTCATTTTTGCTGATGCATCATAGCATCAAGCCACTATTCCTTTAAAAAATTACAACCACTATGCCTTAACAAAATTACAACTTGTATACTGATGAGAAAACTAGTTCTGTAGAGAGTGGATGAACTGAGTTTAGTGTGGATATAAGGGAGAGGGGCCTATAGTGGGCCACCCTAACTTGACACTTCTCAAAGTATTTTGTGAAAATTTAAAATCACTCCCAAATTTGTACAATAGTTTATTTGGCAAGTCCCCTACTTATAAAAATTGGTTTCAAGGCCACATCAACATGTTTTTTGTCAAGGTATCCAAAACGGCCCAAAAAAAAGGTGAGACCAATAGGGGGTCACTAAGTCATGTATTATTGGTGCACTGATGTGGCATCACATGATTTGTCAGTTTGTGTACTTTATGGATAACAGTGTTTTGCAATTGGATATTAATTGTAAGTTTATTGGATATTAAGCCTACCCATTATGGGGCCCACTCAGGCCTGCTTCTATACCCACCATTGGACTCCTACCCACTATGGACCCCTTTCTGTTATAATGAAGAACACATTGTATATATACAAAATATATAATCTATACAAAAACTATGCTGCATAGATCCGTGCGATGGAGATCACTGTATGTGAGTGCAAAAGGGGTATTGTCTTGAGTAGATAGTAGTGCATATTAGTATGAGGGACCAAGGGGGCTAATATATATATATATATATATATATATATATATATTATTTTTTTTATTTTTTTAGAATAGAATATAAGTATTATCAAATTATGAATGTTTAAGTTTTAAAATATAAAATTATTTTAAATATTTTTCTAAAAATAATATATTAATTTGTTAATTCTAATAATAAAATTATTCTAAAAAATATTATATTAATTTTTTAATTCTAATAATAAATTAATTTTATATGTTTTGTATATAAGTTTTAAAATTCACAAGTGTTTTATATTTTCTACAATTCTCCTTTTCATCTTTCTTTTCTTTTATCTATTTTAATTTTTTTTTTTTGTAATAATAACTTGAAACGTTACTAATTTACAATTAAAAATAATCAAGAATTAAATTGTAACGGACAAAGTAATGTATATAATTTTTTTACTTCTATTTAAAAAATATTTATTTATTTTATTATAAATGATCTAATTTGATTTTTTTTGTCAAAATTTAATGTTAGAATTTCTAATATAATTATTATTCAAATTGAATTATATGTTTTCTTATAAATTAAATATATTAATTTATGTTATTAAAAAATTAAATTAAATAATAAATTAATTATATATAATATTTAAAATAAAAATATATAAAATATAACTTAATAAAAAAATTATAATTGTATTTCTTTTAAAATAAATATTTCATTATAAATTATAATTTTTGTCTCGGGAATTGCCTTTCATCTATACACAAGTAAACCTAGAGAATTGAATCTATAATTATTATTCATATTCTCCAATGCTTGATTGTCAACTCTGTAAGGAAGCAAAGGTGTGTGAAAACACTTCCTACGCTAACCTTGAGAAGAGGATTATGCAAATTTCAAATAAAATATTTCAAAGATTTGAAGAAACACATAATACCATAAACAGTAAAACCATAACACAATGATTTATGTGGGGAAAACCCTTTTAGGAGAAAAACCCCACACTCCAAAACCTGCACAATGTATTATGAAATCTTGAAATAGATTACAACACACTTGCAATGCAAGTTCTTACAAGAGTCTTCACCTCAACTCAATTTAGAGGAATTTCGGCAGCATTCCAGTAGTATACAGACTTGCAAACTAACTCTCTCCTTTCTCTCACACAAATGACTATCTCAAAGTACCAATATATAGTATTACATTACATATGAGAATCTTCTAGAGATAAAAATTTTATTTTTAGAAAAATATAATAAAATCTCTTAGCAATCTTATCTCTATCCCCATATAAAAGATACTTCTCAAAATAGCCGCTTTTCACCTATCACAAAATATTCTATTGTTGGTTTGCTTTATTTTTTATTTCCATGCAAGGTTGAGACACTTCCTTTTTTTTGTTTTTTTTTTCGTTTTTATCTTTTTGTTTTAAAATACTTTATTCCTAACATTCTCCCACTTGTTGAACACCTTGCATGAGCTAATAGAAAATAGATAGTTAATTGTTGGGGGCCGAAAGGCCCATTAATTTGGAACACCATCTAAAATTCTATGTGCTCACAGGCTTTGTTAATGCATCTGCAACATTCGCCACAGTCTTTACCTTTTCTAGCTTCACCCTACCATCCTCGACCATATCTCTTACAAAGTGATACTGAACATCAATGTGTTTGGTCCTGGCATGAAAATTTGGGTTCTTCGCAAGGGGGATTGCACTCTAATTGCCACAATAGACTGTAACTGCTCCATGTTTCAATCCAACATCTGAACACAAACGCTTCAGCCAAATGACTTCTTTACAGGCATGAGTAGATGCCATGTACTCTACCTCAGTATTGGACAAAGCAACCACAACTTGTCACTTGCTCATCCAACTAATTGTACCACCATTAAGAGTAAACACATATGCACTAGTGGATCTTCTGCTATCAACATCAATAGCCCAATCTAAATCCACAAAACCACAAATACTTAGGGAATGTTGATCTCCTGTACCATGAAAACATATAGATTACTCTGATGTACCCCACAAATATCTGAAGACCCTCTTAACTGCATCCCAATGCACTCTTCCAAGATTAGACATAAAATGAGAAAGAACTCCCACTGCTTGGGAAATGTTTGGTCTTGTACAAAACATATCATACATTAAACTTTCGACTGCACTCTGGTAAGGCACTCTGCTCATGTCTTCCATCTCCAATGGGGATGTAGGACATTGTGAAATAGAGAGCTTCATTCCCAATGCAATAGGAACACAAAGTGGTTTACAATCCTACATGTTGAACCTTTGCAAAACATAACAAACATACTTACTTTGGCTAAGCCATAGCTTTCTGTTCTCACACTCTCTTCTTATCTCCATCCCAAGTATGTGTTTTATTGCACCAAGATCTTTCATTTCAAACTTCACAAAGAGTTGAGATTTAAATTCTGCAATCAAACCTTTTCCTTTCCCAATAAACAACATGTCATCAACATATAAAGCAATTACCAGGAAATAATCACCATCAGATTTAAAATATACACAATGATCAAATTTAGACTGCACAAATCCCAAACTGAACACATATGTATCAAACTTCTGGTACCACATCCTAGGACTTTGTTTCAGGCCATACAAAGATTTCTTTAACTTACAAACCAACTTGCTTTTACCTTTTACCACATAGTGCTCTGGCTATGCCATATAAATCTTCCTCTAAATCACTATGAAGGAATGCAATTTTCACATCCATTTGTTCCACCTCTAGATCATAAATTGCTGCAATAGATAATAAAAACCAAATGGATGTCATTTTAGCAACAGGAGAAAAGATCTCACCGTAATCAATACCCTCAATCTAAGAGTAAATGGATGTCATTTTAGCAACAGGAGAAAAGATCTCACCATAATCAATACCCTCAATCTGAGAGTATCCCTTTGCAACCACCGTGCCTTATACTTTTCAACATTTCCATCTGAACCGATCTTTTTCTTAAACACTCATTTACATCCAACATGTTTTCGACCTTTGGGAATGGTACAAGGTCCCATGTATCATTCCTTTTAAGAGCTACCATCTCTTCATCCATAGCTATTTTCCAGGACTCTGCATCATTCGTACCCAAAGCTTCTTACACAAATCTCGGTTCATCAACATTAGTACTCAAAGAAAATATACACTTCCAATCATCAAGTGAATACCCATACCTTTGAGGTGGTTTCCTTTCCCTTGTAGACCTTTGAACAAGTTGAGGTGGAAATTCTTCCACTTCTTCCTCGCCTGAAGATTCAGAGCTTGATGAGCTCTGCTCAACTTCTTATCTATTTTGGGGTATCGATTCAACTTCCTTAGGTGTAGAAGGAATTTGAATCACATCTTTTTTTTGTTCAATTTCTTTATGTTGTTCTAACTGAAAATTAACAGGAGAAGATTTAGTCTCTCTTAAAATAACACTTCTAGAATAAATTACCTTTTGTGCAACAGGGTCCCAAAGCTTGTATCCTTTCACACCATAGCTATAGCCGATGAAGATACATTTGACATCCTTAGAATCCAATTTTGTTCTCTTCTCCTTAGGCACATGTGCATATGCCTCACAACCAAAAACTCTCAAATGTCTAAGTGAAGGATTTTTCCCTGACCACACTTCCATTGGAATTTTATCAACAAGCGTTGATGTAGGAGATCTATTTATTAAATAACAAGTAGTGGCAATAACTTCAGCCCAAAACGTTTGTTCTAGACTGGCTCCACTCAACATGCTCCTAGCCTTCTCCATCAATGTTTTGTTCATTCTTTCTACAAATCCATTATGCTGTGGAGAATACAAAGTTGTGTTTTGTCTTTTAATCTCACAATCTATACATAATCTGTCAAAGTCTGCAGAACAATACTCACTGCAATTGTCAGTCCTCAAACATTTAATTTTCTTTCTAGTCTAAGTTTCTACCATAGCCTTGAACTCCTTAAAACGATTTAAAACTTCAAATTTACTCTTTAAAAAATATACCAATGTTCTTCTAGATACTAAAATAATCAATAAAAGTAACATAATAAACTGAAATTTACCAATAGAAGAAACATCAACAGGACCAAATACATTAGAATGAATCAGATCCAAGATACATGAAGACTTATGAGAAGACGAGTAAAAATGAACACTGTTCTGTTTGCCATAAATACATTGTTGGAAAAAATCAAACTCTAGATTGCAATAATTCAAACCCTCAACAAGGTTTTTATTTTTCAGGGCTTTTAAACCCTTCTCTCCAATGTGGCCAAGTCTTTGGTGCCATAACATGGTTTTCTCTGTAGGCAACTTTGATTCGGTCATTAGAGCACCCTTGGGTACCCAGAAGCCATGACCATTCACAGAAGAGGAAACCATCTATTTTTCAGTGAAGTAGTTTTATGCTTAATCTTATCAGAAGTGCTATTGCATTCAACTTTGCATGCATCGAGCTGGTATAATGTACCCAATCTACTTCCTCTCACTATCACCATATCACCTCTCACCATTTTCACACCTACTTTAGAAAACTGTACATGCACACCCGCATATATTAACTTGCTAACAGATAATAAATTTCTTGCTAATCCTGGAATATGCAAGACACTATCAAATCATCTAACTCTACCATCAAAAAATTTCACATGAATACTACCACGACCAACAATATCAAGGAAAGAATCATCACCCAAATACACCTTACCACCATCATAGTTTTCATACTTACTAAACCATTTTTTGTTAGGAGTCATGTGGAAAGATGCACCTGAGTCTATCAACCATACACTATGACTTTCACGAGTGGCCAAGGCTGCAATAAAGGCATCTCCATCTTCCTTTTTAGACTCAGAATTAGAATCTTGCTTCTTCTTCTTCTTCTTCTTTTTCTTGTCTTCTTTATAGTCCTTTCAGAAATTGTGTCCGAGTTTGCTACAATTCCAACATATTGCCTTGGACTTACCAGGAGATTTTTATCTCCCCTTGTTTTTGGACTTAGAACGACCACGTTGCTTTTCATCTTTGCCTCGTTCTTTTGGTCTTCCTCAAACACTCAAAGCCTCTTTGGCACTCAGAGAGACCTTCCTTCTCATCTCTTCGGAGAGTAGAGAAAAAACAACATCCTCCATCTTCAAGATGACAGAAGTTCTCCCAATGGCCATGACTAGGTTGTCCCATGAGTCTCGCAATGAACACAACAAAGTTTGGCACCTTTCTTCTTCATCCATCTTAACCCCAATTGAGGTCAACTGAGTCACCAACATATTGAATGTTTCTAGATGCTCAGAAATTCATCCACCTTCTTCCATTCTCAATGAATATAACTTCTTCCTCGAGAAAATATTATTTACTAGAGATTTGGCTTGGTATATCTCACCCAACTTCTTCCAAAGATTCTTTGAAGTGGGTTCTTCATGGACATTTATCAGAATTGAATCTGCAAGACAAAGTCTTATTAGACCTTTATCTTTTCTATCCATTACATCATCTTTTGTAGGGAAAGATGGATCCGTAGGCCTCTGGACATTTTCATCCACTGCATCCCATAGATCCTGATCAATCAACATATCTTCCATCTTCAGCTTCCACATCTCAAAGTTCGTGCTAGAAAAATTCTCTACTTCAATCCTCCTGGATGTGCTCCCCATCTCTATTATCCTGCAATACAAAATATGAAATACTTTGCACAAGCTCCCACTCAAACTTGATTAGCTCAATAAACCATGTACCCAACAAATAGAACCAAAACTGGCCATGCTCTGATACTACTTGTAAGGAAACAAAGGTGTGTGGAAACACTTCCTACGCTAACCTTGAGAAGAGGATTATGCAAATTTCAAATAAAATATTTCAGAGATTTGAAGAAACACATAATACCATAAACAATAAAACCATAACACAATGATTTACGTGGGGAAAACCCTTTCGGGAGAAAAACCCCACACTCCAAAACTTGCACAATGTATTATCAAATCTTGAAACAAATTACAACACACTTGCAATGCAAGTTCTTACAGGACTCTTCACCTCAACTCAATTTAGAGGAATTTCGGCAGCATTCTGGCAACATATAGACTTTCAAACTAACTCTCTCCTTTCTCTCACACAAATGACTATCTCAAAGTACCAATATATAGTATTACATTACATATGAGAATCTTCTAGAGATAAAACTTTTCTTTTTAGAAAAATATAATAAAATCTCTTAACAATCTTATCTCTATCCCCATATAAAAGATACTTTTCAAAATAGCCGCTTTTCACCTATCACAAAATCTTCTATTCTTGGTTTGCTTTATTTTTTATTTCCATGCAAGGTTGAGACACTTCTTTTTTTTTCCTTTTTCTTTGTTTTTTTTCATTTTTATCTTTTTGTTTTAAAATGTTTTATTCTTAACAAGCTCTACCCTTAAAATAGACTTTCTTTATTTTTATTTTTCCCAATTACACGTGAAGCCTTTTAAATATAATTACTCAAATAATTGAACTCAGCTGAAAATTTTGGTAGTTGAAAGTTGGGAGCTGTAAATGCTGCATCCTACAATAGTGCACTCAAATGCCTCGTTTAATTTCTCTTTTTGCTCTGGTATTCGCTCATTCAACTCCAAAATTTTCTTCTCACAACAACACACTTGTAAAGTTCTTTGCACGTTCCTCCATTGAGCAATTTCTGAGAGAGATTAAAGCAAGGTTGCTGCCGAAATTTTGCAGTTCTAGGGTTTTGGATTTTGCTAGGAAAAATGGCGGTGACGAAATGAAAATGGATGGAAAAAAAATTTCAAGCAAAGGTCTACAGGATGACGGCCTGGCTGGGGGTTTGTTTGAACGGGCTTCTCCGGAGAGTTGCGACATTGAATCCCCGGCTGAGAGAAAGGGCTGCGATCTTGCCTCAGCTGGGGCTTCTCCGCAATCTTATGTGGCTCACAAAAAAAGATCTCTGGGGATGGGCCAACTACCAAGCCCCCTTCCGTAGGATAATGTTAATGGCGCAAGGACAAATGCTGCTCAGTTTGGAATTGGCTTGGCACAGCTACTACAAACACACATCTTATTCTACGCATAGAGATGCCTCCATTGGAGGCGCGTGCAATGAGATTTCAGATGATTCAATTGTGGATTTCGCTCACCCTCCCTCGGCAAACAAGGATATGACTTCTGAAAAGAGTCTCACAGACAATTTTTTTTTTTGAATTCTGTGAGAGACACAACCCAATCCTCTTTTGTTATGCCCATGAACCCGAATGGACACTTAGACAAGGATAGCAGGTGGACTTGGGCTGTGGTTGGTGCACCTCCAAGATCCACCACAACATCTAAAAATATACCCTTTAGAGCAGGATCTGCCACAAAAACCCCTTTTTTGGATGCCGTTAAAAGTGTTCAGAGGAACAATGAGTGGCTTGTGGTTGCCCTTCAAACTGATGCTCCACAGACATACCCCGAATCTGGGTCTAGAACACTGACTGACTTAACGAAATCAAAGCATACAGGTATTTCAAATTGGAGAACTATTCATTGCTAATTAAGTGAGTTCAATATTATTTCGGCACCTTTTTTTATTTTTTTTCCTTCCTTGAGTTGTTGGACACGAAATATGACACCATGTACCTAGTCATCCACTAAAAAATCTTGTGATCATACTATTTTTTTTTGTTTTTTTTGTCTTCATTGAATTGTTGGACACAAAATCTGACACCATGTAGTCATCCACTGAAAAATATTGTGATCATACTATTTTTTTTTGTCTTCATTGAATTGTTGGACACAAAATCTGACATCATGTAGTCATCCATTGAAAAATCTTGTGATCAACCAACTGTCACAAGTACACCTGAGTTGGATTAGTGGTGGAGAATTTGTACTCTTGAAAGATAGGTCACAAGTTCAAATTTTGGAATGGGTAGGATATGTATGCTATATGTATGTTTCATATTGTGGAGCACAAGTTAGGTACCTCTTTCATATTGAGAGTATAAGGTAGTCCCATATACTTTAACCCACCTGTAGATCCAAAAATAGATCAAATGGTATCATGGACTATAAAAGGACCTTGATTTTTCTTTCTTTTTTGTTTCCCTAGAGATATTTGACCAACATGGAAAGATTGATGGGAATCTCGAGGGTACAAAACATTTAAGCCATCTATAGATCCAAAAATAGATTACTTGGTATCGTAGACTATACAAGAACCTTGTTTTCCCTTCCTTTTTTGTTGCTCCACAGAGATCTGACCAAGTTGGAAAGATTGATGGGAATCTTGAAGGTGCAAAACATGTTTAATGTTCATTAGAATGTACAGTGTTATCATTATCAGAGCTAGTTTTTTCTAATCTACTAAATTTGTGCTCTGTTCACCATGTGATAGACAATTAGGATGTAATTCTATCTTTGATCCACATTGATAAGGACACAACTAATCACCCTACAAAAAACCACAATGTAGCATAGAACATGCATAAAACCCCATAAAAAGTGCCCCATCATGTGTAGGGCCTTTACTTTTTCAATGTATTATTGTATTTAATATTATATATAATATAATATATGTCATATATTATATATAATATAATATTATTATAATTTATTAGAATAATATAATATATATAATATTTCTTTTTTATATGATTTCATAAAAAATAGATATTTGTTTAGCTCTGTTTCTTACCATGACAACATGTACTTTTACATGACCCTAGTAAAAATTCAAAGTGAAATTTCACATTTTGAGGGTGCAAAACATGTTTAATGTTAGTCAGAATGTACAAGGTTATCATTATCAGAGCTAGTTTTTTCTAATCTACTAAATTTTTTTGCTTTGTTCACCATGTGATAGACAATTAGAATGTAATTCTATCTTTGATCCACATTGATAAGGACACAACTAATCACCCTACAAAAACCCATAGTGTAGCATAGAACATGCATAAAAACCCCATAATAAGTGCCCCATCATGTGTAGGGCTTATCAAGGAAGGAGCGAAGTAACGAAGAGGACAATAATGTGTAGGGCCTTTATTTTTTCAATGTATTATTGTATTTAATATTATATATAATATAATATATGTCATATATTATATATATGATATAATATATATTGTATAATATAATATATATTATATTATATTAATATTAATATTATAATATAATATGATTATAATTTATTAGAATAATATAATATATATAATATTTATTTTTTATATGATTTCATTAAAAATGGGTACTCGTTTAACTCTAGTTCTTACCATGACAACATGTAATTTTACATGACCCTAGTAAAAATTCAAAGTGAAATTTCACATTTTTGGGCAAATGAAAAATGTTTTTTTTTGTCATATTGCCACTTTTTGGACCCCCATGATCCGGCACAAACCCTTAATATATTCCAAAAATAAATAAAATACATTGTTAGAAAGCTAAGAAAGAGAACAACATTACTATGCCATTTTCTTAACTTGACATTGAAAGACATACAAACTTGATGGGGAGCACACTCAAGAGTGTTTATTTTTTTATAATTTTAGAAAGCACATCTTTGGGCATTGAAATGTTAGTACAACTTTTGAATTGGATACCCAAGGAAAATCCAACCCTAAGGGTTGGAAATTCCAAAGGTAGACAATAATACAAGACCATTCTAGTATGCTTGCGTTATAACACAGGGTGATCCCACAATAGTGTTTACAATTTTTGGCCAAATTGGACACTGAAATGATTATTTTTAACTAAATATTCACATTCAGGTACCTATAGCAGCTAAACTGTGAGGAATTTGAAGATGATGCAAACTAGAGTCTCGTCACATTTTGTCTGTAGATTCTAAAAATATTTCTTTCAAAATTTTTGGAATAAGATTGCACTTCTTTTCTATCTCCCACAAAAATTGGTTTTTTTCATAAAACAACATTTTTAAAAAGTGATGCACACCGTATAACTCATAAATTTTTTTCCATGAAGGATAAAATTCTAATTCTTTCAAATTTATATTTGTAACTCTGATATCTAGTGCTTCCACTTGGATAGATAGTTTTTTATTGAATATTTTTTCTTTAATAAAGTTTCAAAGTCAAACCAATTACAATTCAGACATAGCGTGACCGTATAATGCGTAACATTTTTTGTATATATCAAAATTCATTTTTTTTATTGGATCAAGGACTTCAATATCTGGTGCACTCATATTTTTCAATTTTCTTTTCGATAATTTTCTATTATTCCAAATGTGCAGAACGGAGACCTTCATTTTCAGTGAAAAACCTATATTTAATAAAACTATAAAAAAATGCATAATAAAACCAAAACATATCAAAATTATATTCATTGGATAGCTCGTTCTGAGGACTACCTGATTCCAGTTGGGTTTGTGAAGTCTCCACCATTTTCATGTTCAAACTAAGCTTCAAAGTGAAATTTTTTTTAGGTTTTTTTTGTATCTGAGGGGGAGAATGAGGGTTAAGGGGTGTTTGTATGATCCCCTAGGGGTTCGAGTGAACCACCTCACATAATGCACTTTTATTTGGTTTTTGGGCGGGAAACTAGGGAATGGGTTTGGTCAAACCATGGTTCGAACAAACCCCTTATGGGCTCGCTCAAACCAGTAGGTTTGTATGAACCCCCAAAATCACATTTTTTGGCATGGGGTCATTTTTTGTGAGTTTTCCTTCCTCACTAGAATTGTAAAACACTATTGTGGCTTCACCTCACACTTGCATTATAATGCACCCGTGTTATTGTCTATCTTAGGTTCCCATAATGTGAGCACATTATAATATGCTTGAACATTCTTATGAAGGAAAAATTATCTTTTATCTCCCTCACCTTCTTTCTCGAACTCTCTTCCACCCTCTCTCTCTAGACATATATTTTTATTTCTCCCTCCCTTTCTCTAACTTTATCCCTCTTTAGATATTCATCTCTCTAGAACTATCTCTAACTTTTCCTCCCTCCATCTTTCCTTTTGCATTTCTCTATATCTCACCTCTATATCTATCTCCCCTCTCTACCTCTATGTAACTCACTATCTCTCTCTAACTCTATTTATCTCTCCTTCATTCAATCTCTCCTTCTCAACCTCTCTCACCCTCCCTCCCTCTCTCTACCTCTCCCTCCATCCTTTCTTCCCTCTCAACTTATCTCTATCTCCCCTATCTCACCTCTCTCTTTGTCTCTTTATCTCTATCATCTCTCCCTCCCTCCTCTCTCTCTACCTCCCTCCTCTCTCACCTCTCTCCCCTAACTACCTCTCCCTCCCTCTCTCTCTACCTCTCCCTCTATTTCTCTCTCTCTCTCCCTCTTTCCCCCTCTTCCTCTGTATCTCTCTCTAAATTATTCATGTTTTAGGGTTATGTATTTTTGATGGACAGTTTATAGGTTAAATCATTTTTTTAAGGTTTTAGTATTAAATGATTAATTTTAGGTTTTAGGTTTTAGCAAATAGTGTTTACATTTACATCTTAGGGTTTATAGTTTAGGGTTTATATTTTAGGTTTTATTATGGAGGTTTCAACATTTAGGGTTTAGGGACTAAACTTAATTTTAAATATTTTATTTTTAAAAATTATTAATGTTAGATTTTAGGGTTTTGGGTTTAGTGTTTAGGGTTTGTGATCAAGGGTTTAAGGTTTAGATCCTAGGATGTAAGGTTTTGCATATAGGTTTAGATGTTAGGGCTTAAGGTTTAGGGCTTAAGGTTCATGGTCAAGATTTGAGCGTTTACCTACCTCTCTCTTGACTCTCTCTCCCCTCTCTATCTTTCCTTCCCTCCCTCCTCTCTCAATATTTCCCTTCCTCCCTCCATAATACTCTAGACTCTCCCTCCTCCCCCTCTCCCACTTTTACTCTCTCTAAATGATTGATGTTTTAAGGTTTAGGGCCTAGTATTTTATGGTTTAAGGTTTAGAATATAGTGTTTAAGGTTTATGGATTAGGGTTTAGGTTTTAGGTTTTAGGGCCTAGGGTTTATGGTTTACAATTTATTATTGAGGGTTTAGGGTGTACCTACCTCTCTTTCTCTCTCTCACACTTCTCTTTCCCCTCTCTACCTCCACCTCCCTCCCTCCTTCCCTCTCTACCTCTCCTCCCCTCTGTCCCTACCCTTCTCTATCTTCCTCTCTTCTTCTCTCTGCCACTTTTGTACCTCCATCCCCTCTCTACCTCCTACCATCCAATCTCTTTTTCTATCTTTTGGAGAGGAGTTTTCTTCCATAGAGTTTTTCTCCTTTTATCTTCTTTTGAGAGTTTGTTTTGTACATGGGTACCTCCTCAAGTCTTGTTGTTGGGATCCATATTTTTGCATATCTACATTGGTTTCTTCCTCCCTAAGTTTCACTTAAGGGGGCTATTGGTGTGATTAAAGTCTTGCACTTAGTTAATTCTTCAGTAGTGACTTAGGGGAATTATTCACATGTTAAGTTTAATTAGGCTATAATATTTCTTCTAGAAGTCTTAGTTGTCTTATCTAGAATTTACATTATCCTATGTAGTTATGAGTTAGTTGTTTCATGTGATAGGATTCAGGAACTTCTCATGATCTTGTCTAATCCTATCTCTCTCCCTTGCCTTTATATGCAAGGCGTCTCTAGAATATTTTTCATCTTGTATAGTGTAGAACCAAGATCTTATTACCTACAAAACACAACAAACAAACACATTAGAAGATTCAAATGCAATCCAAGATCAAAGTTCCCCATAAAATCCATTATCAATGCTCAAAATAGGAATAAAAAACAAGAAAACAATGAAATAACAAAGAGATAGATCAAATCCTATTAAAACATGAAAACTCTTGATCTTATGTGGGAGTTGATGCCAATTTGATGTGAAAATTGGCCCTTTCCCAACTCCTATGCAAGATTTTGATGATTTGGTGATGATTGATCCACTTGGTGATTGCTTCAAATGAACTCCATGGTGAAAACTTGCAATAACCTAGCTATGTCGTGATGAAATTGATGAAAATGCTAATGCTTGAAGATGAAAATGAGTATAGTAAGTTTTCTCAAATTGTGGATGATCAAATGGGGAGAGAAACCTTTTATTTATAGAAAGACAAGGTGGAGAAATGCCCAAAATGAAGTAATGTGGGACTAAATTTCAACCAATGGCCAAGTGCCACTTGTCAAGATGTGAATGGGCCAAGGATGTGCACATTTTGATGAATGTGCCCATAAATGCAATTAGGTGGAATTTGAAAATAGTGAAATGACATGTAAGAGGGAAAAATGAATGACTTAAATGCCACTTGGCTGAATGCACAAGGACATGTAAGAAGGAATGAATGTCTTGTTGGAAGGAGAAAATCCACCTGGAGGGATTTTCAAATTTGGAGAAATATTCTCTAAAGATGCCAAGTTGAGAGAAAATAGAGATTTAATAAATGAATTAAATCTATTTTCATGTGCAAGTGGCAAAAGCTAGAGGATGGAACATGGATTAGAATTAAATTAATCAAGGGTTAATTAATTTAATGCAGAATTAGATGACGCGACTAATTGATTTAGATTTGTGGGTTGATTTAAATAAAAAGATGAGAAGAATATGATTTAGAGATTAATTAAATAAATATTTTTGATTTATTTAATTAAAGGGGATGATATATTAAATCAAATAAGGTTTTAATTTATTTAATTTAATAGAATGACTTTAGAGATTTAATCAAATAGAGATAATTAGATCATATTGATTGATTTAATTAACAAGAGAGAATGACTTAATCAGATAAATGATTATTTATTTAATTATGGGATGAAGAGTGCTGACAAGTTGAGAAGGTGATTCAGGATGAAATGGTGTTAGTTAAATTAGGATCAAGTATTTCTATACATTTTTCATGTTTACATTTTGCTCCTCTTTGAAGCAAAGTACTTGTTGCGTTGTTTCAAAGAATAAACTGTCTCGATCAAAAAGGTCAAAAATTTTTGATTTCAAAATTTGCCCCACTACTACCTGGTGAGAGAAAACATGCTGACATACTGCCCCCTTGAGAGATTGGATGAAAATTTTGATTTGTGGGTGAACTCGCAAAAAAGAGGACATGGTGCACGACAGGTCTAGAAAGGCTCCAAGATGCCTAAACACAAGAAATGGTGCAAAACAGCCTTTGAATGGAAAAAATGAGGTCTGGGGATGAAAACCCTCATAGGACAGCCAAACGGGGTCAAAAAACCCTAATTTTTAGGCTTAAATAGGCCTTGAAGGGCCATTTCCAATTTATTTGTTCATTCAACCTTTAGAGATTTTGAAAATTTGAGCTCTGACCCTTTGGAGAGATGGCGCAATGATAGTTTCCTCGACACATTTCTGACAGAGTACGGACACACGAGAGGCTTTCTGGCACTGGACCACCAGTGAGTCAACTTGACCCAACTTCACTTTTCAATTTTAGTTTACATTTATTAGGCTAGGAAACTAGGCATTTAGGAGCGGTCTTCACTTCAAACTCTCTTTCGGCATCATGCGGCCTCAAACCGCGCTGCAGTCGCGTGTAGCAATGTCGTGGCACAGTTTGAATTTAGGGTTTAAATTCCAAACCCAGCCACATATCCAAACTGTGATGCCGCAATCCTCTTTGAAACTTAGGGTTTAGGTCAAACTAGGCTGCATATCCAAACTGCAATGCCATGGTGGAGTTTAAGGTTCAAACACTCCTAGCATTGCAGTTTGGAGTTTAAAAACTACACTGCACCCATAAAGAGTGACACTAAGGTTGCCTGGGGTACGCCGAGACAAACCTAGATCATGATTTTTTTGATGAATTTTAACAAAGTGACTTTCCTGATGCAGGAGGAGGTGATGATACTCTACTCACGCGAGCACAGGTCGTGAGACCTTTTTAGCATTTTGGATGGTCTGCCCGACCAACAATAGGAGTATCTAGGGTAGATCGATCCTTGGTACATTTTTTATGCACCGCTCGTTCAGACACACTTGGGCATGATTATGGCACTTGCTGAAAGATGGTACAGTGAGACTTCCTCCTTCTACCTCCCGACAGGTGAGGTGACGATCACACTGGAGGATGTGTCAGATCCATAGATTTCCCATCCACAGAGAGTGAGTGATCTATGACATGGATTCTAGGAGGGAGGCCTACTATGATATTATGGGCCTCGATCAGATTGTTTTCTACGAGGGTCAAATCGAGTTAGAGCATTATAGGCTCTCTGTGTCACCCTTTCGATTAGTTATTACAGCCATTATATCAGGTCTCGTCACACCAGATCGACGAGGCCGATAGTTCAGTCCTAGATGGGGGCTCACTTGGGAGTGCATGGTTTGGTGATGGATATTGTTTACATGGGGAATAGTTCTTCTAGCCTCATTGTACAAATATTTGCACGAGTTCACATACCTAGACGAAAGAACACTTAGGGCGGGAGTTACATTGCTACACATCTGGGCCTTGGAGCACATCGTTGTGCTTCATCCGCGAGTTGTTCGAATTACCATGGATCTAGATGATCTCGTTGTTTGGTGATACAAAGGGGGTATTTCTTTCACCCACATAGGACTTGACACAAGATTTCTCACTGGAGGAGATTCTTGGATGACATGCGAATGTTCACACGGCGACCATATCTTAAATGGCCCGCATGGTTTGATGATGTTCAACAACTCTTCTTTGCTCACTAGGACAGATTGATGCAGGGCAGGAAGCATACGATGGTCGAGATTTACCTTCCAGGTAGGATTTAGAGATAGTTTGGAGAGGCATAGGATCTGCTAGATGATCAATACATGGCCATTTTTGTTAGGACTATGAGCTAGAGCTGTTGGGGCTGTTATATACCTGCCCACGAGGCAATTCAGATTTTCATGCAACTAGTGGCTAGGCCATGGCCATATGATTAGGGGTAGGCCGATGTAGGGACCACACAGAAATACATAGATTGGTTTTGGCCACTGCTTGGTCTGATAATGCTAGGGACACCATCTTCCTGACACAAAGCTAGAGGCAGGGGAGTAGGATAGGGCCAAGGGGACGGAGATGGGGGCTGAGGAGGCGGATGACCACCACCAAATTAGCTAGATCAAGGTAGGAGGCCACAGGATCAGCCACACATGGATGTCCCAAGACAGGATTAGGACCAAGATCAAGGATGACAAGATAGGGTCCTGACACCACCCAGAGATGGGGATCAGGACTAGCCAACTGTGCAACCACCTCTCTAGCCAGACCCTAGAGATGGCCAAATTTTACAGCTATAGGCCCAAGTGCAGGCACTTACAACTGAGAGAGATCAGTCACGGGTAGAGCGGGACTAGGTGGTCCAGTAGAGACAGGCTGCAAAGCTGTAGGTAGCGGCTGAGATGGGCAGACAAAAACAAATTGAGAGTATTTTCGCATCCTCCTCCCAGAGCATGGTATCACTTCGTTCATATAGGGAGGCCATCCAAGAGGATGACTATTGTAGGTTGTATTATTACTAGGCCAGGCCGAGGGAAGCTCAAGTACCATATTTTTCACAAAGGACAGGCCATAGACCTACCAAGGAACATGGGGAGAGAGCAGGTGGCAAGGGCAGTAGCCAGTAGGGCTAGCCTTCATTTGGATCCTAAGACAAGATTATTTTTGTGCCCGATGGGCTCATTTTTGATAGCCCCAATGGGCCCTTGTACTTATGTATTTAATACTTGATTTGATTCTTTTGTACCATAACACTATAGTTATTTCCAATGATATATGAGATGATGATTTTGTGATATGTTATGTCCTATCTTATTTATGCATTATGGAAGGCTCTCATTTCTATATGCTATGCAATGATTCTATCTTATGATGCTATGATGTTTTTGTGATGAATATGCTATGTGATGATGTATGGATGCATTTATTTTTTAGTACCTTTTATTATGCACTTTTAATGATGTATGCAAAATGTTATGATGTGCAAATGCTTAGTCTAACAAATCTATATTATGCAGTGATGGATGGTAGGATGTAATGTATTTTTTCCATGTATGATATGCTCTTATGACGACGTGATATGAAGATGATATGTGTAATGATGTTCATGAAATGATATTCATAATGATGTATGTGTGAAATGATGTGATGAATGTATGAAATGATGCAAGCTTATGACATGGATACTTTGATATATGATATGTGATGGCGTAATGGATACTTATATGTGATATGGGATGATTATGCAATTTTATGATATGGTGAATGCGAATGATGCTATGATGCTACAAATTTTTATAATGATATGGGATGATTGCTTTTATGTTTATGTAATGGATGCTTATGGGATATATGATCATATGGGATGATTTATGAAATGTTTATGCAAATGAATGCAATGTAATGATTCATGAGATGCTTAGAATAACCAATCTATATTATACATGGATGGAAATGTAATGCATGTGTAGTGATTTGATATTTTCTATATGATATGATATGAAATATGTAATATATTAATGGTTTGTGGATACAGGATGAATGCAACGATGATAATGATTTCAGGATTAACTATCATGGTACCATGTTAGCGCGAAAAGCAAGAGATAGAAGAAAACAAGAGATTCCAACAAGACACAAGATGATGATAATGATGATGATTATTTGCCGAGGAGTTGGGATTTTTAAAGGGAAAAATACCTTATGTTTGATTACACACATAAGTACGATGCATCAAGGTATAAAGAACCAGGATGGAATTGTACCTAGTGTGATGGACTTTGACTCGACAATTAGAAAGGAGTATTCTTGTTCACACCTAGCGTATGAAACCTTATTCCAAATGTAGTTTAGATATTCCAAAAATATTAGACCAAAACATAGAAAAGCAAGCCTTCCTATGTGGTCAACAAGATACTTAAAAAATCTTCCCTACACCTAAACAAAGCATGCATGACCAAGGTTATATTACAAAAATATCCAGCAAGAACAGCAAATAAAAGATAATGATCGTTGCCTCATTCCTATCTCTCTAAATCCTTTTGTTTAGACATCATCGAGAGGTCCTTGGAATGAGCGCAATAAGATAAATCAAAAGACAAAGATAAAGTAAACAAACAAGCTAATGTTCTTCAATACCACTAGCCAAGACTAAACTACGGTGATTCCTAATGTTGATGTCCATTGTAGGAAGGATGCATCCTAGGACATGACAATATCAGATGATTTTGATATGGGGTTGATTGGATGATAAGCTATTGACACAAAGAGTTGACCAACTTGTTTACTTACTAACCTAAACTTGAGATTTTTGACATTAAGTTTTCACTTTCGATTTGCTAGACTTGTTTCTGACTGTTTCACCAAAGGTTGAGGATGACGATGATTTATTATGAATGATGTTTATTTTTGGTGAAAGCGAGATGGGAATGGATGGATTTTTTCAAATATTTGGATGTTTTTGGAGTTTTTTGAAATGTTTTGAGGCTGTTTTTGGTATTTTTGAGATTTTTCAAATGTTTTGATTTTGGAATTTCTGATGTTTTGGGGTTTTATGAGATTTCAACCAAGAGACTAACCAAACAACCTATCCTAGGGGCTTGGGGGCTGACCAATAGATTAACCTTTCCTACATTATACATGCAGAGACCACGTAGTTTGACTGACACAAACTCGATTATTGATGAGATATGAACAAATGGATTGCTAGTTTATTATGACAAACTCCTAAAGGACTGACCTAAGTGTCTCGGGGGATGATCAAAGATCAACCTTGCCTATGTTCAAGGCTCAAAGACCCGTAGTTCAACAAGATGACTCTATTTTTGAATTTTTAACTGACTTTTTGACTTGTTCTTTTTTGGATTTTGATATGTTTTGAATGTTTTTGGATTTTCCTATTTTTTTGATGTTTTTGGATTTTTTTATTTTCTGATGTTTTTGGATTTTTTGATTTTCTAATGTTTTTGGATTTTCTGATCTAGGAACTTCAAGAATATACACGAATCTGATCTGATGAGAACATGCCTCAAGCGAGATGCAATAGACTACTCTAATAAATGCAAGAAAAAATGACCTTGAGAATGGGCCAAGTAGTACTAGGAGGGATCATGACACGAACATAGTTCCAATCTATGATGCAAATGCGGGTGGATGATGGATGGAGATAGATGGATGATGAAAGCGTAATGGACGGATGATGCATGACAATCCATGAAGATCTTGGTGGATGGAAAGTCTTATTTACACAAGGTGCCTATTTTCCAGGTTTTCACCAAGGTACTTGCCCAAAGTGCCATCAAAGTGGTTTTCACTAGAGGACAATTTTTTTCTTTACTGTTTTTTTATCTTTTTTTTTATTTTTTTGGATGTTTTCTTTTTTTGATTTTTTGTTGTCACCAAGATGCTTGTTTTCTAGGTTTTCATTAGGGTAACCATTTTTTTAGGACATTTTCTATTTTTTTTTGTATTTTTTGGTTCTATACCTCGCAAGATTAGGCATAAAACCTTTTGAGATGGGAGTTGTTCATGGGCTCTTGTAGAGGTTCCCCTTCGGGTGTTGATAACCGATATGCCCCTAACTTGTAGTTCACTGTGATGATGAATAGTTCCAACCAATTGGGTACAAATTTACCTTTGCCATTTGGATTTGGGATGTTCTTCTGATTCTCCTTCAACACAAGTTCTCCAACCTGGAATGTTTTGCTCTTGATCTTTTTGTTATAGCTCCTCTCGAGTCAGTTCTGATAGACTTGTAAATGGTTTAATGCTTCCATATGCCACTCATCTAGCAGCTCCAGCTCATTCAGTCTTGATACTTGGTATTCTTCATCTGTGATGAGGTTTCGCAGTGATATTCTCAGTGATGGGAGCTCGATCTCAATGGGTAATATGGCTTCTAATCTATAGACTAGGGAGAATGGGGTGGCACCTGTGGGTGTGTGAATGCTAGTTTGATAGGCCCATAGGGTAGGATTTAGCTACAGATGCTAGTCATGACCTGCATCATTCACTATCTTTTTGAGGATTTTCAGAATGCTTTTGTTTGTGGCTTCTGCTTGGCCATTTCCTTGGGGATAATATGGAGTGGAAAAGCGATGTTGGATTTTGAAATTTTCACATAGTTCACAAACATCCTAATTTTTGAAGGGTGTCCCATTATCTGAGATAATAGCTTGGGGAACACCGTATCGACATATTAAGTAGTTCAGGATGAACTTTGATATTTGCTTTCCAATGATGTATGTCATTGGTATGGCTTCCACCCACTTGGTGAAGTACTCAGTGGCAGTAATGATAAACTTGTGGCCACTAGATGAGGTGGGGGTTATTTTTCTGATGAGATCGAGCCTCCATTGCGAAAAGGGCCATGGTGTGATGATGGGATGAAGCTCTTGAGTTGGTGCATGGATGAGGTCCCCATGTTGCTGACATTGTAGACACCATTTGACATAGTCATGTACTTCTCTTTTCATAGTAGGCCAATAATACCCATTCTCAACAATTTCTTGGCCAAGGTCATTCCGCTCGAGTGTGAACCACAAATACCATCATGCACCTCAGTTAAGGTGTTCAATGCCTCCTCAACATTTAGGAAGCATAATAGGGTTCCTTCTACGCTCCTATGGTAAAGAGTATTTCCTAAGATTAAAAACTAGGATATTTTCTTGACAAAGGTTCTTTTTAGGCTTAAGGGTAAGTCAGCAGGTAGGATTCCTATTCGTAAGTAGGTATAAATTTCATGGTACTAGGGATCACTGGGACCAATGATTTCACACACAAATTTTGACTTTGGTACCTCAAATGTGGGCACGAGAAGCTGCTCTACCAAGAATTCATGTTTCAGGACATTGTGAGGGATATCCAATAGGGAGCCAATTGTTGCCATGGCATCTACTGCTCTGTTGTTTTCTTTGGGAATCTGCTCAAATGTGATATCAATGAATGATTCTTTGAGTCTACCAAATTTTTGTA
This sequence comes from Sequoia sempervirens, assembly GCA_007258455.2. Taxonomy (NCBI): domain Eukaryota; kingdom Viridiplantae; phylum Streptophyta; class Pinopsida; order Cupressales; family Cupressaceae; genus Sequoia; species Sequoia sempervirens. The sequence goes on along the minus strand of VDFB02058242.1, from coordinate 464,472,887 downwards.
TGGAGTCAGCTTATCATCCTTTGTTTGGTACTCTTCATTCACTTGATTGATTACTAGTTGGGAGTCTCCATATACTCTAAGGGCCATGATGTGCCATTGCACTGCTATTCTAAGACCTATGGTTAAAGACTCATATTTTGCAATGTTGTTAGTGTAGGGGAATGCCAATTTGTAGGATCTAGGTATATAGTCCCCTTGTGGGGTGATGAAGAAGACAACAACTCTTCATCCATGCTACGTGTAGGAACCATCAAAGTAGAGTTTCCAATGGTTGGCTATGTTGAGATTGAAGATGGATTCATCCAGAAACTCTGATATGAGTGGATTCTTTGAATATATGGATGCTTCTACAAGCTGATCTTCTATCCACCTAGCCTTTGATTAATTTTCATTCCATGTACTCGATGTCGTATTTAGATACATGACCCACTTGGCCATCCTTCCTGTGAGCATTGCTTTTGACAGTAGGTACTTGAGAGGGTCAATTTTGGTGATGATTTTGATTTTGTGTGCCAACATGTAGTTTCTGAATTTTTGTGAAGCAAACACTATTGCTAGAAAGGATTTTTTGATGAATGAGTAGTTTAACTCATGCTTGACCATTATGCAACTAATGTAATAGATGGCCCTTTCAGTCCCATTTTCATCGTGTTGAGCTAGGAGAGCACCGAGGGCTATTGTTGTTGCTGATACATAGAGGATTAGGGGCTTTCTTGGGATCGGTGGCATGAGGACTAGAGGTGTGAGTAGATATTCTTTGATTTTGTTGAAGAATTCCTCACATTTGTCATCCCACTTGTACACTACTCCCTTGTGAAGTAGGTGATAATATGGGATTTTCTTGTTTATCAGTTGTGCTATGAATCTGCGGATGGACTAAAGCCTGCCTTGGAGGCCTCTCAACTGTTTCAATGTTTTGGGTGCCTCCATCTTGAGGATTGATTTTACATTTGTGGGATCTATTTCAATACCCCTCATTGACACTATGTATCCCGACAAATTTCCTGACTGTATGTCGAAGACACAATTTTTGGATTTAAACGAACCTTGTATTCCTCTAGCCTATCAAAAATAGCACTCAAGGTTGCTATGTGATCTCTCCTCTTTCTGGATTTTGCTAGTATGTCAACAATGTAATCCTCAAAATTTTTGTGGATCATGTCATGGAATATTAATGACATGGCTCTTTGGTAGGTGGCCCAAACATTCTTTAGGCCAAATGGAATCATGTTCCAAAAGTAGGCCCCCCATGGACAAGTGAAGGCTATTTTGTGTTGGTCTTCTTTGGAAATCATTATTTGGTTGTACCTAGAGAAATCGTCCATTGGATAAATCATTTCATGTCCCACAGTCATGTCTACAATCATATCAATGTTAGGGAGCAGCAAGTCATCTTTTGGATATTCTTTGTTTATGTCTCTAAAATCTGTGTAGATTTGGATGCCTCCATCTGGTTTTGAAACAAGAACTAGATTTGATACCCATTTTGGGTAGTCTCATATGAATCATGTATCAAGTAGCTTCTTCAATTCCATCTTGACTAACAATGCTATTTGATGATGCATTTTCCTGAGTCTTTGTCTAACGGGCTTTGCTTCAGAGTAGACTGCTAGATGATGGACCACAATCTTAGGATCAAGCTTGGGCATGTCGACATAGCTCCATGCAAAGTTAACTTTCTATTCTCTCAAAAAGGTGGCTAGGAGCTCGTGTTCTTCTAACAACAATGACTCTACATAGAATGTGATGTGTAGTGTCTCTTTTGTTCCCAAGTTGATTGGGTTACATTTTTGGGCTAGAACCGCTAATTTTTCCTAATGTAGAGCTCTGAGAGGAAGATTGAATCCCCCATCTTCGAGTGCCTCATAGAGGTTTTCACTATTGGGTTCATCCTTTCTTTTTACTATTTTTAGGTCAGAGAGTGCCACAGTGTGGTTTTCACTCAAGGACCTAAAGATTATTCTCAGTTTTTCACTTTTGTGACTGAGGGATTCAATCGATTCCCCATAGTATGCATGTGTATCTAGTTCAATGATAAATCTTACTTTATGATCCCCATATGGAATATTATCATGTAGTCCCATGAATTCTAAGAGTGCCTCATCATTTTTGAATGTGTCAAGAATTGGAGGTCCTTGTTGGTCGTGATTGATGAGTTGGGGGTAGACTAGTTTTATCTCATGGGATTGGTTTTTAGCCTCATAGGACAGGGTGTTGATTATAAAGAGGTTAGAGTCTTCAAAAAGTGCGGGTATACCTATCTTGGCTTCGTCATCCTCACTACTACACACCTTAGTGATTTCAAACATAAAATTATCTAAAGGAAAACTTGTGGATACTGGTAATTGTAGGGCGATTGTCGTTTGCTGAGGAGTTTTGACTTTCTTAATAGGGGGATTTCAGCCATGTATGGCTATACTTGGAGGGGTACATCCAAGGGAAAGATTTCTCATTGGCATCTTAGGAATGATAGGTATTAGAAGCCCATTTTCATTTTGTCCCAACTTCCTGTTTCTTTCATAGCCTATGGCAAGCATCATTTGTAAGCCTTTACTGTTGTCATCCATAGGTAGATCGGCTGCTAGTCTATTGTCTTGATACAGGAGATGGGATGGATCTTCTTCTATTATTTTGTGCCTGAGATCTCCCCAACTTCGGAAGCTAGAAGATCCTACAGTCAATGTTTGGGATGAAGAGGCATCATTTGATTGTGGTAACTCTCCTACCAAAAAAGAATTATTTGGAATTGTATAGTGCCCACACCCATTGTCCTGAATTATGACCTTGATATTGGAGATGACAAAGATGGCAGGGGCGGCGGGTGTCTCTATCAGAGAAGTAGAGGCAAGATTAGCTGGGTCAATGTATGGTGTTGATGGGCCTTCATCATTTTTAGGAACTTGATGGATTTTGTAATATTTTTCCTATAGGCTCTTGCAATAAGAGAATGGTTCAGGATCCCCATGGATAGTGACCTCTTGGCCTTCATATGTGAATTTGACACATTGATGGAAGGTTGATGCTACTGCTTGCATTGCATGAATCTACAGACGTCCTACGAGAATGTTATAAGGCATATCAAGGTCAAGGGCCTAATAGGTGGTTTCCATAATTGTTGGCCCTACTTGAATAGGGAGTTGGATTGTGCCCTGAGACCCTCTTTCTTGATCATCATAGGCCTTGATTGTGATACCTTTTCCTTTTTTGATGGAATCCTCTAAGATTTTTTAGATTCTTTATGAGCTTGAGGGAACAAATGTTTAAACCTGCACCTCCATCCACCAAAACCCTCTTGACTTTGTTCTTATGCACTAGGACCTCTAGACGGAGTGCACGATTGTGAGATGGTTGAGCGGGAAAGTCTTGATCGAATAATGTAAGGAGATTTGGGGTAATGATGTTTCTGACCATAGCTTGGAGTTGTTCCACATCAAGATCTGCAGGGATGGTGGATGAAGCCAATGCTTCCTCAAGGATTTTCTTGTGGATGGATGAAATTTTTAGCAACTCCATGATGGAGATTTGTGATGGGGTTCTTTCCAGCTAATCAAGGACATTATAGCCATTGGGAATAGATCTTGGGTTGGAAGTGGGTGCTCTGTGTGGCTGAGATGACCCTGCAATGGTAATTTTCCTACCTCTTGTGGTGACTTCGCAATCAACATGGGCTCCTTTGATGGTGATAGTAGTGCAATATTCATCTAGGTATGTGACGACATGGTCGTACACATGATTCACACTCTTGAAGGCACCTTTTCCCTTATCATTGTTATTGTTCCCTTTGTTGTGATTAGGCATCGGATTTGTGTAGATCTTGAGGTTTTGATTTCCCGCTAGTTGCTCTACATTTATGATTTTTTTATCAATGAGGTCTTGAATCAAGTTTTTCAACCTCATGCAACTGGTAGTTGTGTGTCCCTTGATCTTGTGGAAATCACAAAGGTGATTTTCATTGTACCAGATCAGTTTGACGAAGGGTTCTTGATAATTTTCATAAGTGGGGATTGTGATGAGTTTTTTTTCCACTAGCCTCTTCATGATGGATTCAGCTAATTCCCCAAGGGTTGTGTACTTCCGTTTGGGGGAGTTTTTGTTTCACTGGGGTGGGCCCCTTTGATTATTCACATTGTTGATCATTTGATTATTTGGCTACTATGTCACTACATTAGCTTGATGATTGTTTTGATGGTGGTTTTGGGGTTGCTATTGGGGTGCGGGTGTGTTTTGTCGAGGGGTGTTGATGACAACTTTGGCGTCGACAACACCATCATTGGTAATGTTTATGTTCTTTGTCCATGCGCAAGGTTTGTCATTGTAATTGGTGGATGGGTGATTGTTTTGTTGTTCAAGATATGCAGGTGACCCTCCTTGTGTGATAAGGGCTCGTTCAATGTTAAGCTCCTTAGAGATCAATTGGTCATATGTGGTGATACCTTGCACTTTGAGATGGAATGCCAAGGATCCTTTGAGATTTGAAATGATAGTGCAAACTTGTTGTTCTTCAAGCATGGACCATTTGCTTCGATTGGCCTTGGATCACCATCATTGTAAGAAGGAAGCAAATGATTCATTCTTACCTTGTTTCAGAGCTAATAGTTCCTCTAGACTGACATCCATACCAATATTGAATGCGTAATTTTTGATGAATGCGTCTACTATCTCTTGGAATTTTTTAATTCCTAAAGAGAGGTGAGAGAACCACTCCATGGCTTGGCCTGCCAAACGTCTAGGAAATAGCTGCATTAGATATGTATCATCATATGCAACTTCCATGCAATGAACTTGGAATTCCTTGATGTGATCTTCATGGTTTCCCATCCCATGGTATTTATCAAATTTAGGGATCTCAAATCCCTTTGGGAATGGTTTCATTGGAAGACTCTTTTCAAATGGATAAGGACACAAGTTGTTGGGTGTTTTCATGGTTTTCCCTGACTAAAGATCAAGCACTTGTTGTGAGAGAAACCTGATTTGTGTTATGACATCGTTTTGCAGATCAGGGGGTGGAGTGAAAGTGTTTTGTGGTGGTTCGATTGTTGGTGGGATAGGTGGGTTGGTTGGAGCTTGTACATTTTGTTGTTCCAAGTATGCTTGTAGTTATTGTTGTACCAACAATGCTTGTTGTTGGTCCTATTGTTGTTAGGCTAATAGTGCCTATTGTTGAGCTTTTTGTTGTTGTTGTGCTAACAACACTTGTTGTTGTGCTACTAATCAGGTTGCTTCTTGCTATTCTTGGTATTGCTTCAGCGCTTGCTGATATGCTTGTTGTTGTGCAAGATATTATGCTTGTTCTTGTGCTTGTTGAGCTTGGTATTGGGCTTGTGCTTGGGCAGCTTGTGTAATTTATGCAACTTGTGCGGCTTGTTTTTTTTGTTGCAATAAGGCTTGGGATTTTGTAGCCTACTGCTTGTTGCACTTGTAGTGCAGCTTGGGCAGCTTGAGCAACTTGCTAAGTAGCTACTTGCGCAACTTGTCATTTTTGGATTTTTTGGAGTGCCTTCTGATAGGCATCCTCCTAAGTGGCTTGCAACACAATACTGTATTGGTTTGATGTATTTGGATTGGGTGGTCATGGTGGTGGAGGTGGGTTTAGAATGGTGCTTGTTGTGGTGATGAGAGGCATTGTCGCATTGATGATTGGGATTTAGGTGGTGGATGGTGTGATTGATATGCTTGGTCCTTGAGAGACCATGTTTTGAGATGTTTGGGGGATGGTTGATGATGTGATGGTAGTGGCTTGCATTATCAGGATGCTTTCCATCTGTTGTTGCGATGTTGATGGAAAGATGAGAGGATTCAGTACGATGCTTTGATTGATGATCGGGGGTTGATTTGATTTTGTTGATTGATGTTTGGTAAAGGGGGAAGCCCTAAACCGAGAGGTGATGTGGATATTTATGGAAATGGTGGAAAAGTGAGCAACATACTCCCTTGAGGAAGTGATGAAGATGTAGGGTCAAAGATGCCCCCTGGTCCAAATAAGTCACCTTCTCCTTGCGAGGTTATAGGGAGAGAGGTTTGAGGTGTTGCATGAAATGATGATGATGGGTCATTAGGATCATGAAAGGTGAGGGGGACATATGGATGTGATGGATTTTGGGGTATGGATTTCCCCAAGATGGTGTTTGCGTCCAAATCTTGATTGTTTATGAGGGGGTGTGTTTGTAGTGCATTAAGAAATGTGCTTTCCTTGTTAACAATGGGTTGAGTTGGAGCAATGGATGATGTAATTTGGGGGATGGGAGTGATGCTTTGGAATGGAGGTGTAGATGAAATTGGGGCCATGGATGAAATTGGAGGCATGACCCCAAAAGATGGTTCCACAATGGTACTCACATTGAAATTGGAAGGGAGTTTAGCCCCTTGTTTTGCTAATTTAAGCATGTATAGTGAGGGATTGAGTCTCATCATGATGTTGATAATTCTATGATTTTTGGCATTTTGGATCATTTCGACAATCTCATCTTGTGTCATTCTGAAGGAATTATTGGTGATATCCTCTACTTGACATTCCTCTTGAGGATTTTGTGATGATGAAGGAAAGTTAGTTAGAGGATTGCTTGATCCAACATGATTCACTTTGGAATTTTTTTGGCTTAGGTCACTTGAAGTGGATGTTTCTTTGTTGGTTTCCATGTTCCTCTTGTGTTGAGATCTAGTTTGCACCATAAAATAGCGATCAATTTCAAGAATGTGGGAGATGAATCTCTAATTCTTTGGATTGATCTAATTTTAGGTACAAAAGAGAAAATTTAGGATGATTTAAGGATCAAAGGTGTGATGATGAAATGTGTGAAATATGGATGATATGGATGGTTGAACCCTTAGAAGATCTTGAGGGGATGCTAGACTTTTGGGACTTTTTTGGATTCTTGGTTTTGTTTTGGATTTTGATTTTGGATTCTTGGATTTTTTTCGATTTTGATTCTTTGACCTTGATTTGATTTTGGATAATGAACAAATGGATCCCAATATGTTGAATGTTATCTATGGGATAGAATTTTTTCACAAGATGACAATTTTACTAAGTGTAGCCCAAGAAGGATGCATCTACCCACACCTAACCAAACAAGATGATAATTCAACTAAGCATATGGAGAAGGATGCATATACATATACCTAGCTAAACAAAATGATTTGATGATAATTTATCTAAGCATATGAAGAAGGATGAATCTACATATACTTAAAGATAAACAAGATGATTTTGATGTTTGATTCAAGGATTTTGATTTGTTTCAAGGATTTTTGATTTGCCAAAAAGTCTAGCATGAAGGATTATTTCAATATTTTCAAGAGTTGTTGGTGAGATGATTTTGGTTGATGTTTGAAAGATGGATGAAAGTTTTGATTTGATCCTATGTGTTCCTAGAAAGACTCTTGTTTACAAGACCTTGGTTTCGAAGAACATGCTTTACTCTAAACAAGGTGTTCAAATTATCGAAAAAGATTTGGATTTTGTTGACAAAAGAACTCATACAAATTGGGATTGTTTTCTTGAAGCTCTTTTGTAAAATTTGAAAAGTTATCTTCATCTAAATTCATAAAGCGTTGAGAGACGCTTTTGATGTTCTTTTGGACTAAGAGATTTTGACTTTGGTTTCCAAATTTTGATCTTGCGTGAAATCATTTGAGACACATGTGTGGGGTTCAATTGTTCTTAGCTTTGCTTAGTGACTTCTTTTTACCACAAACAATCTCTTGATTAGCTTTTCGAACTAAATGTCCAATGTCTTAACTTCTTCTCATCCCACAAAGTTCATTATGTGGAACTTTGATGATTTATCAAGGAAAAAATTACCTATTGTTGACTTTAGCAAGCAAATTGAGATATGAATACAAGTGTTTAGAAACCTCTACGGATAGAATCCCAAGGGCAAGCAATAACACATGAATTTTTTCAAAGATATTTGCCTCCTAAAGGGTTTGAAGTTTTGATGAAAATGTTGAATGTTTGTTTCCAAATGTTTACGAACAAGCAAAGCGTTTTGTTTCCAAGAACATGCACAATCCTATGGATTTGAAAAATAGTATTTGTTGAATCCCCACTTGGACAAGTCTAGCTATGCTTATTTTAGCGAATGGTTAGATGTTTGACCCCATTGGCTCCCCTCCATGAAACTTATTTATACAGGGCAGCCAAGCATCAACACCCATGAAACTCCCATGGCATACTTTCCATTTCTACTAAAAACTGTAAAAGTGTGGGGCAGCTCAAAATGACCATTCTTGTACCAACATTTATAGATCAAGGATTTTGGCCTTTTCTAAACAAGGTTTTTAATTCAGACTTTTCGTTCGTGGGGGATCACCCATTTGGTGAGAGACCATTGCTTCCATTTTCATTGGGATGACCATCGTGATATTGGCCTTTGTTCCAATATCCACACTTATATACCAGTTGGAAGTCGCTTGTCTTTAGTGTGTTGCCAGTTGGGTCATTCCCTTGGGTGATTAATTTTTCCCACAAGGTAGGCCCTCTAAGAAAAACAAAAGTGACCAAGCAATACCCGTAACTCGATCAATCTTTGTTGCAACACAAAGAGAGAGAATGCATGCAATACGCTCCACTCACACTCGCAAGTTTTTTTCAATTTTAATCCCAAAATGAAATGTAGAGGAAATTACTTTACCCAACTTAAGATCACCAAAAATCCTTTTGATTCTCAAGATCATCGTGAGGCACAAGAGAAGCGCATACATCCTTTCGATGGTATTACTTTGAGTAAGTAATTACAAAACAAAGAAGCACTTATTCATTTTAAACCCACAAAGCAATGATTTGATTCTTTTTAGAACACCAAAACAAAATATGGAGATTTCCTTGTTCAATTGTTAATCCTCAAACCAAATCTAGTGAGTTTGTCTTAAAGTTCTTTTTAAGTGGGCTTTGTAGCAAAAAAATGAAATGTTCTTTTTAGAGCCCAAAAGAAATTTAGTAGGTCTTAAGCACATGAAAGATAACAATTTTTTAAGAGAAATTGTGAATTCTCTAAGAGTGTTAAACAAACACTAAAGTGTTAAAAAACACTTGGTATCATGAGAGAGTGATGTCATTATGCCTCTTTCAATCTTGTCTTTCTCCTTCACTTTGATTAGACCAACCTACAAAAAACCAGTTAGAATTTGCAAAACAAAGGTCAAGAAAACAAGCAATAACCAAGATGATCAAAATTAAAAAAGCACATGTCATAAAAATTTGAGATTTCACTTTTTACTTCCTTTTAGTGGTGGAGTTTGCACAGGCAGTGCAGTTTAAGGAATCCAACAGTGCTATATGGCGTCGCTAATTCTGCAAGCGTCGCTCTACAAAAAAATAGGGATTGTGATTGCGTTACTCTTTTCACCAGCGGTGCCATTTGGAATTTAAAAAATTTAGCGACCCCGAATTGACCCAACGATGGATTTTGATATTTTGAATCTTGGGAAAGAAAGATAGAGCGTCGCCGTTTCAAGTATGAAGCGGTGCTAAATGGAAACATTGGAATGCTAGTAGTTTTGTACTGCGACACTGGTCTACTAGTGGTGCACTTCCCTATAGACACACAAAAATAGAAAAAAACACAATTTTTTTGATAAAAACGTGATCTAAACGTGAGATTTTCCCTCCTTCTAGCACCAAAATTTAGAACCAAGATCCTATTACTTGCAAAACACAACAAACAAACACATTAGAAGATTCAAATGCAGGCCAAGATCAAAGTTCCCCATAAAATCCATTAGCAATGCTCAAAATAGGAATAAAAAAACAAGAACACAATGAAAAATCAAGGAGATAGATCAAATCCTATTAAAAACATGAAAACTCTTGATCTTATGGGGGAGTTGGTGTCAATTTGATGTGGAAATTGGCCCTTTCCCAAGTCCCATGCAAGGTTTTGATGATTGATCCACTTTGGGATTACTCCAAATGAACTCCATGGTGAAAACATACAATAACCTAGCTATGTTGTGATGAAATTGATGAAAATACTAATTCTTGAAGATGAAAACGAGTATAGTAAGTTTGCTCAAATTGTGGATGATCAAATGAGGAGAGAAACCTCTTATTTAAAGAAAGACAAGGTGGAGAAATGCCCAAAATTAAGCAATGTGGGACTAACTTTCAACCAATGGCCAAGTGCCACTTGTCAATATGTGAATGGGCCAAGGATGTGCACATTTTGATGAATGTGCCCATAAATGCAATTAGGTGGAATTTGAAAATAGTGAAATGACATGTAAGAGGGAAAAATGAATGACTTAAATGCCTCTTGGCTCAATGCACAAGGACATGTAAGAAGGAATGAATGTCTTGTTGGAAGGACAAAGTCCACTTGGACGGATTTTCAAATTTGGAGAAAAATTCTCTAAAGATGCCAAGTTGAGAGAAAATATAGAGATTTAATAAATGAATTAAATCTATTTTCATGTGCAAGTGGCAAAAGCTAGAGGATGAGACATGGATTAGAATTAAATTAATCAAGGGTTAATTAATTTAATGAGGGATTAGATGATGTGACTAATTGATTTAGATTTGTGGGTTGATTTAAATAAAAAGATGAGAAGAATATGATTTAGAGATTAAATATTTTTTATTTATTTAATTAAAGGGGATGATGTTCGATTAAATCAAATAAGGTTTTAATTTATTTAATTTAATAGAGTGATTTTAGAGATTTAATCAAATAAAATGAATTATTTAATTAAATAGAGATATATTGATTAGATTGATTGATTTAATTAACAAGAGAGAATGACTTAATCAGATAAATGATTATTTATTCAATTATGGGACGAAGAGTGCTGATAAGCTGAGAAAGTGATTTAGGATGAAACGGTGTTAGTTAAATCAAGATCAAGTATGTCTATACATTTTTCATGTC
>VDFB02058242.1:464446656-464461922 GCA_007258455.2 Sequoia sempervirens | reverse complement strand
ATTAGGTTTGCACGTGTTTCAAGTTCAAGTAAAAAAAAAAGCCATGGTAATGTTAAGCTATCTCTTAGCTATCTAACCATGTAATTTTTTTCACATTTTGAGTATGTTAAGGTTTCATCATTAATTTGTTTTGTTGGTGTATCTAATTTTTGTTAAGGTTTCATCATTAATTTCTTTTGTTAGTGTATCTAATTTTTGTCAAAAACCAATGTTTGGTATTTTTTACTTTATTTTAAACTATTCATTGAAATTTAAAATAAATTACATTTTTCGAAACTAGACTCCATTCTACACAAATTCAAAAAAAGAAATCTATTAGTTTTCAAAAAAATTAGGGGGAAGCATGCTCAAATTTTTATTTTTCAGGATGTATCTACTTTGAAAATTAGTAAAAAATTAGCAAAAAATTGGGGATAAACTACATGGTGTTAGCTAATTTCTCACTGAAGTAATTTTTAAAATACTATAAAAAGTTAACATTTTAGGGGGGCCACACCAAACGCTATGTTATGTTTTTGAAATAAGACCAATTTATTATTGGCCTCCTTTTAACTTATAATCTCTAGCATTTTAAAAATGGCAATTTAGAAAGTAGATTCGGAGCACTAAAACTCTTTTTTTTGTTGCATCTTAAAATTTTGAGTGTAACTATCTTCAATTTATCATCCAAGGTCAGTTTTTCTCGATTTTAGAAAAAAAGTGGCCACTTAAGACCTCTTTTTGGACCCCCATCTTTGTGCACTTACCTAGGAGGAGATTAAAAAACACAGCCCTGCTACCGAACCTGGCTCTAGTTAGGCCAAGATCGATGTCTTCAAATTCCTCATGGAGGAACGAAAAAATATATCCAAGTAGGGGGCTCGAGGGTTACTTCCAGTTCACTTCCTCTGTCGATTTTTGTTTCTCTACTGTTATTTTGTTGTTTCTAGTTTGTTATTACTATGTTAATTATGGATTTCTAAACTTTTTCCCTCATGGCCTTTTGTGTTAAGGGTACAAAACCCTGTAAATGTTGCTTATATAATAAAACTCATTTCATAACTCATCTTTATAGTATACAAGATAAAATTCATTCAAAGTTGGACATAAGGCTAAAGAACCACTATGCATTGATCAACCATACAGACCTCAATAATCACATTGCACTATGACTATTGTGAGGAGTTATTGAACATAGAAATATTCTTTAAATAGTGACTCCACATGAATGTAGTTTGAGTGTATCAACTATGGTACCATGGATTCTACATCTTGGTGTCTAAGTTAAAATCATCTTGGCTTAATAGAGTTAGTGTCTTATAATTATCCCCTAAATTTGAAACAAGGTGTCCTGAACTATAGAAGATTCAATTGAAACACATTTTATCGTATATTTTAGTCATGTAACTCACAAGTAAGGAGCTAGATTAACTCATTTTTCAGTTGCACTTGAGAAACTTTTTTTACTTACGAAAAGATACACTAGAAAGAAAAAACATATCAATTTCACAATAACACACACTTCTTTATGACCTACATGTTGGTTGGAAAAAATTTCACATATGAATTATAATTTTTTATGTTTGAACTTGAAGAATTATTATTCAAAGTTGTTTTCCCAAAGTTTATTCTATTTTTTAAGTACTAATCAATGACTAAATATGCCACATAATTAAATTTTAAACCTATAAAACCTAAAAAAATGTTTACATGCTTATTACATCTCTCCAAGCTACACTTTAAATAAGGGGACTTGTGTTAAGAAGAACAAAAATTCTTAAAATAAATCCTATTAGATGTTTTTTTTAAAAATAGTTCATGAAGAATTCTTTGATTTCTTAGAGTTTTCAATCATATCTAATTACAAATAGTAAAATGAAATGTTGTAATTTAATAATGATTAAATAATAGTCAATCCTTAGCATTTTAGTAAAGCCCAATAACCAATTTCTATTTGAGTTTGTGGAATCAACAACAAGATGAGATTTTTTTAAATAAAATATAATGATATGAAAAAATGAGATTTTATATACATTTTTACCAACCATAAACTAATATAGATCATAATTTACAATTATTTAAATAAAAAGTAAATTAGTTGATAATATTTAATCTTATCTCAAATTTATAATTTTAACCACACACCAATGCATTTAACATAACAACCTTAAACTATAACTCAATAATGCGTAAAGAGTAATTATTGCCAATTATTTATATATTCAATTCATTTTGAGAAACTCATGTGTTTGATGATTGTTATAAATTACACTATGTATAATAATATTATGATGTATATGTTGTGTAATTCCCCAAACTAGCATATGTATATTTAAAATAATCTATATATAATAAGTAGAGAGATATCCTTATTTACGATGACAAAGTCATCCCAATTTATAATCCAATGTATAATTTGTAGCATGCAAATTGCAAAAAAATAATGAAGAAAGTCTCCATGATATTTTCATAATTAATAACAATATATACTCTCTTTTTTTAAATATAAAAACTCAAGAATAAAGTTTACAAAGAACCTTTATAACACACTACCCATATAGGGGCAATAGCGACGCACCTAAACCAAAGTTGAAAAATAAATCGTAGTGGTTTCAATTACAGTTACAGTTTGTCTTTTCTAGAAGATAAACCAAAACAATGACACTAAAACAATAAATCATAGTGATTTAAAAAGAAAAACTATATAAATATGTATCTTTGAAAAATTGAAAACTCTAATAAATTAATAAATAGCAATGATAATAAACAAAAGTGAAAACAACACTCTTCATCTTGCCACTTTGAAACCTAGGGGACGATGACCATTAGAGTTTGATAGAGCATTCCCCTTAGTGTTTGTGGTTTGCATAAGCTTTCTCCTTTTGCAACTTTATTAAATATTCATGTAAATAAAATCTTCTTAAAGCGCATAACAAAACTTATCATTTGGACTTTCAACAGGAATCTGAGAAGGAGAAGTTAAAATGTCAAGAGTTTAAAAATCAAATGGGGAAGGAATTGTTAGTGATCGCTCTCACACTCGAACAAACATTTTTTAAGCATTCAGATCAGGTTTATTCCTGCTAAATGTTGTCAATGAGAACAATCATGGAATAAGAGAGAAGATAAGACCTGATCCACGTAAATGGGAATTTAAGGTTATAGAGTTGGTGAGGGAGGTAACTTTGGAGTGTAAGTCAGTCCACAATAATTCTATGTTGAAGTGTGATGTCCATCATGAAGTCTTGACTGTTGTGTTTAGCACTGGCGGATATGCAGGAAATGTGTACCATGAGTTCAATGATGGCATTATCCTACTATACATTACATCACAACATCTGAGCATATGAGTTCAAGTCATGTTTTATAGGGAGTGGATGGAGCAGCATTGACACATTATCTCTTCATGCCCCCAAGTAACCGACAAAGGATATACACCCTAAACTATTAAAAGATTGCAAGGAACAAAATATTGATCGAAAAACCTCAAAAGAAACGCATTGCACTCACAATACAATTTCAGATAAATTTTATCTACCTATTTCAACGCCAAATTGATCCGGAAAAGCCTACAAAAGTAGAAAGAAAAACACAACACCAACTCGTCCACCATTGTTTCACTCCAAATCGAACTCCCTTCGCATATTTAACGAGATTAAACCTCTCAACACCTGTAATATGAGCTTGGATTGCATAAAAGTGAGAAAGATCTATGAATAGCGATTGAACATATCGATTATGATAAAGATTTGCCAAGCTCTTTGAGTAGAAAGAATGCCTCTAATAAGCACCATAACCCACGATTTTCAGCTTGACCTTCCATCCATTAATCACGTTTCATTTATTTGCCTTTAATCACCTTTCATTTATTCACCTTTATTTTTTCTCATTTTCAAAATTTATGTGGATGTCTGAGTTAAATTTGTTACCCTGTCGGTAATTTAATCGGCGTTTTTGTGTACCATGAATCTGACATGCTATATCGCCCTTTGTAAAGCCTCATGACTTAATGTCTAGCGTTTTTGTGGCCACGGATCGACATCTTGCCAGCGTAAAGCCTCACTGGCTTAATTAAAGATGGTGATGAGTGGTGAAGTCTGATTGCTGTAGCCCAACTCCTTCGAGCGTTGATTTATGTTGCGATATTCTTTCTGATTTTTTCCTTTAATTGTTTTCGGATACTTTCCTATCCTGTAGATAGTGTAGCTGTATGGATAACGCACACAGCATGATTGTAGGATCTTGAGATGTATATGAACCTGTACATTCATTGTAAATAATAAGAATGAAAAAATATTCTTCTCTGTTTCTATTTTTAAGTTGGTATCAGAGCTACGAAATTTGAATCATTTGTTTCCCCTTCATTGAACCATGGGCGATTCAGATTCGAAAGTATCTCAGCCATCTGCTCCCATTATTATTCAATCCGAAGGTTCATCCTTCAATGTAGGGATTGTACTCGATGAAACAAACTATGATCTGTGGTCTCAAATCATGGAGATGCATATTGCTGAGAAGGAGAAACTCTCTTTCATTCGTGGTAATTCACAGCCACCTACCGAGAAGGATGATGGATATGAGAAGTGGTATGCAGACAATCAAAAGGTTAAGAGATGGCTGTTGATGTCTATGTCCCCAGAAATTATGAAGCGATACATTCGCTTACCCACTGCTCGAGATATTTGGAAAGCCCTTTCTAAGGCTTTTTATGATGGAGCAGATGAACTGCAGGTATTTGTCTTGAATCAGAGGGCTTTCTCTGCCAAACAGAATGGCAGAACACTCTCTGTGTATTATGGAGAATTAACCGAGATTTTTGGTGAGTTGGATCATCGTGATAAGGTGATCATGGAAAGTGAGAACGATGTTGAATCTTACCGAAAATCAATTCAGCGACAAAGGGTGCATATTTTTCTTGCTGGATTAGATGGTGACTTCGAACAAGTCCGCGGTGAAATTTTGAGAAAGGATCCTATTCCTGAATTAGAAGCATGTTATGCATTGGTCCACCGTGAATCTGTTCGACGCACAACGATGATTGGAGAACCAGAAAAGGCTGAAGCTTCAGCCATGGTGACCCAAAACCGATCTAATCAGAACCGGCCTTCTCAAAGCACGCCTAAGATCACTAATGGTGCCGATAAATCCACCTACAAATGCACCCATTGCAATCAAACTGGTCATACCAAAAGTCACTGCTTTGAACTTGTGGGGTATCCAGAATGGTGGGATCGTAGCTGCGATTCACGAAAAAAGAATTCAAAAAAGACCTCCAGTGCTGCGTTTGTTGAAACAAAGACAGAGGATGATGTTGCTGGACAGATCTCAGCATTAGCAACAGCGGCAGGTAATGGTGGTAAGTTTTTAAATATGTCTGCACTTGTTTCTAATAGTGCATGGATAATTGATTCCGGTGCTACGGATCATATGATGTTTGATTCTAGACAGGTCTCATCTCTTAAACCATCCTCACAAAAATTTGTTTCCATTGCCAATGGCTCTTCGGCCCCAGTTATCGGAGAAGGACCCTTACCTCTCACTAATACTTTGAATCTAGATTCTGTTTTAGTTGTTCCATCTTTGGATTACAATTTGTTGTCAGTTTCCCAAATCACCGCTGCTTTACTTTGTGTTGTAATTTTCTGGCCTAATTTTTGTGTGTTTAAGGACATCCGAACGAGGCAAATGATTGGTTGTGGTGTTAGGCGAGGGAAGTTGTATTACTTGGACTTGGTGTCAAAGAGTTCGGACAAGCTGCGTCAAGCTCTAATGATGGATAGCTCTGAGGGGGAGAAGCATAAATCTGAAATCTGGTTATGGCATCGACGTCTGGGGCATGCTTCCTTTGGTTACCTGAAGAAATTATTTCCTAGTTTATTTGCAAAATTTGTTGTTTCTAGCTTCCAGTGTGAAGTTTGTGAACTTGCAAAAAGCCATCGTGCTTCTTTTCCATTAACTTTGAATAAAAGTCTAGTTCCTTTTATGGTCATACATTCTGATGTTTGGGGTCCATCCAAAGTCACTACATTGGGTGGATCACGTTGGTTTGTTACTTTTATTGACGATTGTACCAGAATGACTTGGGTGTGCTTAATGAAGTCTAAAAGTGAAGTGAACTTGTTATTTCAAAAAATTTATAACATGGTTCATACTCAGTATAATGCACAAGTTAAGGTTCTCCGTAGTGATAATGGAGGTGAATATTTGAGTTCTGAACTTCAGCAGTATCTGGAAGCACACAGAATTATACATCAAACTACTTGTTCCAATACACCTCAGCAGAACGGGGTGGCTGAGAGAAAAAATCGTCACTTGTTGGAGGTTGTCCATGCTTCGTTGATAGAAGCCCATATGTCGTTGTCTTATTGGGGTGAAGCACTTACCTCTGCAGCATATTTGATTAACCGGGTACCCTCCAGCACTATTGATTTCCAGACACCATCCCAGGCTCTCGCTGAGGCGGTTGTTGCTCCAGCTGTACCAAATTTACCTCCTCACGTCTTTGGTTGTGTAGCATTTGTACACCTCCATAAGCATCAGCGCAACAAGTTATCTCCTCGAGCACTGCGATGTGTCTTTCTAGGATATGCTACTTATCAAAAGGGGTACCGATGCTATCATCCTCCAACCCAACGAATGTTTATTACATTGGATGTAGTTTTTCATGAAGACTCAATGTATTTTTCCTCTGAGCCTGAACTTCAGGGGGAGTACCAGAAGGAAATTGAGACTCTACACTATGATGATCACATCTCTGAAGATGTTGATGTTCACATCTCTGAAGATGTGGGTAACTTAGACATCTCTAAAGAAGTGGAACTCTCTGAACCTATTAATCAAGAAGTGGGTGAATTGGAGGTGTATGATATAACCTTGGATCAAAATAGTGATGAACACCCAGAAACAGAAGTTGTGGCTCCACCTTCATCAGAGTCTCTCACCCCACAGGCAGCCAATACACCACACCAATCACTTACTGGGGATGTTCCTGAACCATCTAGAAAACAGCTACCGCAGCTTCTCACCAGAGGTATCCCTAAACCCACATATGAACCCAAACTTTCTAGTAAAGTTAGATATCCCATGAGTCATTATGTGTCTAACCATCGTTTGTCAGAATCAAATCAGTCATTTGTAAATCAGTTATCTATTGTATCTATTCCTAACAATGTGCAGGAAGCCTTAGCTGACCCAAGATGGAAAGCCGCTATGAATGAGGAGATGAAATCATTGCAGGAAAATAAAACCTGGGAACTTGTTGACCGTCCACCAGGAAAGAAACCAGTTGGATGTCGTTGGGTTTATACTGTGAAGTACAAAGCAGATGGTACAATTGAACGCTTTAAGGCGAGACTGGTGGCAAAAGGGTACACCCAAACCTATGGGATCGATTATACAGAGACATTTGCACCTGTAGCTAAAATCAATATAGTACGTGTCTTGTTGTCTCTAGCTGTGAACTTGGGTTGGCCATTACAACAGTTTGATGTGAAGAACGCCTTTCTACATGGAGAGTTGTCTGAAGAAGTCTACATGGAACTCCCACCCGGATGCATGATACCAGAAATACATAGTCAGAAGGTGTGCAAATTACAAAAGTCACTATATGGATTGAAACAATCTCCGAGGGCGTGGTTCGGAAGATTCACAAAGTCTATGAAAGCCTTTGGTTATCGTCAAAGCAATTCAGACCACACTTTATTCCTAAAGAAACAACAGGGTAAGATCACTGTACTTATTGTGTATGTGGATGACATGGTGGTTACAGGAAATGATCTTGAAGAAAGGAAGGCTCTACAGGTTTACTTGTCCAGAGAATTTGAAATGAAAGACCTCGGTCCCTTAAAATATTTCCTTGGGATTGAAGTGTCTCGATCTGATAAAGGGATCTTTCTGTCTCAAAGAAAGTATGCCTTAGACTTGTTATAGGAAACTAGTATGTCAGCATGTCAACCAGCTGATACACCAGTGGAAGAAAGATTGAAGTTATGTATTGAGTCTAATCAAGTACCAGTTGATAAAGGAAGATACCAGAGACTTGTAGGAAGATTGATGTACTTAGCACACACAAGGCCGGACCTTGCCTATGCATTGAGTATTGTTAGCTAGTTTATGCATAATCCTGGAGAGCAACATATGAATGTAGTTATGCGCATTTTGAGGTATTTGAAGTCTGCTCCTGGAAAAGGAATTTTATTCACTAAAAGGGAGGATTATCAAAATGTTGATGCATATACTGATGCTGACTGGGCTGGAGCAGTAGATGACAGGCGTTCTACCTCAGGTTATTTCACCTTTGTAGGAGGTAATCTCGTTACATGGAGAAGCAAAAAACAGAATGTTGTTGCACGATCAAGTGCAGAGGCAGAATTTAGAGGTATGGCACTTGGAGTATGTGAAGCGTTGTGGCTAAGACTTCTCCTAATAGATTTGGGCTATCCGCCTAGGCGGCCAATTCAACTATATTGTGACAATAAAGCAGCTTGTGACATTGCTCATAATCCGGTTCAACATGATCGTACAAAGCATGTGGAGGTAGACAGATTCTTCATTAAAGAGAAGTTAGATGAGAAGATTGTGGAGCTGCCTACGATTCGATCAGAGGATCAGTTGGCCGATATGCTCACCAAAGCAGTTTCAAGTCGAGTGTTCTCGACATTTTTGGGCAAGTTGGGCATGTGTGACATCTATGCACCAACTTGAGGGGGAGTGTTGCGATATATTCTTATTTTTTCTGATTTTTCCATTACTGTTTTCGGATACTTTCCTATCCTGTAGATAGTGTAGCTGTATGGATAACGCACACAGCATGTTTGTAGGATCTCGAGATGTATATGAACCTGTACAGATTCATTGTAAATAATAAGAATGAAAAATATTCTTCTCTGTTTCTGTTTTTAAGTCCTTAAAAGGACTACAAGTACAACTTTATAGAGAGACCAACTCCACATTATAACAGTGATGAAAATAAAGTGATGTGCAAAGAAAAACAATCATTATTCCCATCGTAAATTAAATAGTTCATAATAAAAAATTCTAAACAAAGCGAATGAAAGCTAAGAAGAAAATAAATCTGATTCGTTGACTTCTTGTCCCGCATAATGGGTGACAATATAGTAAATAAAATTTAATAAACAATTATTCATTTATCAACAAAAGTTTGATTCCATAGAGATTGCAATGCATTTGGTCTGTCTATTCGTAAGTAGTCATGACTGCAGCTCTAAGTTTGATGGATGTCTTTGTTGTTTCAGTTCAGTCATAAGCTTGGTTTGATACTAATTTTTTTAGTTTTTATATATAAATTTGAGTTGGTTTAATAGGAAAGAATTTGATTTTTTTGAAAGGAGGTTATATGTTTAAATTTTGGCAGATGATTTTAAAGTCATTTTTAAATTAAGAAAAATATGTTTTTTATATTTTATATATTTTTTATACTTTTTTAAGATCTATTGTGTTAAAAGGTTTGATATTAGCTTATAAATCTCAATTAGATGATTGAATTATCTAACAATTTTTAATTAGTGTAAATATTTCCTATATATTTTATTAGAATGAATCATACTCAAATTTAATATTGTAATAGTGAAACCCGTATACCCATGTTGTTTCTCATTTAGCTCTCTCTCCTTTGGTGCAATGTCTTTAATGCAGTTATATATTGACAAGTGACAAATTTTTGAGCTAAATTTTAGTTCATGCCTTGATCCCTATCCATCACTATTTTATCTCACTTATACTTATCCCCACACATTTGTCATTCTTCCCTTATTTATGAGGCCACACTCATACTTAGTTGAATATATTCACTCCAAATCTCAAGATTATTGTTTCTTTACTTAGATTCATTTTTGTGCTACTTGAAATTGATCCTATAGTGCATGAGAATGAGCCTCAAATTTAAACTTTTAAATTAAATTCCCACATTCATCCACTTTTCACTAGCTAGTGTAACATGACTTGGTATATATTTGTGTAATGAATTTTTATGTGCTATTTTAAATATATTCAATTTCTCACTAATTCATGTGTTAGATTTTGGGAATATAAAAAAATTTAGAGAAAGTTTCAAATTTTTTATGGATAAAGAGTCATAACCCACATTGTTTGCATATTTGTTGTTTATAAACTTGTGGATTGTCTTCAAATTAGATTTTTGAATCAAAGATATCAATTTGATATCAATTGAGATCAAATCTATAATGATTATGATTGAACCTATGGTGCTTGAGATAGAATAATATAAATTTTTGGATTTGTATAGAGCTCGAGATAGTGAGCATTTTAATGGCATTATTTTTTTGTATTCTTGAGAATGATTCTAGTTTACGATGCTAGCATAAGTTCATCATTGTTACTAGATCACAATGTACATAATCTCTTAGTTTAACTATCAATTTTTTTTTATTATTCAAATATGCACTTAAGTTTCACATTAATCAAGTTAATTTTACTCAATTGTTTGCATTTATTTATTAACCTAGGCTACTTATGTAAAGTGGTTTATTTATTTACTAATATATATTGTATAACTAGGTTTATATTCTAGATTAGAATTATATAAAAGTGCTTTCTATTGGTTAATGGAGCTAGGCCCTCCGCCCACAATGATAATTCTGTGGAGAGAGAGAGAGAGAGAGAGAGAGAGAGAGAGAGAGAGAGAGAGAGAGAGAGAGATTTCCTTCTCAAATTGCATCTCACATTGTCAAGTTAACCATACTATAACCCTTCTAACATTCATAGGTTGAAACAACATAACTACAACTCAATCTAATTGCTAAGAAAACACTCGGTTGTAATCTAATTGCTACTTCTTTGATGGTTTCATGCTCTACATTTTGTCCTTTCAATTATAGTTTCAAAAACCATTGAAACCATCTTCAATAATTTTTTTATATAATGATGAACTTGACTATAGTAAAATTTTCTTATAACTTTATTTAAAATGAGATCTATCACTAACAATAATTAAAAAAAAAAAAACAATTGAATGGTTTTGATTTTTTAATGTACGAAGGATCTATCTTTTTTTCATATCTCACAAGTAGTAGTTTAGGCAAACCTATCAGTCATGATTATGAATGATCTAACTTATACTCATTACATCTAGATCATGCTCATAGGTTGAAACATCGAGACTTCTTAAGACATGATCTATCTCATACCAATTCTAACTAAATATACTTAACCATGAAATTTCTTCCAACATAAAACCTACTTAAATTGTCACCGCACAATATTTTATATTATTACCTATCAAATACAAATTACATTATTTTATAAAAACCTAATCCATAAATAATATTAAATTATTGTATTCAATCAGCAATATCATAAAACAATAACATGATCATGTCCATCAAAGCACCATAGCTGCACTCTTTGTTAAAAAAACTAAACAATGATATATAGAAATTTATTTTCATATGTTTTATTTGAAAATAGCCCAAACAATGAATGTGCCAATAACCAGTCAAGGGCAATGTATGGTTAAACAACTCACACAACTATAATAACCCATAGCGATAATTATAAACGTGACCTAGGAAATTCCATAGCAATAATTGAAGTGAACAGTGACCTATTGGATTATAGGTTAGTACTGCACAGCATGCAAATGTGCTTCACACTGGAATTAATGGGTGACTTGTGGATAAAGAATCCAATCTACATAGCTAAACAGAATCACGTTACGTTACGCTATAAATCTAAGGTTTACAAGCATGTTCCGAACAAAATTTACAAAATCTAAGCTTTTGAAGTAAAACAAAAGCTAGCAACTTTTTTTTTCTTCAAAGAAACATAGTTATGATTGAATGGTGCCCGTGAACAGTAGTATAGAATGAGACAGGCAAACAAAACAAAACAAAATACACACAATTAGGAAGGAAAAAATAAAAACTCCACTGCGAATGTTGGCCAACTTTGCCAAAGGAGGACAACGATATTAGCTACAAATTTACAGCCTGGACCTGCAAAACTGACCATGGTGGAGACTTTTGGGCAAGTGTTTGCGTGATTAAAATTGCGATTTGTTGACTTATCTAGATAAAAATCCAATTTGGGGTGGCAGATCTACCGTCAATGACATGGAATCTACGTGTATTTGAGTGAATGATCTAACCTGGAAATAAAGATGGTACTTATGATCAAACTTATATAGATGATATATATACATGTAGATATTTTTATGTTATTAAAAATAAAAATTTCAATGTATTTCTCTCACAATCATTCAGAGTGATCTGTATCCCACAATTTGTATCTATTGTAGAATATGCCACTTTTGACCCAGAATTGCTGTACTGTTTTTGTACTGTTCTTCCTGGGAATCTGTACATGTTGGCAACGAATCCTTGAATTATTGTGAATTACTTCTCAGGGTGTAGTGCACTTTTCTATATAGAGCTACAGAAAAGGACTGAGAGAGATGATAGCCTGACCAGAACTTAGGAAAAAGCATACCCACTTTGCAAGTTGACTGCAAGGCGCAAGCATTGTATTGAGCTGGTTTCCAATAACTCTGATGCGTAAAGATAAACACAATTGTTTCAGTAGTTCTTTACCGATCATGAATTTAAAATATTAGTTATTCATTCCTATATTTCACTGTATATGATGTTACCACTTTGGTCATGTGCAGCATGAAGGCCTATAAAAGGAGCTAAATATCTTCGTGCTCTTCACAGCTTCATCTTCTTCTTTTGATGATTTCAATTTGCATTAGATCTTTTTTGTTTTGTCCAATGGCCTTTCCTCTGCAACTTGTGGCGGGAATTATTGGTATGCTATCTAGACTACTGCTTTATGAAATATAAATATAATCTGGATCGTCTAGATTTCTGAGCATTTTTCTCTTGGATCATCTAGACTTTCTAAATGGGACTAGAATAGAAAATGTAGGCCTACGTACGGCCACAATAGAATTTGTAACTTTTTTTTGGCTTGGTCTTAAATGGTTTGAATGGAGTATGGTTCAGATAGATAGATAGATTGAACATATAGGACATATATGATTTGTA
The DNA here is from genome assembly GCA_007258455.2 of Sequoia sempervirens. Taxonomy (NCBI): domain Eukaryota; kingdom Viridiplantae; phylum Streptophyta; class Pinopsida; order Cupressales; family Cupressaceae; genus Sequoia; species Sequoia sempervirens. The sequence continues at coordinate 464,448,921 of VDFB02058242.1, read as the reverse complement.
CTCTATGTTAGTCAGAGAAGAATAATGGAGGCTATTGGATTTTGCATAAATACAGTTTCATTCTCAAGGGACTACAATAGCAGTTATAGGCCTATGTAAGGCGACAATAAAATTATTAACTTTTTTTTTTTTTGCGTTGTTTTTAGATGGGATGATCATGGTTAGAATGAAGTATGGTGCAGATAGATAGATTGAATCTATAGGACATATATGATTTGTACTCTATGTTTGTTACATAAGAATACTGGAGGCTATGTGCAAGTTTTGTGTGTGTTTGTGGGATTGTTGCTTATTTTTATGTGCAGGTTTTAGTGTGTATTAGTTGATTTTATTAGTCATTTCGATTTACAAGATTTATGCCGTCCTTTTTTTGGATTTAGTACTCATTTGTTTGTAAATTGAGATTTGTTTGTGTGGCCAAAACATTTGGGTGGCCTAATATGAGACTGCAAACTGATAGTGAAAGAAAAAACATCATGATTAATGTCTCATGCTGGTCTGTGGTGCAGGAAATATAACTTCACTGGCACTTTTCCTGTCACCTATGTAAGTACTGTGTACATCAGATTTCTCTCGGTCAACGAGTTTAATATCAACATTCTTGCTGTTGCATGACACTGAAAACTTGTCTAAAGTAGATGAGCATGATTAACATGTGATTTTTCACTATTTATCTAAATATAATTGTATTTGGAAATAGCAGGACAACATTCTGGGGGATATACAAGATTAAGTCTACCCAAGCGTATTCAGGACTTCCAAATGTGTGTACCTTATTCAACTGTTGTCTTTGGCTACTTTACGGAGCCCCATTTGTTAAACCCCACAGCACTTTGCTTCTCACGATCAATGGGGCAGGCTTTGTCTTGGAGATATTTTATCTGCTGTCGTTTCTGACATTTGCCCCCAAGCAGAAGAAGGTAACTCATTATGCCAGCTATAAGTTTGTAACTGAAAGCCATTTGGTGGCTACTAGATTATATAAGCCTTGTAAACAGTGTCAATGCATGACTAGATTCCATGCAAGAATTTTAATTTTGCTGACACGGATTCCTTCAATTTATCTTTTAGGTGAAAACAGTGCGGTTAGCCATTGCAATGACAGCTGCTTTTGTCATGGTGGCTGCAGTTACGATTTATGCGCTGCATACCTACAGTGCCAGACAGACAGTGGCTGGCACTTTAGGTGTGATCCTTTCTATTGTTATGTATGTCTCCCCATTATCTGTCGTGGTGAGTTTTGAATCTTATGTTCTTAATTTAGACTGCTATGAAAAGTATTCAAAAGCCAAAGTATGATCTGTACCCAAAAACAATAAAAAATATCTAAAATTTAATCTCTGCAGAAATCATAAAAATAAATAAAATATGGTTATTACCCAAAACCAAAAAAAAAACCTAAGTTAATTACCAGATGATTTCATTCTTCATGAATGTTGATGTGTTTGTGTTTTTCTTTGCAGGGAGATATTATCAGAACCAAAAGTGTTAAGTACATGCCATTTTTAGTCTCCCTATTCAGCACCCTAAATGTACTTGTGTGGTCTGCGTACTCTCTAATGGCCAGGGATATCTTTATAGCTGTAAGCTTATCTTTGTAGTGCCATTTCAAGTAGAGTTTTCATGTAATTTTTGGATAAGGACTATGCACCTTTTTTCTGATTAAGTTATTCCTTTTTTGCAGGTGCCCAATGGCATTGGTTTCCTTTTAGGAATAACTCAGCTCGTCGTTAACCTCATTTACAGAAGCTCAGAGCCTGTTTTACCTGTATCTACTGAACTTCATAAACTTCCTGAAACCAAAAAGATAGATAATGCATATGATCTGCCTATCCATATATTGGAGGCGGACGCCTCAAGTGTTGTCAAAATGGCTGCAGTGAATCTTGTTGTTGTTGATCAAGATTGATTTCATTCTCATTGATCAATATTTAACAAACTGTTACGGTGCACAGCCTCCTCAGACAATAAGACTCTGTTCAACTGCATGATAATCAGCACTAGCATATAAAGAGGAGGAAGATGGTTATCTACTAGTCAAACGAACCAGTACTTGTTGGAGAGGGAAAATATAGAGAGAGTTTACCCCTTGACGAGTTTGATTGTAAACTTTAATTAGTTCCCATTTTGAAATAGAACTATTTCCTTACGCGGCAATTCAATAAATTCTTTAAGTTCCACGTTCCATGGTTGTACGAATAAGCAGTTCTCTATGTACTCTATATCTTGAGATAGAATGATCAGACTAATCAAACTCTACTAATG
>VDFB02058242.1:464420944-464446556 GCA_007258455.2 Sequoia sempervirens | reverse complement strand
TATTGTTTTATGATATTGCTGATTGAATACAATAATTTAATATTATTTATGGATTAGGTTTTTATAAAATAATGTAATTTGTATTTGATAGGTAATAATATAAAATATTGTGCGGTGACAATTTAAGTAGGTTTTATGTTGGAAGAAATTTCATGGTTAAGTATATTTAGTTAGAATTGGTATGAGATAGATCATGTCTTAAGAAGTCTCGATGTTTCAACCTATGAGCATGATCTAGATGTAATGAGTATAAGTTAGATCATTCATAATCATGACTGATAGGTTTGCCTAAACTACTACTTGTGAGATATGAAAAAAAGATAGATCCTTCGTACATTAAAAAATCAAAACCATTCAATTGTTTTTTTTTTTTTAATTATTGTTAGTGATAGATCTCATTTTAAATAAAGTTATAAGAAAATTTTACTATAGTCAAGTTCATCATTATATAAAAAAATTATTGAAGATGGTTTCAATGGTTTTTGAAACTATAATTGAAAGGACAAAATGTAGAGCATGAAACCATCAAAGAAGTAGCAATTAGATTACAACCGAGTGTTTTCTTAGCAATTAGATTGAGTTGTAGTTATGTTGTTTCAACCTATGAATGTTAGAAGGGTTATAGTATGGTTAACTTGACAATGTGAGATGCAATTTGAGAAGGAAATCTCTCTCTCTCTCTCTCTCTCTCTCTCTCTCTCTCTCTCTCTCTCTCTCTCTCTCCACAGAATTATCATTGTGGGCGGAGGGCCTAGCTCCATTAACCAATAGAAAGCACTTTTATATAATTCTAATCTAGAATATAAACCTAGTTATACAATATATATTAGTAAATAAATAAACCACTTTACATAAGTAGCCTAGGTTAATAAATAAATGCAAACAATTGAGTAAAATTAACTTGATTAATGTGAAACTTAAGTGCATATTTGAATAATAAAAAAAAATTGATAGTTAAACTAAGAGATTATGTACATTGTGATCTAGTAACAATGATGAACTTATGCTAGCATCGTAAACTAGAATCATTCTCAAGAATACAAAAAAATAATGCCATTAAAATGCTCACTATCTCGAGCTCTATACAAATCCAAAAATTTATATTATTCTATCTCAAGCACCATAGGTTCAATCATAATCATTATAGATTTGATCTCAATTGATATCAAATTGATATCTTTGATTCAAAAATCTAATTTGAAGACAATCCACAAGTTTATAAACAACAAATATGCAAACAATGTGGGTTATGACTCTTTATCCATAAAAAATTTGAAACTTTCTCTAAATTTTTTTATATTCCCAAAATCTAACACATGAATTAGTGAGAAATTGAATATATTTAAAATAGCACATAAAAATTCATTACACAAATATATACCAAGTCATGTTACACTAGCTAGTGAAAAGTGGATGAATGTGGGAATTTAATTTAAAAGTTTAAATTTGAGGCTCATTCTCATGCACTATAGGATCAATTTCAAGTAGCACAAAAATGAATCTAAGTAAAGAAACAATAATCTTGAGATTTGGAGTGAATATATTCAACTAAGTATGAGTGTGGCCTCATAAATAAGGGAAGAATGACAAATGTGTGGGGATAAGTATAAGTGAGATAAAATAGTGATGGATAGGGATCAAGGCATGAACTAAAATTTAGCTCAAAAATTTGTCACTTGTCAATATATAACTGCATTAAAGACATTGCACCAAAGGAGAGAGAGCTAAATGAGAAACAACATGGGTATACGGGTTTCACTATTACAATATTAAATTTGAGTATGATTCATTCTAATAAAATATATAGGAAATATTTACACTAATTAAAAATTGTTAGATAATTCAATCATCTAATTGAGATTTATAAGCTAATATCAAACCTTTTAACACAATAGATCTTAAAAAAGTATAAAAAATATATAAAATATAAAAAACATATTTTTCTTAATTTAAAAATGACTTTAAAATCATCTGCCAAAATTTAAACATATAACCTCCTTTCAAAAAAATCAAATTCTTTCCTATTAAACCAACTCAAATTTATATATAAAAACTAAAAAAATTAGTATCAAACCAAGCTTATGACTGAACTGAAACAACAAAGACATCCATCAAACTTAGAGCTGCAGTCATGACTACTTACGAATAGACAGACCAAATGCATTGCAATCTCTATGGAATCAAACTTTTGTTGATAAATGAATAATTGTTTATTAAATTTTATTTACTATATTGTCACCCATTATGCGGGACAAGAAGTCAACGAATCAGATTTATTTTCTTCTTAGCTTTCATTCGCTTTGTTTAGAATTTTTTATTATGAACTATTTAATTTACGATGGGAATAATGATTGTTTTTCTTTGCACATCACTTTATTTTCATCACTGTTATAATGTGGAGTTGGTCTCTCTATAAAGTTGTACTTGTAGTCCTTTAAGCTAACGTGAGTGTGGGCCATCTAAGATAGGCATATAAGGTGGGCATAAGATCCAACACTTCATAATATGTTGTGGTAAAGAGTGGCCTAGTTGTCTCTTGTAATAGTGTACTTTTGTATTGTGATGTGGCAAGAAGCAATCTCCTTTGCCTTTAGTGATAATTTTAAGGAGAGTTTGCTTGAAATTTAAGATCTTTATGGTGGTTGAGTTATAGCTAGTGACATGCTTTGGGGAAGGAGATTAGTAGTTGTATATGTTAATTTTGTTTCTTCATGTTTATAATAACTAGCATTTCTAATGAATAGGTTAGTATTTTTTTTTTAAGATGGGTAATATCTTAAAGGTATGGTTTGGGATTTTGTCATCAATCACATTATCATTGAATTATTTGAAAATATTTATGAAATTCTAATCAAATATGTGTTTCAAGATATATTATTGGTCAAAATTTATATGTCATTATAGAATTGATTCTTTATTTGATGTGACTTGCGAAAATAAATGTGTTTGAAGAAATATTATTTGATGCAGGAGCATCCATGGGCTCGTGCAATCTTGCATCAACCAAATTTATTTTATTTTAATTTGGTTTGGTTTTCAATAAATGGTTGCCACAAATATATGTCATCATAGAATTGATTCTTTATTTGATGTGACTTGTGAAAATATATATTTTTGTTTATTTTTTAAGTAGAAGCAAAACAACTACTAATACTAAAATTTACACACAATGCATAAAACTATAAAAATTAATTGCCACACAACATCTAAGAACTCTTAGAACACAATCATCCATGATTCTTCTCATTTAATTATATCATTTAAATTTCAATTTGTAACAACATAGCTTTATATTATTCTCTTAAAATTTAATTCTTATGTAAAATTTCTCTATTTTTATTATAATGTTTCTTATAACATTATAAAATTTATAATAATAAGATCAAACCAATATTCTAGTAGATCAAATCAAATAATATGAAATTATAATAAATAGAGCAAGGAAAATTCAATAGAACCTTTTGTAAATATAAGTTACAAAATAGGTTTCAATATTTTAAAGGAACATATATAATATAGAGAGAGGGGGAGAATGTGAATAAAATTAAGTCAATGATATTAGTCAACAAGATTTACAATATTTTTAAAAGATGCATATTTATAAATTATTATATTTTAAAATATTTTTTTAATATAATAAGGTGAGTTAAGAATATATATCAACATAAAAGATTATAATTGATTAAATGGGTTATATATGGGTTTGTAGAAGAGCATGTTTAGTGATACAAATATTTCTTGATCATAATGAAATTTCAACATGAAGAGGTCATCTATTGAATTTTCTATACTATTTTGGACTACTTTGTGTATGCATCACATAGTAGCTTACCTGTGTGATTAGTTACTAACTAGTAAAATCTTGGGAATTATGTTATACAAAAATTCAAATTTCCTATGAACACTACCATAATTTACCATTAGTTTGACTCTAATAGATGAGAATGAAGAGAGACTTTATGATTATTAAATATTTACCATTTAAAATATTTAGTCAACGATAAAGCATCTATATAGTTTTAATCAAGTAGCATCTATACATATGCATTTTATACCATTGGACCTACTAACCTCCATGTTTTTAAAATTTCCTTGTAATTGTAAATATGAAAAAATATTATATAATGAAGCTTTCTTTGTGGAAAAAAAAATGCAACTTTATTGATTTAATTTAGGTGAATTATTCTTCGGAATAATCTACAATATATAATTAGATACCATTAATAAATTAATCCCTGATTAACTAAAATGTGATGCTAAATCTTGTTCCTAACTTAATCTTCTAGAATCAAAATCATCTAAGTCCAACTAGGAAATACATCCCACCTCCAAATTAAATTATCTAATGATATCCTTTTTTAACACCTTAGCCTAGAATATTCAATAAATGATACTAGCATTATTTGATACATTTACATCAACCCAATGGTACTCCTTAGAGTTTCCTAGAATCGAGTAAAATTGATCAATCTGAAATTTGATAGTTTCTAACAAATGGTTGAAAAATATGTAATTAAATTTTGATGAAGAGAAGCTAGATAACAATTCCATAAATGATCTAAAAGGAAGAATGAGTAAATATGAAATATATATAATTTTAAACATAAAAAATAAACATGTGACCATAACAAAGTATATTTCTTGAGAAAATCATTTTTAAAAATGATATCATCCAAATCTCAAACCAATTATATTGGCATTATTGTATAGAGAGTTACAATATAAGTCAAGGTTTAACCCTTCACCAAAAATTATGCCAACATACACATCTAAATATAGTTAGAACAATATTATATATAGACACTTATTTTTCACCAACTTTTAATTTTGTGCTTAACACCATATCCTACTACCATGCATTTTTTTTTTTCATTTCATGTCAATTCTAAGTTTATTTAGCACCATTAGTTAATTCATTAATTCATGTTATTTAGTTAGGCTAATAATTACCATTTTATTTTCCCTTATTTTTATAAATAATAAAAATATATAATTATCCACTCACATTCTATTGTAAATCCTCCATATTCTCTTCTAATTTTGAGATAAAATCCTCATGGTTAACATTCTCAATAAAAATCTATAACTTAATCCCCACTCCTCCATCAAATATTGAATGAATGATAAATATATAATTACATAATAATGGTCTAAAGAGAAGCCAATATTTCCACATCAAACATATAGGGTCACGTATCTAACACATCCATGATTTACATTTGGTAATATTTTATAATTTTTCTTTCTATTTTTCGTTCTTTATTTTTATTTGAATTATCCTTACATTATGAACAAGCTTCTTAAATATTTCTTACTTTTCTATTTTTTATGTTAGAGTAATTGGTTTTTAGGATTTACTTGTTTAAGTTTATTTAGGTATGATTATGAATTTAATTATTATGGGGTAGTTTTGTTCGAGAAGTTTTATACCTATCACATATTTTTATGTCTTTATAAAACACCATTGTATACTATGTAATTTATCTTATTTTTATTCACTCTTTTATGGTGAAATGGCCTTGTGTTGCCTCTCTCGTTTCCTGTGAAGGTGTTTTGTTGCAGATAGTCCTCCTAGGAGGTGGATGACACCAACATGGTATCAGAGCCAACCATTTTGAAATCCTTTTGACAATCCTTCCTTTGAGAGTTTTCATCAGAGTGCTAGGGATCATTTTTTTTTTTTTTCTGACATTTGAAACTTTTGAAATTTCAAAATTTCCTTTTATTTATTTCTGATTATTTTCAAGTTTTCCTATTGCTGGAAAATATTAGGGAGCCGTGATTTTTCTCTATGTGAGGAGCCGATTCGTGGCTAGGCGTTGGAATCCTCTACAAGGCTTCTTAATGTAATTGGAGGCGTGATTCACCTTTGTTGAGGTTTTTTTTCACTCTCTATTGGTGTGATTCATTTTTTGAGGCTTTTGTGGCATTTGGAGACCAGTTGAATCTGATTTTGAGGTGGCTAAGAGGCATCATTATTTTGCAGTCTATGGAGGACGTTATTTCCTTCATCTAGAGTGACTATAATCTTTTTTCCACCTGCAATTTTTCCAACAGAGGGCACATTTATGCAGCAAGGAGGCCCATTTTTTTCTATTTGTAGAAGTGTGATCATTTGAGATGCCTGTGGATTCTAATGAGAGTGATTGAATTGAAGGCCACGATTTCTTTAGATTTGGCATTAGACATTATTTTTCTTTCTCACACAAGCAGTTGCATTTACCTTGGAGAGGCCCGCTTGCTTGCTGGGAGACGCATTTTTATTGATAAAGCCAGTTTTTGTTGTTTCTGAAAGGCTCGATTTACCAATTGGAAGACCACGTATCTTGCACTAGCAGCGGCTTTATGGTAGAAGCATTTCTTATCTCCTGTTGAAGGCATTTGAAGGCAGTCTGAAGGCAGTAGAGAGACGTCTAATTTTGCTGAAGACCTCCATTAATTCTCAGACTTCCATAAATATATAGGTTTTTTTAAAGATTACAGGCATGGAGATTGGATTTGTTGTACAGAGGCCATGGTTTATTGGTGAAACGGTTTTTCAAAATTTATATTTTATAAAGTTTGCGACAAAATCTTTAGGGTTTCACTTTGTGCAGAGAAGTGGTGTGGACCCTAATTTTTGTGAAGTTGTTTTTGGGAAAAAATAATCCGACATTGGTAGAGTGAGAGATGGTTTTGCTATTCATATAGAATTCCAGTGTGCATAAGTGGTGTGAACAAGTCTCATAGACAGTGAAGAGGTTGTCTCTCGTGTGTGGTGATTGGTGTTGTTGTGGAGATTTGGCTTCGTGATTTGGCATGAGAACTTCCCACAAAACCTTCAAGTAAGATGTTGTTTATTGTTTTGGTCAAATTTTTTCACATTCTTAGCTCTATTTTGCATTATTGCTTCTTGAAGTATTTTGAGAAGGCTTCATTTGTAGTATTTGGGAGTTTCTAATTGTTGTTGAAGGTTAATGTCTTTGTATTCTTGGAGATTTGTCATAGTTGATTATAGGGTTTTCATTTCATCCTCTTGTGATTATGTTGAAAAGGGGAAACTATAAACAATGGAGAGACCGTAGCATAAAAAATCTTAAATGGCTTCATTTGTTACCACATTTGTATAATCTTGTTCCCCTTCCTAATACTGATAGGAAGAAATTTGTATGAAATTGCAAAACAAATCATGTCTAGGAGTTATTGCAATGCATATTGATGATGCCACATTGAATGCTATTGATCATTTTGAGTTTCCTCATATTCTTTGGAATAAAATTTGGGAAATACATGGATAACCTGATACTCAGCTATTCTCAGATGATCTTGTTTTAGATTGTCTTGTGCCTCTTTATTTTTCAGATAGGATATCCGATGATCACACTACTATGCAAGAGTTTGAAGTTTTGGAATACTTTGAGTGTTCAGATGAGGATGATGAGGGTTCTTTAGATGCTCTTTTTTTTCCATCAAGGACAGTTGATGTACCTTCACCTTCAGTAATTCATTGTGTAGAGTCATTAATTGGGGCTCCTATCACTCTTGTTCAGTAGGACCATTCATCTTGTGTTGATGATTTATTGAGCGCGTCCAATGATTCGTTACAAATTGTATTTCATTGTCTTCCTAATTGAGATTCATATTTTCCGTACATTAGTTCATTACTCATGGAATCTCACTTTTTTGACTTGGAAGAGACATTTGAGGGTATATCCCTCCTATTTGATGATACTTGTGGTACAATTGTTGTCACTCCATCTCAGTTTCTGGAGAATATTCAGAATCAGTTTCAAGTGGTATCATGTTTGTCATCCCCTATTGTGATTGGGCATGTTCCTAATTGGTTTGTGGCATCGTCTTTCAAGGTATTGGTGATGCATAATTAGATTTTAGAGACATCATCATACATTTTCATGCTTCTTTCTTTCAATTCCTATCGAAAGTGGGAAACATTCTTGCATGTTTGTACTTGGTTTTTCTTCTTCCAAAAGGGAGAAACATTGTTTTTCGACATTGGATTATGTTTTTTCTTTAGGAATTTATCATTTTTATAGGTGATTACACATTTTGGAGGGGCTATATAGTCTCTCTCTTTCCCTCTTATGGGGGTGCTATTGATTGTATGGGTATGTGCAGGATCATGATGGGCCAAAAAGTGGTGATATGATGGGTATGTGTAGGGTATGTGGCTGAAGATTTTTTTTTTACCTAAAATTGATGAAGCGAAAAGGTTTTTTAAAGGAGATTCTCAACTTTCCACTAATATAGATTATTATTTACTTTGAATTTAATAAATAATAATTATTCAGTTTCTATTTGAATTACGACTAAATTCCTGATTGATAAGCTAATTGAAAAACATATATAGCTTTTAAATGGTATCAATTTTTTTTAATTTGAAACATGCGTCACATTCTATGCTTCACATACTATAGGATTAAAAAAGAAAAATGAAGTTTTGACCAAGTTAAGGTGGCCAGACATACAAGTTTTTATATTTTTAAAAGTTATAATAAAATTCATAATTAATTATTTACTTGGTAAAAAATTAAAAAAAAATATGCATTACATCGAGACACGGGTCCTCTACTTATATATCTAAAATATTATAAAAAAATATTATCATTTTATTGTGGTTAGGGTGGTCAGACAGACACCTACTTATTTTTTCCCTAAAATTTAAGTGCTACTGCATTGAAATTTTAAATTTTCACCAAATAGATTTAAAAAAAAAAACATAAACCTAATAGTTTAGAAACTATGTTCAATTTGTTACAAATTCTATTTTTACATATTTTTGAAATAATATAGATAACTTATTCAAATTTTTACGTCAAGTTGCCTAACTCTGATTTTTCTGAATTTTTTGCCACTTGAGGCCCTATTTTTTTCATGATAATCATACACATACATGTATATACATGATGTATGTAGTCCTTGTGGGGTGTGATTGAGTCCTCCATCCATGCATCATTTTTTTTTTCTCTCTCTTTTGGACAGGGGTTTTTTTCCACAAGGCTTTTCTCCTTTTTTCTAGTTGTGAGAAATTTTCTTTTTGTAGTTCAAAATGGGTAACTAACATGGTTGTGTAGTCGAGACCCATATTGTATCTTCATTCTTTCATAATGATTTTCCCTAATTTTCACATAAGGGGGGGTGTTGGAGTAATTATTTTTTACCATTTACTCTCTTAAGTTTACTTAGGCATGATTATGCATTTAATTATTCTCGGGTAGTTTTGTTTGGGAAGCTTTATACCCATCACATATTTTCATGACTTTATAAGGCACCATTGTATACTATGTAATTTATCTCATTTTTATTCACTTTTATGGTCAAATAGTCTTGTGTTGCCTCTCTCATTTCCTATGAAGTTGTTCTGTTTTAGATGATGCTCCTAGGAGGTGGATGACACCAACATTTTATAATCAATATATTATGCATCCTAGAACACTCATTGGGACCTTATCCCCTATCTAATTTTAATTTTAATTTTTGTTATAGTTAATTTTAATAGGTTCTATATATCGGATTTGTGTTGATATTTTCCATTTTTCTTTCATTTTAGCAAATTTTAGTGTAAAATATACCTCAAAAGTGGATTTAAAAGGTAATAAAATCTATCTATCCATATAAATTTTATCAATTTTGAGATGAAGAGAAATTAAGAAAAATAAATCTTGGAGAATTTGTATGATAGATGTGAAAGTGTGGTATAGTAGTTATAATTTTTTTTATAAATTTGGTTTTTTTTAGACTGTAGTGCACCTGGTAATTTTTTTACACATGATTGGAGATGTTGGTGTGACATGCCCTCCAATAACATATGGACAAGCAAAGACTAGACCTCGTGACCTCTTGCTTGTAATATGATGCTTTAGTCAATCGAGCTAGGCCCCTCGCTCCTTTTAAATTTGGTTTTAATAGAAAAGACATTTAAACATAAACATAATTTAAAAAAATAAAAATCAACTATTTTTTTTCTTTTTAGAGAACTATAAATTAAAATGTGAGTTGTATATCCTATGACCCTACCATGGGTAGAGGTGGTAGGGATATGATCTTCCACCAACCTTCCTATGGGTTTGGATACCCTTTTCAATCCTTAACACCCAAAAAAATCTTCTTGTTAGAAACAACCATTAGTATTGTTGGATTTGTGGTTGGTTGTCCTTGATGTCAACACAAGCTTTGCTTATGTGATCTCTTCATAGACAGAGCTGATTTTAGCTTTTGATTCATATTAATTGGTTTGGGTGCTACATGATTCATACTGATTAGTTGATGCATTTGGTTCAGTCTTGGCATACTGATTATCATTGTATTCAATTTGGGTATTCAGATGGTTTCACTTGGTATAGTTGGTTCAGTGGACATTATTTTGCTTACATTTAGATTATGATGTATTTGTGTTACTAATGTTTCTATGATTGATCATAGGATCATGGTGCTTTCTATTTCATGTAGTGTTAACTCTTTAGGTGATTGTGAAGGTATATTGTTGATTTAGTTTAGTCTTTGACATTCAGATTCAATGTCTTTATACATTTGGTGAATACATTTATTCACATATATACTTGATAGTATTGAGCTTTATTCTTGCACCATGAACATAGCATGAATTCACACTTTATTGTGACTCAACACTACATGCTTTACATACCCAGGTTTCAGTGTTACATTGATTATTCATTTATACATTGTATTCATGCTTTCATTTATAAATGTTAATACATTGCATTATTGAGCATTTTTGATTACATGGGTCTGGTATACACATAGTGCTTATGCTTATTCATAGTGCTAACACTTAAGCATTCTCAAGCACTTTGATTGCTTAGCATATTTTTTAGTGTTATTGGGTTGATATACATGGTGCTTTGTATTATTTTAAAAGTGATTTCATAAAGCACTAAGGCTGACACTATATCTTTTGGGCTCATAGTTTATAAATGTTACATTGATCTTGGTAGTCGATCACACATGTTATCAGGTGGTATTATTGATCTTTGGTTGATTATCAAGCATGCAGATTGACAATTTTTAATTAGTCACCCAATGGTGACATGGACAGTGAGTTGATTTGGTCCATCTTCATTATAAATCGAACTTATCATTTTTCACCAAGCATACCATATTACATTGGACTTACCATGATTATTATCAGCCTCATCATATTTGCAATGAAGTTTACTTTATTTTAAGTGGTAGTAATAATTGATATCATTTGTTTTTTGTTGACAACCAACATTGATGTTTGGTCAATAATGTTCTTTGACAACGAACTTCAAGTGATTATGTTGTTTGTTAAGAGTCTTGGACTTCAAAGGTAGTTATTGTTTTTTCAAAGAGATTGAAAAAGGTAGTTGGCAACTGATTTTTTAGTTTTAAAACCCTAACTTGAGTGTTGTCACTTGGCTCAAGGGTTTTTCATTTTATTTTGTGCTCTATATAAACATGGCTTTAAGCCATTGTTTAGATGGGGAATGTATGAGGAAAATATAGAGCATTTGTTGGTCATATCATTGTTATATCTACAATATTTGAGAAGAGAAAAGAGGGTTTTTTTATTTTGTGAAATCTTTGGTTCTTATAATAGAGATATCATTCAGATTTATGAGAGATTATTGTGGTATTGTTGTGAAAACTTCATATTGTAGTTGGAATTGATATTGAATATCTTTTATATTTCTATATTCATTAATGATTTTTGGACTGCAAATAAAGTGCAGTTGTAAGGTCATTAGTGTTTGCATTTTTTTTGACAATGAATTTGTGAATTGAGGGGTTGGTGCTCCTATGAAGTTGGTGCTTCAAAAAATGTTTTGAGTTGTTTCTCCACCATTGTAATAGAGTTGGTGCTTTTTGATTAATAAAAGGAAATTTTAGCGAGTGGTTTTTTATACCCCATGTGGGTTTTTCCACTAAGGAAATCTTTGTGTCATGTGATGTTATTTTTCTATCATTCTGTTTCATATTAATGTGCTCTTTTAGTCAATGCTCTAATACTTTTAGTGTGTTTAAAAGGTTCATATTTCAAATGTCTGTCACGCAAAGTTAAAAAATTTCAAATATGATTTTAAAAAATCTTTTGTAAAGCAAGTTAAATCTGCATTGGGCAAAGTTATAGTTCTATTTCAAATGCATAAACAAGATTGTTCAAAAATTAATTGAACATTCTCATATGATTCTTTTAATATGAGTTGTAAATGTTAGTCAAGTTTCATGTCAATCTTATCTAAAGTGTTAATGTTCACTTGCATAAACAAATCTACCACATTGGGTTAAAATTAGTAAAAAGTTTCATTGTGATTTCAAAGACAGAAGTTAAAATTATTTCACTCTGATTCACCCCCCCTCTTAGAGTGAATCCACTTCCAACAAGTACTCCCTAGCAACAAGTCACACTCCAACCTTGACCAAATCCTTTTTACATTCCTTTACTGAATCTCTTCCCACCATATCCATTGTTGATGCAGGAGCATCATTTGATCTAGTTCTATATTGTCATTAAAATATAGTGTTATGTGTTTAAGGACATGCTAGGAGGTTTCTATTTAAGTTTAGTCAAATAACTAGTCTGAAATTTTAAATTCTATTATTTTTACTCAACCCCAAGTACCTAATAAGGGTTTTGAATGCTTAATTTGTAAACTTGGTTTTGCATGGACTGAGGTAGCTAGTTGTGGATGATGTTTAAGTTTGAAAAATATGTAAAATTTAGTTTAATGTCAGTTTGGAAAGAAAAGGAATGGATTTTTTGCATGCATATATGTTCAGAGGGAGTTACCAATGTTTTAGACCTCCGTTTTTTCAAAATAAGTAGATTGTGGAGTTTTTATTGATTTTATTATTTTTGGAGTTAATGGTTTATATAGATATAATGAATTTTTTTTGAGGTCTTGAAAGTGGATATTAAATTAGAAATTATTATCTTTTCACTTGATACCCTGTCAAAACCATGCCTAGGGTTTTAAGCAAGAAATTTGAATTTTGCGACAAATGTGCCTACTCAATTGATAAAATTTTGTATGTAGGTATGTGATAATATACTTTAAGTGTTAAAATATTTTTTATACTATATTACCATGTTTGAGAGAATTTTTTTTAAAGAACTCAGTTTTGACAACCTAGAGGGCTAAATAGGACTGATAACAATCTATTTTGAAGGATTTTTGTTTATTTTTGGAGGATGTTATTGTAGAATTTGTATCTCTATAAAGGGTGTGTGAATGTGTGTTTATATTCACAAGAAATTGCAAAAAAAATTGTGTCCCATCATATTTGTCAAAAAATAGCATTATAAGAAGAGACAATTTATCAAACAAGTCACTAGTCATTGTAATTTTGTTGTAAATTCATTTCCCTCTATATCAATTTGGTATTAGAGAATGTTTGGTACTTGAAAGAGAAAAAAATATTGATTATGCGTTGGTAATTTTCATTGAGAAGTTAAAGTGACACTTAGAAGAGGAATGAGAGGTGGAAGAGGAGGTTTCTAGATGAGAGATGTCATTCTTAAAGAGATAAGGAATTTCAGAGTGAGTTTTGATGCTAGACTCATAGCAATAAAGGAACATTAGAGGAGAGGAGTCAACAAAAGAGATGTGAGTGACAAAGAGGAAGAACCACAATCACTGGAGAAGAAGAAGAAGAAGATGTTGAAGAGCTCGTAGATGGAGGAATATATAGATTGCTCAAGCTAATCATGGGACAAGGGTCTAAACTAAAGGCGAAGATTCCTACCTATGTAGGTAGTTTAGATGAAGAAATACTTATTGATTGGGTTACAAAATTGGATAAATACTTTGACTATGAAAATGTTTGATGAGTCCAAATAATGGCTCAATTTTGATAGGGTTTATCATATATTTGTTGTTGTTACTATAGACATTAGCACCTATTTATTGAAACTCTCCATGTTATTTCCCTAAATTTATGAACTTTGGGCATGAACTTATCCTTGTGATTTTTGATAATATTAAGCTACTATGTGATATTTCTATGTTAATTTTACATGTGGTTGAATGAATGTTACTTTAAGCTGATTATGGATATGAAATTATTTTGTGTGTGCTAATTTCATTATAAAAGTTTACATTAAGATGCAGATAAAAATGAAGCTTGCAAAGTGGAGGAAGTTGCCAGCTGATCAGTTGCTAAGGAAGTCAAAAAGATGGTCATTAAAGAGGTCAATGGATGGAAACTTCCAATGGAGGGAAACTCCCAGCTCGTGTGGAAGTTGCAATTCACCTTTTAAATGATCATGTTTGATAGTTGAGAAAATCTAGGAAGTTTTGTTGTGTTGGATCCTTGTCGAGGAAAGTCTACTTTGACTAAATCTGGCACATGCATAACTTCCTCCCTATTTTCCATGTTTTCAATAAATGGCATCCTTCGATTATGTTGCAATCAACTGTCCAATTAGTTAGGGTTAATTTGAAGCTTTTCCCTCTATAAATAATAGTCATATGGCCCTTTTCATAAGGTTGGATATTTTCATATTGTACTTGTATTTTCAGTTTCAAGTAATATAGTTATATTGTTGATATGATGTAATCATGTTTTCAAGGAATTAAATGATATTATGATTTGATGAATCTAAGTTAAAGATTAGGGAAGACTCATTCAAGGGGGCCCACTAGGTGAGAATTACATCCATTTAGTTTAATAGTTATTTTATGTTCAGTACTTATTTTCGATCTCAACAGTTGTCTATTCCTGCAACCATTGGAACTCTATTCTGTGGCTGTTCTTGCAGCCAAGGCAGATAGAGTAACTTCCTATTTGTTGTTGAGATTTATATTTTTGTCACCCATTCTAGTTCAGTTGTTGATGCTTAGGTTAGTTGATAATTCATGTTCAATACTGGGTATGTGTAGGATCATCATGGAAAAACTAGGCCCTTAAGTGGCAAACAATTCAAAAAAATTAGAGTTAGGCAACTTGACATAAAAATTTGAATAAGATATGTATATTATTTTAAAAATATTGAAGAATAGAATCTCTAGAAAATTGAATGTAGTTTCTAAACTACTAGGTTTTTTTTTTTTTTAAGTCTATTTGGTGAAAATTTGAAATTTCAATGCAGTATTACTTAAATTTCAGGGAAAAAATAAGTAGGTGTCTGTCTGACCACCCTAACCACACTAAAATGATAATATTTTTTATAATATTTTAGATATAAGTAGAGGACTCATGTCACGGTGTGATACATTATTTTTTATTTTTTTTCTAAGTGAATAATTAATTATTTTTACAACTTTAAAAATATGAAAACTGTATGTCTAACCACGGTCAAAACTTCATGAATTTCATTTTTTTTAATCCTATAGTATGTGAAGCATAGAATGTGATGCATGTTTTAGATTCAAAATGTGATACCATTTGAGCTATAGATGTGTTTTCAATCACCTATCAATTAGGACTTTAAAGTATTCAAATAGAAAATGAATAATAATTATTCATTAAATTCAAAGTAAAGCTTTTATATTGGTGGAAAGTTAGAATATCCTTTAAAACCCTTTTTGTTTCATCAATTTTGGGTAAAAAAAATGTCGTCAGCCACATGCCCTATACATACCCATCATATCGCCACTTTTTTGACCCATCATGATCCTGCACATACCCTACTTATGTTAATCTCTTTCTAGCATTTTTTTTAGTATTGTTCCTTTTCTAGTTATAGGATAAGGGTGACTATAGTTGAGTCCTAGTGCACAAACAGTGCTGACCCATTTCAAGTTTACATCCTTGGGTTAACAATGAATGAACCTTCATGATGAGTAAAATAACTACTTAGTAGATATATTTAATCTCTAAGTTACAACTTTGAAGGCTTAGTTATTGAACCATTAGAGGAGGCCAACATTTTGGGTGCCATTGTCAGGGATGGTGTCAAACTAGGAATTTCTATGGAGTCATTTCTAGTTTCTTTCTTGTTTTAGTATCTCTAAATTTTGTTCTTAGCATACCCTTAATTTTGGAAAAATAATTATGGTCTACTATTCTTTCACCAATTCTTTGTGTGAGTTGGTTGATACTGAGTTAATACTGCATGCATAGAGGTAGTAGAAGAGATGCTAATGGGAGATTCCTTCCTAATTACCCTAATCCTGATAACCAGCTAGTTGAGTTTCAAAATCTACCAAGAAATGAAGAAGAATAAGAAGAGGAAAATCCTTTTGTTGATGCATTCCCTAATTTGACTAGTTCTGAAACTTCCTTTGAAGACCAAGCTACCTAAAACTTGATTGAGAATCCATTTGATTTAGCACTCCATCACACCGATATGGCTGGTGCAAATCTAATCAGACCTAACCAACAATATTTTCCATCTCCTATCACTCATCAGAATGAAGTTGATAACCTCAAGGACATCCTTGCTTCAATTCTCCATAAGCTCTATGAGCTTGTAATAGAAGACCCCAACACTTTCTTGTTTGAGTTTGATATCCTTTGCAAATGATATAACTATACCACTGATGCTCATAGGCTTAAATTATTTCCTACCACCTTGAAAGAAGCTGCATTAAGATGGTTTATGAGCTTAGGTAGGAATACTATAGAGACTTGGGATGATATGAAAACAAAGTTTCTTGAGAAGTATAAATAATAATGTAGGGGTAGTGATATGAGAGGAGATAATATCTTTAGGATGTAGTAGAAGGAAGATGAAAGTTTGGAGGACTATATTTCAAGGTTCCTATTTTACCTGTAGAAATTTCGACATCATGCACTCAATGTTCAAGAGTCTCAAAAGTAGCTCTTCCTTATAGGGATCAATGAAAGTTGTATTGATGCTCTGGACTTGATTAGAGGAGTAGATATCACCTAAGTTCCCTGGGATGATATTAAGAAGATATGCCAAAATTACTCTAGGGTAGATCTAAAGAAAGGAAGAGATTACCAATCCTATATCGGTAAATCCTTCACCAACGAAGTTTCAAGGATGGAAATCACTAATTTTCTAGCATATTTCAAGAAAGATATCATAAAAAATATGGCTACTCAACTAGACACTCTTCAAGCAAAGAAGAAACAAGAGGAGGCTGAGGCAATGTTAGCAAAATATTATACTCATTGCAAACAAAAGAAGGACTGCAAATGGAAAATGGTGGCCAACATTGACAACAAGCAGATTCCACCAGAATTTAGGCTAGTTAAGGTTCATGATGATCAAGTTTCCTACATTGCAAAAAGAATACCATGGGCTCCAAGAGAAGGTATGCCGCCAGATCCATTATCTTTTATTGGAGCTTATTTCAATTCTTATGCACCTGGTAATCAATGGAAACCCCCATACCCATCCAAATTTGGAGGCTATCCACCTCAGCCTTGGAACAACCCTCCAAACAACTAGCCCAATTACCAAAACTCTCCACCCTAGTGGCAACAATTCCAGGAGAATTGGCAACAACCTCCAAGAAACTAGCAATGGACATTCCAATGGAGGGGAGGACAACAATAGTCAAACCGGGAAATTGGTTACATGCAACCACCTACACAACCTCAACAACCTCAATAGCTTGCCATAATGCCTCCTCCAACTAGCTCAAACTATAGCACACCTAGACCTACTCAGCTACTAGCTAAACCCACACCTAACCCTACTAACAAACCACAATAGCAGCCTGTATACTCTATAGATCCTAATCAATTTCCTACATATACTGTGAGTATGAGTGATATTCATCTATGTTTAGGAACCACTTTTCCAACTCCTTCCACTCATATCATCATTGAGCTTCTTGTGGTAGAAGAGGATCATTAGAATGTCCCTATTCAATCAAGTATTCCTAAGAATCCTAAACTAGTTCAGTGGTCTGATCAAGACCCACCATTTCCTCAAAGGTTAGTAGTTGTTAAACAAAAGGAAGAGAAAGAAGAAATAACCTTTGATATTCTAGATTAGTTGAAACACATATGTGTTAAGATACCTTTTTTTCGGCCCATAAAAGATGTCCTCATATATAGTAAAGAAATCAAGGAAGCATGTCTCAAAAATCCAAGGAGGAAAAATAAAGATGCCACTATTGTTTATGTGGTGCGACAGTTAACAAATAGTATGATTGGTAAAGTTATTGTTCCTAAATACACTGACCCAGGTAGTCCTATGGTAGGATTCATTATAAATGGAATCCAAGTAAAGAATTCTCTAATAGACTTTGGACCAACAATCAATGTGATGACTAAGGATATTTTGCATCAACTAAATGTTGCAAATATCAGACCTACTCCTACTGTCCTGCAACTTGCTAATAGTTCCACTATAAAAAAAATATGGTATAGTAGAAGACCTTGTTGTTACTCTAGACTCTTGGGAGTACCAATTATATTTCATGATTCTTTTCCCTAAAGCTACATTAGGAGGGTATCCCATTATTCTAGGTAGGTTGTGGTTAGCTACAACAAATGCTTACATTGGATGTTGGTCAAGGGATGTGATTTTTTTTAATGGGAGAAGCAATAAGAAGTTTGTCCTCTACCCTCCTGCTCAACCATCCCATGATATGGACAACCCCATATGGTCACAT
Organism: Sequoia sempervirens; assembly: GCA_007258455.2. NCBI lineage: Eukaryota > Viridiplantae > Streptophyta > Pinopsida > Cupressales > Cupressaceae > Sequoia > Sequoia sempervirens. The sequence goes on along the minus strand of VDFB02058242.1, from coordinate 464,428,041 downwards.
GTTGGAAAAGAGGTCGAGGAAGTCAATTCAGTGGCACAACTCATGATGATAGGCATAAGTCCTTTTATGTAGCTCTAGGAAGAAGATGAAATATTATCTCATATAATTTTGAACTATTGTGAAGTGCATGAAGAATCATGGGTATTTGCAGGATCATGAAGGGCCAAAAACTGGCGATATGATGGGTATGTGTAGGTTATGTGGCTAACAACTTTTTTTTTCAATCCAAAATTGATGAAACGAAAAGGGTTTTTAAAGGTGATTCTTAGCTTTCCACCAATATAAATTATGCTTTACTTTGAATTTAATAAATAATTATTATTCATTTTCTACTTGAATTACAACTAAAGTCTTGATTGATAGGTTGATTGAAAAACATCTATAGCTTTCAAATGGTATCACATTCTTTCAATCTGAAATATGTGTCACATTTTATGCTTCAGATACTATCAGATTAAAAAAATTAATTGAATTTCATTCAATTTTGAACAAGTTAAGGTGGTCAAACATATGATATTTTATATTTTTTAAAAGTTAAATTCATAATTAATTATTTAGTTGGAAAAAAATTACAAAAACATATGCTTCACATTGAGACATGATTCCTCTACTTATATTTAAAATATTATAAAAAAATATTATCATTTTAATGTGGTTAGGGTGGTTAGTCAGACACATACTTTTTTTCTTCTTGAAATTTAAGTACTACTGCATTGAAATTTTAAATCTTCACCAACAGAGTTTTTAAAAATAAACCTAGTAGTTTAGAAACTACATTCAATTTTCTATAGATTCTATTCTTATATATTTTTGAAATAATATAGATAATTTATTCAAATTTTTACGTCAAGTTTCCTAACTCTAATTTTTTTGAATTTTTCGCCACTTAAGGGCCTTCTTTTCCATTATGATCTTGTACAGACCCTCATCCACTCATGAATCTGGTTCTACATGTCCATTGTAGATACTTCTGCCCACTCCTCCTACACCTGAATTTCCTGCAGCAATAGATATGCTTCATACATTGTTGTCACACGAGTTAAAAATTTCAAGCATCAGTGAAACAACCATGATTGAGTTGACCATACAAGTACAAGTTTCAGAAGGGAAACATTTGAATATTAATAACAAGTTGAGTCAAGAGCAACAGTTGTCCATGAAAAACCTCTTGATGTTGCATCAACATGCATTTTCATGGGACTACCATGACATGAAAGGATTAGATCCCAACTTTTTACTCATAGGATCTATAGCAGAGATGACTGCACACCAATAAGGTAGCCACAAAGGAGAATCAACCCTACATTGAGGGAGATTGTAAAAGAGGAACTACAAAAATTATTGGATGTAAAATTTATCTACCTTATCTCAGATAGCCAATGGGTGTCTCCTTTGATAATTGTGCCTAAAAATGGAGGTAAATGGAGAGTTTGTGTTGACTATAGAGAATTAAACTCTGCCACCAAAAAGGGTCATTTTTCTCTTCCTTTCATATACCAAGTATTGGATTCACTTGTAGGTAAGCATTATTTTTCTTTCCTAGATGGATTCAGTGGTTATAATCAAATACAAATTGCACCTAAGGATCAAGAGAATACAACATTTACCTATTCTTGGGAGACTTATTCCTATTCTGCACTTCCATTTGGTTTATGTAATGCACCCGCAACCTTTCAAAGAGAAGTTATTAGTATATTTTTGGATATCTCACACGATTTTATGGAGATCTACATGGATTATTTTACTACTTATGGTTCTAATTTTGTAGAAGCATTAGAAAACCTAAGAAAAGTTTTGTAGAGATATGAGGACCATAATTTGTCCTTGAACAGTGAAAAATGCTTTATGATGATGCATGAAGGAGTAGTCCTTGGTCATTATATCTCTCAGAAAGGAATTCAAGTGGACCCAACCAAGATTGAGGTGATTACCAATCTTCCTATTCCTCCCAAGCAAAAAGATGTTAGAAGTTTCTTGGGACATGCAGGATACTATAGGTGCTTTATAAAAGATTTCAGTAAGATGGTAGCACCACTTTACATTCTTCTAATTAAAGATAATGTGTTCCAGTGGATAGAGAATTGTGATAAATTATTCTCTGATTTGATGACAGCCTTAACCCATGCCCTTGTGCTCAAAGGCCCTAATAGGATATCAAATCTTTTTCCATACAAACTATGCAACCATAAGACACCTTATGAACAAGCTCTTGATTTCAGGTAGGCTAGCAAGGTGGTTGTTGTTAATACAGGAATTTGATATCACCATTATATACAAACCGGGTAAGCCAAACGTTGTGGCAAATTTTCTCTCCAGATTGACTACATCAAAGGACACTCAAGTCATTGATGACTCTTTCCCTAATAGAAAAATATTTTCCATCAGTGTGCACACACCTTGATATACAAATATAGCCAATTATCTAGTTATAGGGAGATTTCCCCCTCATTTCTCTCTAAAAGAGACAAGGGTTCTTATTGGGAAAATTTTCCCTTTCTCATGGATTGTAGGATGTTTATTCTACACTGGACTAGATCATGTGATAAGGAGACGTGTAAGAGAGGATGAAACCTATATTATACTACATGCATGTCACAATGAACCCTATGGAGGGAACTTTATAGCTAAGAGAACTGTTGGAGACACAAATCTGCACCCTATTTGCTAAGCTTTTCCAATTGCACTTAGTAGATTTGGACCAACATTGGAATGCTTTCAAGTTGTGGGTAACCTATTTGAAAGCAGACCTCCGAATTGTGGGCCGGCTTCCCCGTTTGATATCACTTAACTATTGGATTTATGAGGTAAGGGTAAGAATTGTATGAAATAAACCTAATGCTGGAAATAAACTAAAGTGATTCACCAAAAAATCTAGACCTGTTAACAACTTATCATATTTGAATCAATATCACAAAGTTGGACTTATGCTATTGAAAGGAAAATAGAGATTTCACAATTAACAACACCATTAACAACACAACTTACAACCTACAAACATACACCTTCTGCTAAATAGATGCATAACATGAGACAAGCTTGCAAGGAAAGAATAGATTTCACAAAACAAGTTGACCAATCATTAACAACATACATGAGAAACAAAAAATGAGAAGGTAAAAGTGCTCTCGTCTATTAAATCAAAGTGCTTACTATATATTAAGTTTGTCTGAGTTACAATGCAGCTTCATGAAAAAATAACTCCAAGATAGTAGCTATCCTCCTGCTAAAAAAGAACTCCTAAAATGTTCAAAAATGAACATAGTTAACCAAAACCCCCAAAACGTCCCACACATGTGCTTCTAGAAGACTATCCTCAGATAAAATAGAAATGGCTCCAAAAGAACCTTCTAGAAGTCTCTAAAATGCCCTCTACATGGAGAAAAAACAAGCTAAGTCAATAGCCATCCAAAAAGTGTGACAAATAAACCTCCAGCTGGCCTCATTCTTCACCAAAATAGTCTAAACAACATCTCATACTTCCCACACCTCTGCAAGTCATAATTTGTCCTATTTCAACACTTGACCATATTCTCCATCACGCAGCATGTGTGTTTTTTGAAAATGCATGGGCTTTAAAGCATTAAATATAGTGACTTTGTTAAGTGATTTATAAAACATCAATTAGCAAGTCACTTTACAATTAGGCTCAAATAAAAAAGGGCCCACCATTTTCCTGTGTTACATTTGCATTAAAAGACATAATAAAAGTGATTTTAAAATCACTTACATGATATGTAAAATGTAGCATCAAAAGCTATGAGAAAAGCTTCCAAAAGTTTTAAAGGCACTTTGACTGTCAACTTACCACCCATATACTGCATTCTTCCCACACATGTCATAATCACGTGGTTTGCAAAGGAACATGGCATAATAGCACTTTGCTCATAAGGTCAACCTCCAAGACTCTTGGAAAGCATATTCCACCATGGTATTGGCAAAAGAAAAGCATCACTTAAGGGTCTCATGGCAACACAATGTATTGCACACCTCAGCATAAGTCAAAATAATACAAGGCATAAAATGCCTAGGTGATAACACATGACATATTGAAGACATAGCAAAGCTTAAGGAATGGGGAAAGTTTTCTTTAAAAAAAAAAAAACCTAAGGCAATGGTAAGTGATTTTCGGCCCCCATCATATTTCACATGAGTTTGATTTTTCAAAATAAGGGATAAAAATCCCATCGAATGACAAATAATAGGTCAAACCCTAATGATAATATTCAAATGATGGAAAAACACCATCATTTGGTCGCTTGGAAGAATTTGGAAAACATGATGCTCTCTGCCACCAGGGTTTGAGCAGGAAAAATGTAGATTCACCATGGTTTTTAGTCAGCTTTTGACACTTTTTGCATAAAAACACCATGGGGAACTCAGGTAATTGTGTCTTCTTGCATTAAATCTTCATTTCTTCATACTTTGAGACCATTTTTTGGACTTACAGTCCACGGCCATGAAACATTTCTTTGGCTCCCCTCATTTCCCTATTTTCCGTTGTTGCTTTCTTCTGTTGATAGCAGCCATGAGAAGCTAGCATGACAAGAAGTTTTTAGTGGCAAAACTCTTCACATTTCGATGCTCGAGCTTGGGTAAGCTCCTAGCCGACCCTGCATTTTCTTTTTCCTCCTGTAATGAGCAAGAAAAGCTCGAATGGAAGCCTTTAAATGTATTTCATTTTGTTTTAAACTCAAGATAGCATTGAAATACTTCATGATCTGCAAATTTGAATAAAGTCGGTGCTTTTTCTGTTGCTTCATGGACATAATAGCTTACTAGTTCTGGCCATGAATAGAAAAGGTGTCATTATGCTTCATTTCTAAAAACCCTCCTATACTCTTTTGATTCCCCTTCTTATCTTTCATAAATCATTGATAAAGTTAAAAACCCAGATGGGTTTTTGGAAAATAGAAGAAAGTTGGAATGGGCTCGACCCTCATCATGTGAACTAGGTTTTCTTGAATTTGTTATTTTTCTGTCTTTTCTTGCATTTTGATAAAAACCCTTATTTGGGTTTCTTGTAGCCTTCATTTTTTCGAATTCGCAACTATTAGTAGAGGACCCAAGTGGGTTACATGACTTCTTCGAAAGGTTCAGGTTTGTTGCAAGAAATGCAGATAATTTTGTAAATTCTTTCACCTTTCTGTTGTTTAGACATATGGGTACATGGTATCTTCATTTGCTTGGCCTCAATAAAAGATGCACTATTCTGAAGTTTCAGCTTCACTTAATTTGGAGATACACTATCATTTGAATGATCTTTCTTTTTCTAGAACAAACTAAGATAATTACCTCAGTAATAGAGCATGGAATAAGGTCCTTTTGAGCTCAGGAAGTGGAACATTATGAGACTTGCATTAAATTTTAAATAGTGCCTTGACATTGCTGCATGTTGGACCATATTTCGTACAAGTTCTTTGGCTTTACTCAAGACTGTATCCAATGATTTCAAAACCTTGCATAACCTCTTCTAAAAAAGCTATGTTTGATCTTTGAACATGATTTAGGAGGGCTTCAGAAACCTTAATGAGCAATCAAATTCTTCAGTACTGTAGAATGTTCTCCTTTATAATTTATGCATTTGCCTTTTCAGTTTGTTGATATTTATTTGGTTGGCTCTCAAGTTCAAAAATTATGCTGAAATGTTGTTCATTTTGCTTCTATAAGTGAAGTAAAGGCATTACCAATGCTTCCATGTTCTCACTCCACTTCAAATACTTTCATGTTTTACCATCTTCCTATGTAGTTTAAAGCCTTTGAAAGGGCTTCAAAATTCTATTGAATTGACTGTCCAATAAACTCCAAGGTTGTTGTTCTTGGGCTTACACATTTCATGTCATTTATCTCAGGTACAATTTTGACTATATTGTGCTTTGATTGAACTTTCTTATCATTGTGCTTCCCATACCTCTGTGATCTAAGGAGCAGACCACCTATATGCTACTACAGTTCTCAAAAGATGGAAAAGGAAAGAGTAACAAAATAGACATTTCCACTGAGAAACAAACATTTGACTCAAAGGAGAGACGTAATATCAGACCCTTAGATCATGGACGAAGAATATGTAGATGTTATTTTAACTCACAATGTTGTTCCTGTACTCTCCACCACCGTGGATCATGGCTTGGGTCTTGTCTCTTCATGATGGCCTATCAATGCACACATTCAAAACTTATGAAAATAATGAACTATCCTCTTTGAATCCTTTACATGAAATACCATCATTGATTGCAACTCATTGAAAGTACCCTAGCCACTACAATATCCCTGTCCTTTGTAACTGTTTCATATGCTTGTGCATGAATATACCTTGCTTTTGTACTGGTTAAGATCAATGTTTTCCTTTAAACACGGCCTCCTGATGCAACTGCTCCTCAAGCATTTTGCTTATCCTTATCAACTCTACCATGAGCGATAATGACACAAACTCACCCACACCACAAACACCCTATGAAAAGCACACCACTTAGGCTACTAAGGCATAATCATTAAGGATCTGTCCCTACCATGAGATTTCATCTAAAGGACTATTCTAGTGACATATCATGGATTGTACCTTTGAGTTGCTACTGTATGCACATGACCTTCCACTACAAAAGCCAGTCTTCATACATTGTTTCTTTCTCAGTGAGTTCTCATGCAATTATCAAGTGATTGTAAACTATTGTAGATGGTTGTCTCATTTTAATGCAATCTTGGACATGTAGGGACTGTTGTGGTGACTATGTTTTCAATTGATTGACATGCCAAGAATACAAGAGTACACCTTGTTGCATGTTTAATTTGTTATAGTTTGAGCATTCAATGATTTTTTCATGTATCGAAGTCACTGTTTTTAATGTAAAGGGACCTGCTGTGGTTTACAAGGGGTGAAGCCACATAAGTGGTTTACACTTTTGAAGAGGAAGGAAATTTTGAAATTTTCCCACTCTTCATATCAAATGGGTTCGGCCAAACCATATGGCTCGACTGAACCATTTAATTGGTTCGGCCGAACCCATGGCTCGACCGAACCAGTCACCGAGCCTAATAAAAAACAATATTTAAGTGGGTTCGGCCGAACCCCTTGAATATGACAAAACCAAAAAAAATGCTTT
>VDFB02058242.1:464394854-464420844 GCA_007258455.2 Sequoia sempervirens | reverse complement strand
TCGTGGGAGATGGAAACAGAAGTGCAATTTGATTCCAAAAAAATTGAAAAAAATATTTTTAGAATCTACAGACAAAATATGACAAGAATCTAGTTTGCATCATCTTCAAATTCTTTACGGTTTAATTGCTATAGGTGCCCGAATGTGGAGATTGTGTTAAAAAAAAAAAAATCAGTGTCCAGTTTGGCCAAAAAGTGTAAACCACTATTGTGGGATCACCCCAAGTACAAACTAGATTGAATGCACTTACCTTTCCTTTAATTTCTGTCATGTGACTCCTTACAACACTTTAGTTTGTGTTGCTTGCTCATTGATATTTACATGTATGGTCTCCTTCATACCTCATGTTTGATCCTTTCCCCTTGTCAAATAGAATCATGATCTTGATAGACTACTTGAATGGTGATTTTCATTTCTTTTGATTGTCTATGTACTGATCCCCATTCATTTGATGGTTGTTGATGGCCATGCTTAGTCATTATGACAGTGAGCAGACTTATTACTATGACTATCTTGGAACTATCATTGAGAGATATCAATCCCCTGGTCTTGCACATAAACCTTGGACTCCTATCGGTTGTCTTCATCGATTTTCACATTTGGGTATGTGCAGGATCATCATGGAAAAAACAGGCCCTTAAGTGGCAAAAAAATTAGAAAAATTAGAGTTAGGCAACTTGACATAAAAAAATTGAATAAGTTATCTATATTATTTCAAAAAAAATTAATAATAGAATTTGTAGAAAATTGAATGTAGTTTCTAAAATACTAGGTTTTTAAAATAAAAATAAAAATCTATTTGGTGAAAATTTGAAATATCTTTGCGAGTACTTAAATTTTAGGGAAAAAATAAGAAGTAGGTGTATGTCTTTAACTCTAACCACAATAAAATGATAATATTTTTATAAGATTTTAGATATAAGTAGAGGACTCATGTCCTGATGTGATGCATATTTTTTTGTAACTTTTTTCCAAGTAAATAATTAGTTATGAATTTTTATTACAACTTTTAAAAAATATTAAAAAATTGTATGTTTGACCACCTTAACTTGGTCAAAAATTCATGAAATTCAATTTTTCTTTTTTTAATCCTATATTATATGAAGCATATAATGTGTCACATGTTTTGGATTCAAAAAATTTGATACCATTTGAAAGCTATAGATGTTTTTCAATCAGTCTATCAATCACGACTTTAATTGTAGTTTGAATAGAAAATGAATAATACTTATTAAATTCCAAGTAAAGCATAATTTATATTGGTGGAAAGCTAAGAATCTCCTTTAAAAACCCTTTTCATTTCATCAATTTTTGGTTTAAAAAAAGTCATCAACCACATACCCATCATATTGCCACTTTTTGGCCCATCATGATCTTGCACATACCCATTTATTTAATCAGTATGTGTTGTTGTTTTTTGAGGACAACAATGTTGTCTTACACCTCATGGCTACTGAATCATGACATTTGTACCATTGTACTACTTGTTTTCCTTGTGACTTGACAATGGAATGCACTGTCCCATGCCTTCCTTCATGCAAGGTTATGGTGCACAGACTATACATCCAATACAAACTAGCAATAATTAAAATGCACAATTTCCCTTTATCACTAAGAAGGTCAAAGAGTCCTCCAAATTAGAACATGCGTTTTTCCTTCCTTGAGCACATCCATGCCTGTCAATGTACATGACTGCCCCATTTCAAGTAATGGTTGCTACTATTTGATTGAATCTAGGAATGATCCTTACTTATGCTCTGAACTTGTGGTGAATGGATTGTGTTTCATATCCTCTAATGGTCATGCTTATTCCTTTCTTATTAACATGCTTAGAGAATAGCAGACCTTTGTGTTATGGCATAGTAGTTGTCTCTTGATCACATCATATGAGGGTTCTATTGTTGTCATGACTTCTTGTAATGATATATTTATGATATGCACATGTTTGTGTCAACTAGAGTTGATGTTTCTTGATTTTCTTTTCCTTTTTCCTTTCCTCATCACTCACACATTGATTGCTAGCTGGAAAACATGTTGTCTAATGTTTGGTTGAGAAGGCCTTGAACTCAACCTTGTACAACTTTAGATTTTGTCTTTAGTTGCTATCCTTATAATTGTACCATGACCATGAGTCAACCATTACTCTTGCTGCAATTATATGTGATAAACATGCATAGTCTCCTCATTCTAACTTATTTGACAGCCAGCTGTCACATATGTGGGTGACCTAACAACTCACTTTCCTGTGTGATGAGTGACTACCCAATAGGGTCATGATGAGAGGGGCTTGACAACAATCTGAAATGCTTCCTCATTATTAAATAGATCCATAATTTAACTTGATGCATCTTCAAAACACTTTGATGCATAATTGAACTTGATGCATCTTTTGAATCTGATAATGAAAGTTGATCAACTGGTATGATTCCATATTGATTTAATGCAGTGATAAGAGATAAATCTTTGATCAAGTTGCTCAATTTCCTTTTCTTTCAAATCACGCTGAGCTCTACCCTTGTGGGAGCCACATTTACCCGACATGCATCATTTTATTTGATATTGAAACAATAATCAAACTTGTCCTAAATCTGTACATGAAACAAACAGTTAGAAAACAAATGCATATGTTGAATTCTCTTTTGTTTAATGCATTTATGGATCAATTTATACATGCATAGGTAGGTGTGTATGCAAGGATTGAATCATTCATTACTTAGAGCCTCACTCTAACACCATGTTTTCTTCAGATGCAGTGTGAGTAGTGCTATGGAGTTGGGAGGGACACAAGCGGCTCGAGGCAGTAGCAGGGCAACTTGTAACTAGTCATTCACAGGCAATGACTGGTTCCATTCTTACATGCACATTCCCTCTTTCTTTTATTTATTCATGTATAAGTTGTTTCATATTTGCATTTGAATAAGAAAGCTATTCCCTTGGCTTGTGAGGGACATGTACATTTCAAGATTGTTAATAAAAGACTGCATTTGTATATACATATTTCTCTTTCACATTTGCTGTGATGCAAACTTGAAATGAAAAGGTGAAATTTACTTCATTTTGACAATCACTCTTCCCTACATATTGAAACTAGTAGTTTTATGGTTTATCTTTAAATTTTTAAACAACATGAAAAGAAAAAACACTATGGTTACCTAATTTTGGCTGAAAGCTAAAAATCAGGTAACAAGAACAATACTGAAGATTCTTAATACATGGTATTACTAGCGCACACTTCATAAGGATGCATGCAAGTACACTTGGAAGTGTGATAAATGTCATAGGATGGGTTGACCAACTAAATCTAATGAGATGCCTCTATACCCTCAGGTAGTCATCACACCATTTGATAAATCAGGACTTGATTTTTTAGGTCCAATTGATCAACCATCAAATGGAAAATATTACATCTTGGTTTGCACTGACTATGTGACCAAGTGGGTTGAGGTTAAAGCTATGAAACATGCCAAAGACAATAAAGTTGCAAAATTCCTCTATGTGGAAATCTTCACACGCTATGGGGTTCGAAGGGAGATAGTTATAGATCAAGGGGCTTAGTTTACATCAACTCTTGTCACAACATTGGTCAATGAATATAATGTAAGGCATAGGAAATCTACCCCTATCACCCTCAAGGCAATGGCCAGTCTGAGGTGACAAATAGGGAAATAGAGGAAATTTTGACCAAAATAGTGGAAATTCACAGGAAAGATTGGGAAAATAGGTTACTAGAAGTTGTTTGGGCTTATAGAACCACTTGGAAGACAACCACTGGTTTTACTCCTTTTGAATTATTGTATGGAAAAATAGCCATGATTCCTATAGAATTTGAACATAAAACTCTTAGAACAACATTAGACCTTGGGATAGACATATCTGAGGCATAGAAGGATAAGATCATGCAATTGGATGCCTTAGTTTAAATGTGAAAGTTAGCTCTTCATCATGCTAAGATGGTATAAAATCAAAGAGTCAAATGGCATGACAAATACATAAAGGAAAATAAGTTCTAGTCAGGTGGCTAGGCCCTCCTTTATGATTCCAGGTATCAAGATAATGCAAGAAAACTACAAAATAGTTGGTTGGGACCATATGAAGTTGTCAAGGTCTTCTCCAATGGTGTTTTTCAACTTGAAACCATTGACCCTATTAGATTCAAGCTCTTGGTCAACGGTTGTCGTCTCAAGTTATACCATAAACAGGCTTCCAAGCAAGAATTCATGCATCAACTTATTCAACACCAGACCTCCAATGTTCCTACAGTTGAAGGAAGTGGAGCTAGTGTCCCTCCTTCAGACTAGTCAAAATATGCATGCAATCATAATAAAGATTTCCACTTTTATGGGAATCAATTTCTCCATCGATAAATCCATCCTTTCTCTCTCTTCCATAACTCCACCATCACTTCACTCCATCATCACTTCATTTAATTGCTCAATTGTAATTTTAAAGTAACCCATACTTCCTTCCACATTATTTGCAAATGGCACTTCAAATTTTTAGGTATGTGCATAACAACTTGCTATATCTTAATTATCTTAAATTCATTTGTTTAATTGTTGTATATTAATGTTGATATTTCACATAGCATATATTTGTACTCTGCCCTGTCACATCATAATTACATCCTAGCCTATGTGGACACATGCTCTAATTTAGGTTGGGGGGGAGTGCGAACCCACATGTCCCCATGTCATACATGGCATCCATGTGCCAACATGTCAGCAAATTTAAAATGAGAAAATTTGAAATGATATAGTTGAAATGAAGGCTCATATGTATGATATGACACTAAACCGCTACAATTTTCTTTGATGATACCCCTCATTTATGCTTTCTTTACTACCTTATTCATATTCATAATGTTACCAAAAAGGTAAATTGAAGAGTCATATGGCATTGACATTAGCACTAAAGAAGAGTTGCAAGAAGCAAAAGAAATTAGGTTTTCAGAAGAAGGATTGTAGGAAAGAAAATTTTGCAGAAGTATTTTCCTGATTGTGGGTCGAAACAATGGGAGGTCAGCTGATAAAAAATGAACCTATAGTTCATCAAGTGATACTATAGGATGCAGTCTCTCTAGTCAAATTTAGAAATTGTGGATGGTTGGACTCTTTTTTGAAACTAGATAGTTTCAATGAGGACATTGCTCTGAAATTTACACAAACACTTTCTGACAGTAAGGAAATGGTAAAAGGGCTAGAAGTTATAGCCATTGAAGAGAGAATTGTTGAAGTAATGGGTTTTCCTACTGAAGGAGAGCTCTACCCTACTTCTAGGGATGCTAGGTTAGCTAGGGTAGAATTCACTGAGCTTAGTAATCCTCTGCTTGTTGTAGATAAGCAAGGAACAAGGAGAACTTCTTTGCCAAAAAAGTGAAAACAAGTTGTTCTCTACATTATTAAATATATTAATTGTGAAGGTCGTCGATCATGCCTTCATTTTGTGCATTTTAAGCTCTTGAACCATATGAGACATGGCAGAAGGATGAACGTGTCCAATGTGTTGTACAACCTTCTTGCAATCATGGTAGTTGAAACACAAAAATTTAGGGACAACTCTGTTTCCCATCACTATTTGAAAAAAAATTTAGTGGAAAAATATTTACAAATGTTTGGTATGTCATGGGAATAATTTTTTAGCATTGATTAGTTCAGATTAGAAAATGTGGGTCCTAGAGGCTAGCCCTAGGATTGTAGAGTTAGTAGGGATGAGAGGGTTACTAAAACCACTCTTGGAGCTTCAAATTCTGGCACAAACCCTAATGAAAACCTTACTGCAGTTGAATCAATAGTAAAAATTGGCTCCTTTGAATCAACGTATTCAGAAGAAGAAAGTTCATCCTTAGACCCTAATGTCGATGTTCTCCCTAAAACTCTAATTTGTACTAGGCTTGCCATTTGAAAGAACAAGTGCAAATGAGAGGCAAAAATTAGAAAAGGGATGGCCAAGAAGCAAACATCAAAAAAAGTAAAACCTAGCCCTAGGAAATGGAAAGCTAATGACACTAGTCATCCTACAACCATTGAGAAACATAAAAAATTTCCAAAGAAATCAAAACTGGTTGAACCAACTACTAATATCCTCCAAAAATAATCTCTAGACTGTGAAGGACACGTAGGAAGGAGACAAAAGCTCCTAAGGGGCAGGTAAATATAGAAGTGGAAAAATATTCTGAGGAATAAACAAACGTAGGGTTGACAAAGCTTATTGTTGTTGCAGAATAGGTTGAAAATTAGGAACCACTGCAACTAGAGAAAGATGAACAACAAGAACCACTGCAACTAGAGAAATTTGAACATGAGATAGTGCAAGGAAATATCTTGGTAGGGAAACATAAACCTCTTAATTTTCTTGGGAATCTGTAGCCCTGAACTTATGGAATGAAATGCAAAACAAAGAGGAGTGTAAGAAGCAAAGACTCAAGCTACAAGAAGTAAAAAATAAAAATGCAAAAATTGAGGGAAATAATGTAGAGATTGTTGCATTGAAGGACAATGTAGATAATGTAGTAGCTCTAGTACCACAAATGATGGAAGGAGCATCATATTTATTTCAAGCTATCAAGGGTTATTTCTAGTTTAAACCATTCTATTGAAACCCCACACGAGTTTTTCCAAGCCTACCAATCCTCTTCTCTTGAATTTAATTTAATTTTTTGTGAATTGTACTTGCATAATTATGTTGTTCCTACTAATCATGACTGGAACCCATTGCTTATACATTGGGGATATCCATTTGAGGATATTCATGTCATAGATCCAAAATGAAACCAGTTTGGGGCATAAATTTAAAACATAAAGAGAGATAGAAATCCATACCCCCTTGTCTCTTAGAGATGAATCTAGGAACCCTTCAAAAATTTACTACAAATGGCACAAAATTATCTATAATCTAAACTACAAAAACAAGATCATGCCTGCTAGGGATGAAGCATACTAGGAATATGAGCAGATAGCTACTACTACAGGAAAAATAGTGTTGGGGTAAATATCACAGATATGGAATAGCTTTCCAGATTGGTTAAAACAGGCTGAACCCTATTCCTTACAAAATTATTTTGCAACATGTAAACGAAACACTAGGTACAAACAACTTGGAAGGATGAAGCAACACTATTGGATTCCATTGACATTCCAACCACCTACTATATTGTGGCCACTACCAAATTAAAAATGCCATCAGTATGATGTCAATATAGAAAGTCCAAGGTGGAGCATATTGGAAAACAAGTAGGGGTTCTATTGGGATCCAAATTTAGAGATTGATCAAGGACAAACAAGTGGTGACTTTAGAGCTATGACAAGGAAAAGGAATAGAGCTCCCTTTGTTGGAGGACCAACACATCATTAGGTTGGGGGGAGATGATGAGTCCAAATAATGGCTCAATTTTGATAGGGTTTATCATATATTTTTTGTTGTTACTATAGACTTTAGCACTTAGTTATTGAAACTCTCCATGTTATTTCCCTAAATTTATGAACCTTGGGTATGAACTTATCCTTTTGACTTTTGATAATATTAACCTGCTATGTGATCATATATCTATGTTAATTTTACATGTGGTTGAGTGAATTTTACCTTAAGGTGATTATGGATATGCAATTTTTTTGTGTGCTAATGTCATTATGCAGGTTCACATTAAGATGTAGATAAAAATGAAACTTGCAAAGTGAAGGAAGTTTCTAGCTAGTTGGTTGCTAAGGAAGTAAAAAAGATGGTCATTAAAGAGGTCAATGGAGGGAAACATACAATGGAGGGAGACTCACAACTCATGTGGAAGTTGTAACTTACGTTTTAAATGGTCATGTATGTTAGTTGAGCAAATCTAGGAAGCATTGTTGTGCTAGATCCTCGTTGAGGCAAGTCTGCTTTGACTAAATCTGGTGCATGCCTAACTTCCTCCCTCTTTTCCATTTTTTCAATAAATGGCATCATCCTAATATGTTGGAGTCAACTGCCTAGTTAGTTAGGGTTAATTTGAAGCTTTTCCCTCTATAAATAATGGTCAGATGCCCCTTTTCACAAGGTTGGATGTTCTGAGATTGTACTTGCATTTTCAGTTTCAAGTAATAAGTTATATTGCTAATATGATGTAATAATTTTTTCAAGGAATAAAATGGTATTCTGATTTGTTGCATCTGAGTTAGCTTAGGGAAGACTCATTCAAGGGATACCACTTGGTGAGAATTCCATCAATTTAGTTTAATAGTTAAACTTTTGTTCAGTAATTAGTTTCGATCTCAACAATTGTCTATTCCTACAGCCATTGGAACTCTGTTCTCTGACTGGTCCTACAGCCAAGGTAGATAGAGTAACTTCTTGTCTGTTGCCAAGATTTCTATTTTTTTCATCCATTCTAGTTCAGTTGCTGATGCTTAGTTTAGTTGATAATTCATGCTCAGTACTTATGTTAATCTATTTCCACCATTTTGTTTTAGTACTGTTCCTTTTCTAGTTATAGGATAAGTGTGACTATAGTCGAGTCCTAGTGTGCAGACAGTGCTGACCCATTTCAACTTTACATCCCTAGGTTGACAATGAAATGAACCTTCATGATGAGTAAGATAACTACTTAGTATAGATGTTTAATCTCTAAGTTACAACTTTGAGGGATTAGTTATTGAACCATTAGAGGAGGCCAATAATGTTCTTGATGAAAACAAGGTGAATTTTGCTTGTACCATATTGAAGTGTCATGCAGCTGTTTGGTGGAATTCCATACAAGATGAGAGGAGAACTTGAAAGGTAAGCATAAAATCAAATCTTGGGATAGAATGGTAGAAAAAAATGGTAAAATTCATTCCTAGTGACTACCAAACTAACCTCTTCAAGAAGTTACACACTAACTCATTTGACTGCAAAATTTGACGAATTTTTTTGATGAAATATGTATAATTTGATGTATCATTAGGTGCTTGTAAAATTTGATGTGTAATTTTCAATTTTTTGAAAGTTTATCCTCGACGTTCGTCAAAATTTTGACGAACCTGGGTTTCATCGAAATGTCAGCTATCAGTTCCATCAAAATTTTGACAAACATGAAAAATAGAAAAAAATCAAATTGTGGCCGACATAAAGAAAAGTGAGTTCGCGCCTGATTTATTGCGACAGTGTTTTGCTCTACTTGAGACAGTTTGTGGAGAACGAAGAATGATTTTCTCGAAAAAAATAATAAAAAATTCAAGAAGATATCACTAGGTTGAGGGTAGTCATTGTCTTTTTACAGAATTCAGTTGTGAAGTCAGATTTGTAGTTCCAGGTTTGAAAATCATATTTTAAAGCAACATCTTATCAGATTTCATTTTTAGAGGTTTAGGGTTTTGAGAATTTCATGTCCAGATTTTGTTGTGTGGAGTCACCATAAGAGCACAACCAAGGAACATATTCTTGTGACTGTAATTATGTGATCTATAACTCTATTGGTCATGTGGCACAATTGTGCTATAACAAATATAGGATGCATTCATGTGTGACCCAAGTTTAATGTGGCTATGTTGTGATAAAAATGGAGGCACTCATATAATGTATTTAATTCAGGTTATCTCAAGTTTAACAAGTTTGGATGTAATTATAGCATGATTGAAAAGTGATTACCTCTTGCTGCAATAAAGAGCCTATAACTCTAGTTGATAGCTAGAGTGGTTGTGTTATATCAATTATGTAGTGTGCATTCAAGCACAACCCATGTTTAATGGGCTATTCTAGAGAGTGACCAAGAGTTTCTAAACCTTATGAATGTTACTTAAAAGTGTATAGATTAAACTACAAACCAAGTTTGTCACATACTTGAATGTAATCTTGGGTTACCGCAAACTATAATAATGTGATCTCCTAATAACAAATATGGAAAGTATTAAAGCAAGAACCATGATATATAGGATATATTTCCTTGATCAGGTTTACATACCTTAATGATCAAACACAAGCTTCCCACACACTCTAGGATACAATCCAAGATCATACCACAACTTTATCAAGACAACTAATTTTCTGACCCAATATTTAAGGTTGTTTTTTAATACCAACAAAAGCATTGGTAAGAGCATGATTAGGGTACAAACCCTAGGCCTCCGTAGAAATCTTCATAAACAATAACTATAGCGGATTAGTGAGGTTGCAATACCAAAAATATTGAGGCATTGTAGGTAATAACAAAATCTTGCAATCTAAAGATTGGAGCTAATAACAAGCACACTATGTAGCTTAGTGACATTTGTAAATGCAATCTATGGTAAGAAGAATAACAGTCACTTGAGATGTGACAGTCAAAAAGAGGCTGAGCAGTGACAAGATAATAAAGTTAAAAGCTTGCATAGTAAAGTGGAGATTTTAACAGTGAGTTTCCTTACCCCCTTGCCGACCTTAAGGGTTTTTCAAATGATTTTGGTAGTGTTAGACAAGGAAAATGCAATCAGGGAATGATTTTCCAAATGAAGTAACAGTGGTAATCATAGGTTCAATGTTTCTTCTTAGTCATTAATGTATAATGGAGGTAGTGGATTGCATGTTTGAGCAGTGTTTTGAGACTCATCAAAGATGGGAGAATAGTGAATAATACCTTGTGGACTGTGAAGTAGTGTCAATAAGGTTGAAGGATCTTAAGAACTACAATACCATGAAACAATGAGTCCCCTGTAGTAAGTAGGAAGTCTATATGGCGTAGTTTGATTTTATAGAAGGATGCTCATGAAAGGAATTTTCAAGTGATAGTGAGTGAGCTGTTTGAGATTGTAGCTGAGGGTGTAATACCCAGTCTTAAAGGAAGTTAGCAAAACAGTAAATGTGCAAGAAAATAAAATCATACACAACAAAAAATTCACCATGTTATCTTGCATAATGCCTTGAGTTTGAAGACACAAATCTCATTGTATCTTCATGATGAAAGTGGTGACCTTAATGGTCAATCATTGGAAACCATGATTTTAAAACATGTTATTGTGCTTATGGAGACAACATTTTAAGCAAGGCAGTGAGTGGTGGTTTGGAACAATGGTAGGTATGAAGGACTTACTTTATATGCATACTATGCAGTCTAGCTTAAGACACCGTTCTTAGAAGAGATTGAAGGTGGATTATGGATAGTGTGCTAGGGCAGATTTAAGATATCTCCACATTATCTAATTACAGGGAAATACATCATATATTTATTTTTTTAATTAAAATAAATCATTCTAAACCCTATATAGGATACATTGATACTTCAAAAGCCTCTAAAGAAATTTGAGATTATGCAAACATATGTCAAGTAAATACCTAGATTACAAATAGTAGTGGGAACAATGTAAGATTTGTTGAGCAGAGCAGGAATGAGATAAGCAGCAATGAATCCTATGCCTACTTTCACGCACATCTTCTCACCATTCTCCATCTTTCGTTATGGAAACACTTCTCTATTTTGGCGGTCTATGCTTGAAAATAATGTTTTGACAAAGGTTATTTTTATTAAAATGAAAAATCCATTCTAGTGGGCTACGCCTAAAAATAAGATTTTGACAAAAGTTTTAGGGTATGTTTATTAAAGTTTTAGAGTATTTTGGCAGGCTATATTCTTGATTCATTAAATGATTTATTCAAATGGATTGTGACTAAATAAATGACTAACTATTTAGTCATTTTTATTTGTGTGACTGAATAATTTTTAATCAACAATCAAACTAGTAATTTATTTACTCATTTATAGCCGAGTTGAAAAAAATGAGCAGAATTTAGTCATTTTTAGTTGTTGTGACTAAACGTTTTAGTCACCTAGTCATTTATTTTCCAAATTCTACTAGTGTGTGCTTCCTTGTGTGATTGGGGCTCTCTCAATGTCGAGGGCCCTAGGGATAAGCTCATCATAAGAAATGACACATTGCATCTTTAACTAAAAAGATAAATCCGTATTAAGATTAGCAATGATGATTTTGACTTGTTGCTCCTTAGGAATGGGTCACTTTCTCTTACTAGCTCGCTACCTCCATCGTTGTAGGAATTTTGCGATCAAGTTCAATATTCTAATTTTAGGAGTCTTAATGGTTGGAAATCATAGTAAAATCATAATTTAATAAGTTTTGGAATTAGCATTTTAAAGTGTTGTTTGGGGTCATGAACTTCAGACTATCTTCTCTTTTGTAGGGGTGGTTGCATGCCAAATTTTTTTGGTGTAAAATAGTCAAGCTTGGTAAAGAAAAATCATGTCAAATAATATTAGTCTTGAAAAAAATGAAGGGACACTTGATAGATTGTGAGATAGATTGAAAAGAAAGGGTGAGGGGAAATGTTATTGTACTTGCAATAATTGCAAGGGCTTAAAGACGGGATGACTTTTAATCACAACATTTGAGAAACATTGTAGGCAACATGGTCATGTTGAAGGGGGGCATGATTATCGTCCATTGGTAAGTTGTTCATTATATGTGTTTATATTGATTGAATTTGTAAATTTTTATATCGTTTTAACATTTTATATATATAATCACTTGATCATGATCATGGTTTATTTGTGTCTATCATTATTATAAAGGTGGGGCGCCCTAGCGCAGATGATATGGATCATCACGGCCTGGAGAATGTGGTTTTGGAAGTGGATGAACATGGAGCTGTGAATATCAAAGATAAAGTTAATGATCCTATGGAAGAATATGATCATGCACCAGAAAACACAGTTGAAGATGTTGGTATGAAAACACTGATCCATGACACATTTAGTGGCAGAGCTGATCATGATGATCAAGATGACTTTGATGATGTTCATGATTTACCTGTAATTGAGAAGGCATACGAGCCCCTTTATGAAGGCTCCCAAACAACTCTTCTCTCTACTGTATTGTTGTTGTTGAACTTGAAGGTTATGAATGGTTTATCAAACATAGCAATGTCATGAATGTTAAGGTATGTCATATATGTCATATTTTTTCATCTATTTTAATTGTTGTTAGTTCATCACTAGTAAATAAAGAATGAAATATGTACCATTAATATTCTTTATATTAACAAATTATTTTTTGTTGTGGATTTATTGGTGAATTTTTGTTACCACCATCAAATATTTTACCTTGCTCATACTGAGATTTATTTTCCATTATGAAAGATATGGGAATGGAGTATCAAGTAATAGATGCATGTCCTAATGATCATATTATATATCATAAACAATAGAAATTTGCAACAGAATGCCCAAAATATCATATCAGTAGATATCAAACAAATCAACTAACAAAAAAGGTGTCTCACAAGGTTCTTCGTTATATTCTCATTATTCCACATATGCAATGATTATTTAGGTGCGAAAGCTTAGCGCAATTTATGGATCACCATGAATGGAATAGAAGTGCAGATGACATTCTTCAAATGCGTGTGGATGGTTCTAAATTTAGGGGCATGGAGGAAAAATGGCCACACTTTAAAGAACCTCATAATCTCAGGCTTTCATTGGGAGCGGACGGTGTCAATCCATTTGGAGAGTTGAGATCTATTTACTCGGTGTAGCCTATTTTTGTTATCAACAATAACATTCCTCCATGGATTTCAATAAAGAGGGAGCACATAATGTTGTAAATTATTTTTTCAGGTATTTGTTTACATCAATTTTCTTTAATGTAGTAGCATCTCATTTGTCTTATTTGTTGCATAATGACTTTTTTTTTTCATTCAATAGTCATGTATATTAATTTATATATATTGCAGTAAAATGGTTATAATGATTATGTAATATTTATGTTCATTCAACTAGGTAAGTACCAAGTTAAAGTTATAAATGTATATTTCAAGCCTCTTATTGACGAGTTACTAAAGTTATGGAATGGTGTCACTATGTATGACGTCTCTAGACCAATAGGACAAAGACAATTTCAATTCCATGCAATGCTTGTATGGAGAATTCATGATGCCCTGGGGCTAACACATTTTTGTGGTATGTTATAACGTTCAACTACACTTTAACAATATTTGATTTTATGAAGTAGATATCATGCATGTTTTTAAAATAATCTATTCTTTATATATAATTATAAAAATTGACATATTTAATCCAATTATATATGATCTTGCAGGTCTTCAAACAAAGGGAAAAATTGCATGTCCAATTTGTAGTCCAAAGATGAAATCTTGTTGTTCAACAAGTTTAGGAAAACAGGTGTTTGATGAGTATAGGCACTTCCTCCATAGAAATCATAAGTATCGAACTACTGAAACACATCTTTTCAATGGGAAAGAGGAGACTACATCAAAACCACGAAGAATGACACCTCACATATGGAAGTTGGAATATAATAGAATTAATCGTCAAGGTTATACATCAGATCAAATTGTTTATCTATCATATATGATATGTTTTGAATTTATATTTTTATATTGTGTTGTGTTTACTCATGTTGTAATTGACAATGATTGTTATTGTTAATTTTTTAAACTTATATGCTTCATGAAGGTCGTCAAGGCATTAATGGTCGGCTTCTACAGGGACTGAAAAGTTATCCTAGAGAATTTAGTAGGTTGCCCTACTATGAGTAGCTACAAATTGTGCATTTGTTTGATATAATACATATCAGAAAGAATATAAAAGAAACGTTGTGAAAAATATTGGATGGAAGGCATGACAAAGAAAAAATTGTCAAAATTTGTAGTGACACTCAAGAAGCCAATCATGCAATGAAAAATGTCATTCAATTAAATAGCGATGGAGACCAAATTAATATAAGTGCCCTTCCTTAGTTATTAATAGAGTAGCAAAGCAATGCTATAAAAGAATTCATATGAAAATTTGATTTCCCATAGGATTTCTACGAACATAAACAATATAATAACAAAGAAAGGTGAATTTGGGTCAAGGATGAAATGCATGATTGGTACATTCTCATTAAGGTAATTATTTTGCATATTATATACACTTGTATAATGCATGTACTTTCAAGCATTGTGCTTTACTACTTTAGAAAAATAATGAAAAGACTATCTGTTGTAGCTCCTCACCCCTTATCTCCCAAACAATTTTGACAACAATGTCAAACAAGTTATATATGATCTTGGAAAATAAATGAGGTAAGTAAAGATATTTGTTCAATTCATTGTATACATCTTATAATTGCCATTTGTTTTACTTATTATGTAATATACTGTATATTTTTGTTAAATCTCATTAATATATTTGTGCCTTGAATCACTTGTAGATGGTTGTCATCTAAAGAAATTCATAAAGAAGATATAAATTATTGGAAGAGAAAAATTCCTCATCTAATGTGTGAAATGCAAAAGTGTCTACCTTCGACATTTTTCAATGCACAAAAACACTACCTCATACACCAAGTTGAGGAGCTTGAACTATGTGGACCTGTACACACAAGGTCAATGTGGATGGTTGAGGGGCACTTGAAATTTTTGAAGGGTTTGGTTAGACAAAGAGGACATTCTGAGGGTTCTATGGTGGAGAGATATATGGTATACTAGACCATGGTATACATTAGTGAATATCTTCCTAAGTTTGTAGCAAAGATCCATGTAGATCGCATTTGGGATCCCAACTCCATTAACAAATTCAAATGGGAGTACCTGATGGGGAAAGGTAGATTGAGGAAAGTGATAGGTAATTATAAGATGGTCATGGAGATTAATTGGAATATATTTTACATATGGTTTTCATGTATATTGTACTTATTTAATTTTTAATATTCAATATACATCAATTATAAATTAAGGTCATATACTGTGGTATTTAACTAATTATACATCATTTGTGAATTTCAAATTTTTTTGATATAGTTGGTCAAGAGTGGGATGCACTACATTTGTATGTCACCAACAATCTTGATTGGATGATGGTATGGATTGAATGATGTCAACAATCTGGCCGCGTATTAACATGGGAAGGTATGGCTTCATTGGCTAAAGAAGCTCATCGTAATGGAGATTCCAATGTTACACAAAGGGAAATTGATTTAGCATATGGTTTAAGAGATAAACAAGTAAGTATAAATATATTAATCACCCATATTATTTAATTATTTTTAATTATATTGATGTATATATATGTTGAGATTATTTTCTTTGCATACATTCGGCCAAGAATAAATATGTTTATCAACTAACGATATTGCAATAATTTTTACATGTTTGACATATTACAGGTGAAACATCACAAAGCTATGTGGTGCAATGGTCGTAAATTTTGAATCAAAATGTTGGATGACATGAAGAAAACTTGTGATTTTGGGATAACTGTAGTCTTTCAGGTGACTAATGTTTCGTCTAGAAGTGACATACATCCAGAAGTCTTAGAAAATTGATACTATGGGATTTTGGATGATATACTTGAGTGTGACTTTAAGTCCTTTAGATTAATTTAGTTCATCGTCCAATGGTACAAGTTGCGATTGAATGAAAATTATCCCAAGAGAACTATTATTGAACATGATAATGGAATTACCATGATTAATACAAGGTTGATCGAGCGAGCTGGAAATGAGCCCTATGTTCTTCCAAGCCAATGTGAGCAGGTATTTTACTCAAAGGTTCCAAGTAAACTAGGTTGGTCATTTGTTGTTAGACATGATCCAAGAGGAAGGTCGGTAAAGTATAATGTGGTGGAAGAAGAAAATACCAAAGAAGTAGGGGTATGTGCAGGATCATCATTGAAAAAATAGGTCCTTAAGTGGCAAAAATTTTAGAAAAATCAAAGTTAGGAAACTTGACGTAAATTTTTTAATAAGTTATCTATATTATTTCAAAAATATGTAAAAATAGAATCTGTAGAAAATTGAATGTACTTTCTAAACTACTAGGTTTTTTAAAAAAGAAAAAATCTATTTCGTGAAATTTGAAATTTCAATACACTAGTATTGAAATTTGAGGGAAAAAATAAAGTAGGTGTCCGCCTAACCACCCTTACAACAATAAAATGATAATTATTTTTATAATATTTTATATATCAGTAGAGGACTCAGGTCCTGATGTGATGCATATTTTTTGTAATTTTTTTCCATGTAAATAATTAATTATTATTTTTATTACAACTTAAAAAAAAAAAACTCGATGTCCTGACTACCTTAACTTGGTCAAAAATTTATGAAATTCATTTTTTATTTTTTAATCCTATAGTATGTAAGCATGAAATGTGATGCATGTTTTGGATTCAAAAAATGTGATACTATTTGAATGCTACAGATGTTTTTCAGTCAGCCTATCAATCAGGGCTTTAGTCATAATTCAAATAGAAAATGAATAATAATTACTTATTAAATTTAAAGTAAGGCATAATTTATATTGGTGGAAAGTTGAGAGTCTCCTTTAAAAACCCTTTTTGTTTCATCAATTTTGGGTAAAAAAATTCATCAGCCACATACCCATCATATTGCCACTTTTTGGCCCATCATGATCCTGCACATACGCCTAGAAGATGATGTAGATGATGATCAGGTTCAACAGCTAGTTGATGATGTCCCTAACAAAGATGTCAAAGAGGAGGAACTAGATCATGATGATGTAGGAGTTTATGTTCATGAAGATGATATCAGTGTAGATGATGATATTATCAAAACTGATATTCATGATGATGATGATGATGATATGACCAATCGTTACAATGTTGAATCTAGATCAGATGATACAAACAAAGAGTTGGATGAAGAAGAAGATCAATGACATTGAAATGTTTGAGTTATGCAATTATATTATCGATTTGATATTAATTTCTTGATAGAATTATATTTGAATTATGTGGTTACATAATTAATTTAATGATGCACTTTTTAATGTTTGAAAGGTCAAAAAATTTAAACATTTCAATAGTGATGTTAACAACCTTGAAATTAGTGTGTTTTATGTTTCATGTGATCATAAAAGATTAAAAAGTCAGTTGTAACGTGGTTCTTTAGTGGTTGACATGTAAAGGCCTTTAAAAGGCATAAAGTGATCATTGTAATGGTTGTTGATGGTTGAGGATTTAAAATACAAGCTCTTGACATTCGAAAATCTATGTTTTTCTTCAAATTTTCTATATTTTTCCTGTTATGCAGCACTGTACAATCACATGAAGCCATATTTTGATGTGAATTAAATTCTAGGTCGTGAAGATATGTGTTAGCTTTGATTTGAATCCGATTTGAGGGCTTAAGGCATTGATTTGAGTTAGAAAGCTTCATTCCTTTGCATACAACCCAGTTACCCTATTTTTTAGGGTTTTGTAGTCCAAACATGATATAAAGGAACTCTTACAATTTTTTTGATTACTGTAGCTTGTGTAAGAGGCCCCATGGATACTGTTGTAATTATAGGATGCATGAATAGGGAATAGGATGAGAAATAAAGAAGGTATAGCTGTTGTCCTCAAGAGTTTTGTGAAGAAAAGCATGTGAAATGAGAGGTTCAAGCCTAGGTTTCAACAAAACATGTATGGGAGATCTAATTTTATGAATTTTTATCCTTGTGCAGATCCGATGGGTTGTTTCTGAACATTGAATATAAATGATATACATACACACACATGCGTGCACATATATATATATATGTGTGTGTGTGTGTGTATGTATGTATGTATGTATGTATGTATGTATGCATATATATGTATTTTTAAATGTAAATGTAAATGAAGTTACTGGATGCTTTCCTAGAACAATAAATGCAACATACCATTAAAGAAATCTATATCTATGCATATAAATGTGTATTTCTAAACGCAAGTGTAAATGCCAAGAGAATATGGTTTTGTAGTGTTATAGATACAACATATCCATAAATTAATGTAATTTAAATTCTAAAGTCTTCAACACATATAATATGAAATCGATCAAACTATTAAACTACATGAGAAATAAATGAAAGCAGTAAATGAATATGTATTTATACTTGTAAATGTAAGTGTAAAATAAATAAGAATAATGAAAATTATAAAAGAATACAAGGAAAGGTCTAGAGTTTAGAGTGGGAGAGAGATAGAGGGTAGAGGGTTTAAGGGTTTAGAGTTTAAGGGTTAATGGTTTAGGGTTCAGGGTTAAAGGTAGAGGGTGTTGGTTTGTTTTTTACACTGTAACCAAGTTGGTCTTTTAATCTACCTATGGGATTTCTTATTCCAATTAAGGGCAACTTCAAGGACCTAGACCAACTAACGAGGCCTTTAAAAATCCTCCTACACTTTTGGCTCTACAAGACCCATGAGGGTGATCCCTTAATGTGTTTACAACCTCTACACCAATATCATAAACAACATTAACACATAACAAATAATCCCATTGAAAAGCTCAACACAATAGGATAATATCAAATAAAATTAGTTGTTCAGCGATAATATAACCTATGTGGAGCATGAGATAACTACAACACAATCCATAGTAAAATATAGTCATTAATTTGTAATCTGTAGCAAGCTCTAGGCAAAGACAAACAATTATTGAACTACACAAATAAGTACAACTTAGATCAGTGCCATATATCCATTGCAAGAGTCAAATTCATAAGCATCTAAAGGTTTATGATAGATTTAATACATAACATATAACTTATAAGATCCCTGACAATATTGCATTACAATTTCATCAGTATGTATTCTCACCCAATACTACTTATCAAATCCTTATACAAAAAATATCCACCTATAATCCCATTCAAGCATTTTAATTAATTCCTTGAATTAAAGATAAAATAAGGATTATACACACCACAAGAATGAGATGAATGAAACAACACTTAGTCATCTTATTCAAAATTTGGATATGCATTTATAGTGGAGAGACATGAGTTTGAATTTATCATTTCAACTCAAATGGTAGTACTGTTATACAACATTAAATCCCCATGAATTTAAAACTGATTATAAAATAACTCAGAACCTAAATAGTATTTCTCCCTAAAACCATCAGACTTTACAATTTTCTCTACAACTTCACCTAGACTCGACCAGAATTATCTAACTTGCTAACCCATACTTCTGGCCTTGAAATCCTTCTTATAGAAAATGAAGGAGAAAACAAGCATCGGGCCAGAAAGTACACATGTCACTAGCTAAATGAAGCATTTGGTGATATTCCAAAAATTGTTACAATAGCCATCACCCTAGAGAATATTCTCGTTCATCATGTCAACTGAGGAAAATTGAGGAAACGACAAAAAACCACAAGAAACCCATTGCTAAGACCGCCATCAAAGCAAAACCAGAGGCCGTTGTAACTGCATCATCTGATATACCACCCGTTAGTAATTCATTCTTTTATTCCTCCTCAGTCAAATATTTATCTACCCACCTCTGATATTCTTCATCAGTCAGCCAGTCAAAATTAATTACCTAATTCACCTTGGCATTATAAGGTGTGTATTTTACTGCTACCTGATTTGCATCTCTTTCAAAAGATTCCAAAAATGAGCTGGTACTAATGATTTTATCCATACAACTCACCAACAAGTCATAATCTAATTCATCACAAATTAATTTAATTTGATCATTGATGACCTAAGTTGCCTGATCCTGGCACTATTGGAATGACTTGATTTTCCCTTGCTCATCAATTATATCAAGTAACAATGTCTTACCCCAATCATTAAATTTCTTCACCAACTCCCTAATATTCCTACTTAAGTCATATGGTAAGGTCTGAAAACCTTGCAATGATTTTACTAACACATGAGTAGGCTTTAATGATTGGGGCCTATTGTTTGTATCAAACCTTGAGGCTTTATACATGACATCCAAATCACTGGCCCTAGGGATCCAATTTTCAATCAATGGTATCACTACCTTCTGATCCCCATAAATATTCTCTATTGCATCTAATAGCAAAGAATATAAAGAATGTATTGATAACAATTTATTATCAAACTTTTCATTCAAATGCCTTAAAACAATAGTAACAATCTCTTTTTGCTTTGAAAGAGTTCCCTCGTCACTTACCCTCAAAGATGCATGTAACTCATCAATTCTTTGCAAGAGTTGTTTCTTTGTAGGATCAACAGAGCACTCTGTTTCTTCATCAATTTCCTCTAAAGAAGGGGTGAAGGCAAGATTCTTACTGGGAGACCCTGGCATGGAAACAATTGGAGAAGCAAGAGGCACTGAACCTATTGTGGAAGGTAATGTACTGGTCCCTGGAGCACTTGATGTCTCCCCAATCTCTCTATACCTAAACCTTTCCACCTCATTTTGCAACTCAACATTCCTCTTTTGCATCTTGTTGTATTCTTCAATCAAAATGTTATACTTCTCCATTAGGATTTTCTTTTCAGCCTCCTCCCTTTCAATAGTCTTTTGGGCCAATTTGGACACATTCATAGTTAAACTAGTGTCCTCAATGGTTGAGGTATCTGAAGCTCTCTTTATTATTAATCCCCCTCTGAAATTTGGATTAATGTCTGTAATATTTGGCTTTCTCCCTTGTGAGGCCAATGCCTAAATTTCTAAGGTTTCATACTCTTCACTGAAAGCAGAATCTTGAAGTGCTACCTTGACTTCTTAAAATTCTTGCAAGGGATGCTTGGACTTCATAATAGCATTAAAGGCCACTGCATCTACAATGTCCCATTCAGGCAGAATCAATACATCAGCTTGACTCACCAATTTTCTGCCTTCCTTAGGAGTGATTTTCTTAAATTCTTCCATTAATTCAGCTTTCACTTCCTCATCATTCTCCTGGTCTGACCTGTCAAGTATTAGTTCTCTTCTCTCCTTACATTTATTTTGATATTCTTCAAACTTCATCCTCCATACCAATTGCAAGAATACATGAGTCTTTACAAATGCATTATCGTCTAGAAACTCCTTACATGCTTCCATTCTTGCATCTTATATAGTTTTTCCTTTCATATCTAAATCAGATAAAACCAATTCAGTTGGCCTAGGAGGGGAAGGCACACCAACTTGCATGTCCTGATCAGTAACAATAATTTCATCCATCAAACTCTCTTGTGGTTGATCAGTTCTTTGCATTTTAGGGCTTGGCTCAGATGGTGGTGATGGGGGACTATCTTTTGGTGATGACTCTAAATCAATTATCTTAATTTCCCTAGGCACTTTGAATTTTGGACTTGGTTGTGAAGGAAACTTCATAATTTGCTTCCCCTTTTTGTCCACTTCTTCCTCACCACTATTTCTACCCTTTTTTCTCCTGTAAATGGGCCACTTTTTTGTAGGCTGGTATGCTGGCCTTGTTTCAAATGGTCTGGAACCTTGTTCTTGTACACCCAAACTCAACTCTAAGTTTACTTTTTTGGTTCTCAAAGTTCCCATAATCTCTTTGAATTTCTCCATCAGAAAATCAATTTTCTTATGGTGGAGACTAAACTCCAATAGTGGATCATATTTCAGATTCATTTTGTGCACAATATCTAATAGTTTATCATAAGATATCCATTTCTCCTTGTTCAACTCTTGCTTATTTAGGTCGAACTCATGCAAAAACTTGCCAGCCTTTATTCTTTGTCTAAAAAGGGTAAAGAAACCCTCAGGATCATGTTGCCGCTTTGGACCACATCTCAAATGATAATTCTCAAAGAATATCTCAAAGTGCACCCAACCTCCTTTTGAAAAGGAAAAATCAGATACCACTGTATAATTAGGAAAAAATGTTCCCTTACCCCTCCCTGTGAGATTGTCCTCATGTATGCAACCTATCTGCCACATAACTTCTGCAAACCCCACGCTTGGTGGCACATTATATGGCATTATATGCGGGGATCCTTGAAAACCATATACCCTCAAAATAGTGCTGACTGGGTATGGGATAATGTCACCCCAATTATGGTTGACTTTTAATTCTGGCTTCCTCCCCTTTGGCCTAAGGAAATCATGTTATTCCTCAGGAATCCTAGGTACATTCACCATCAATCTAGCCCTCAATCTGGAAGCAAAACAGTTATCAAATTTCACATAACTAGTGCTTTGCTTATTACAAGATAAATATGCAACCCATATCTATATTGGCAATCTTTCTCCATCAACCGATTGCCTTAATTTCATCTTCTGAAAGAAGAAGTTAGCATTCTTGAATAAAAACATATGCATCAACATAGAATACCAAAAGAATTAAGTGATAGTATCATTTTTTTGTAGCTTTGATAGCCCCTCATGTATCCTCTTAGCCAAGAATGAAGCAAAGTAATATGTGAAAGAGAAGTTAGGGTGTTGTATTTTCACCCCCATGAACATGTATGCAATAAGCATCACCGCACCAAGACTGAAACCAAAAATATGACACAATGAGTAAAAAGTGGCCAGGAAATGATTTGAAAAACAAAAATTAATCTAAAAGGTTCCTGGTCACTAGGGCTAATATGAAATCTTGAACCTCCTTCCCTAGCTAGATGAGGTGGAAGCAATTTAGCTCTAAAAAGAGACTTCAACATTGAATATTCCTGCTTCATTTCCTCAAGGTTGATAGGTACCAAGTCCTCACTTGGTTGACTCAAGTCAAAAATCTGTTGAATATCATCTCTGTTAATGCTTAACAAAACATTTCCATCATTATCCCTAATTACCCATGTGACAGGGTCATATCTTGTAGCTACTGCCCTAAGCAGGTCTACATCAGGGAAAACATTCGGTACCACCAGCTTCCCCATATCATACATCCATCCATTTGAAAAAGGGTGAGGAAAATTCCTCTGTCCATACCACAATCTGAAAATTTCCAAACCTGTGATAGGAACCCTAGCATCGGCTATGTTGGAACAATTGTATACTAACCCCTTCCCCAGGATTTTCCCTCCCATCAAAACCAATCCCTTCTTTCTATCATTTGTTGACAAGGGAAATTGATCCAGGAAATCATCATACAGGTTTATTTTTAAATAGTCAATCTGGCCAAAATTTTGCTTTGGTGGTGCCATCTCGGATAAACTAGGGCTTCTTATAACTTCACACTTCAAATAGCTAGGACTAACTAGAGATATGAAATTACAGAACAAAATATTACAATTTCTCATAATTTAAATATACTATAGCCCTAAAATGTTTATCAACAAGCCCTATGATAAGTAAAACAAATATTTTCCTTAATTCAAGCACAGAGTGACCAGGAAACACAAAAATTAACTCATGACTCTTTTTGCAGAAATCCCAAATTCTGGCTGTCAGGGTTCACAACCTTGCTCTTGACTCTGAAACTGCTTCATAAAATAGATGAATGCTTTGTGACACATAAAGTAGGAGAATTGAATTTATTTCGATCAAATTGTGCCAGTAAATGTCTCATCCACCATTAAAGCTCAGTCGCACGCTGCAAGATCGACTACAACCATATTTGATGCAGATTTAAATTCGAGTCGTCGATCCTTCATTTTGATCAAATCATCGATGACTACCTTAAAAATGGGCTAACACAATCGCCAACATGGCCATAAGTGGCCCACCATACCATACGCTATGAAGGAAGTCCATGTGGCAGTTGCTCACGATATCACAATCAGTAAAAATCCTGCAACTTCAGATCATGTGATGGCTGGCAACCATAGATCTTGAGCATCAATGATCTCATTCCTTCAACACAATTTTTGTCCCTATCGTTAACCCTCGAGCAACTTTTCCATGAAGATTATAACACATCTGTCGATTAGAATCACATGCATCTTAAGAACACTTTAGTAACCCAACTTTTATTGTATTTAAGGCCAGAGTAATGTTCCACGATATTTCCTTTTTTCTTTTGTCTTCATCAGATGAGACACATGGTGATCGCCCATGATATCGCGATCGACCAAAGAATTGTGGTCGGGCTATTGTGGGATGGCGGGGAACGACTAAGATCAAATGGTAGTTGATCAGCGGTCTCACAATTTCATCTGCCAGAAGGACATGTGGCAACTACCTGCGATAATGCAATCAGTAAAAGTCCTATAGCTTTCGATCACGCGATGGTGGGCAACCGTTGATATCCGAAGGAAATTTGATCAATGGTAGTGCTAATTCGATCCCTTCTGCAAAATAAAAATTTCATTAAAAAGGACAAGGGGACATCACTAGGCCAACTGTAAACAATGACATAATTTTTTTTTTTAAAGATGAAACACAGAGCCAACTGAGACTTAGGAAATAAAACCCTGCGGAGGAAATAAAGTATGAAAATCAAAGGGACTCAGCCTAGATGAACCGATATGACATAATTTTTTTTAAAACCCCATCAAAAGTAACATCAAAATATAACCCCACCAAAGCGTGAAATAAACATTAGGGTTTTACATGAAGACAAAACTAAAACCCCAACCCTTAGAAAAATTGAACAACATGAAAGACTAGAGACATAAGGCAAGGCATGAGTGAAAAAAAAGGAGCAAAATACTGAAGTTCCATCAGTGGCTCTAGTTGGGGATGTTCATTCCAGTGGAATGAGGTGAGCATCCAGAATCTCAGGTAGAGCAAACCAAGATGAAGAGATGACCAAAAAGGGACTGTTTGGACAAAACAACCCCAACTATGTACAAAATATATACAAAATATACAAACCTAAACTACTGTTCATGGAAAAGAATACTTCAAGTGAAGCATAACTTCAAGAATTGTCCATGAACTGGAAGATCCAGAAGATCTCCTATCATATCTTGGAGGAAGTTCTCAAGGATCTTATATGTTATGTGTTAAATTTGTCATAAACCCTTAGATGTTTATGAATTTGACTCCCTCAATAGATATATGGCACTGATGTAAGTTGTACTAATTTGTATGGTTAAGTGTTTTTTTTTCTTAACCTAGTGCTTGCTACAAATTGCAAATCAATGACTGTTTTACACTGTGGAATGTGTTGTAGTTATCTCATGCTCTAAATAGTTGATATTACTGGTGAACAACCAATTCTATTTAGTATTATGCTATTATGTTGAGCTATTAAATCAGATTATTTGTTGTTGTTAATGTTGTTTACGATAATGCCGCAGAGGTTGTAAATGCATTAAGGGATCACCCCCTAGGTCTTGGAGATCCCAAAGTGTAGGAGGTCTTTAAAATCCTCGTCATTTGGTCCAGGTCCTTCGAGCTACCCTTAATTGGAATTGGAAATTCCATAGGTAAATTAGAAGACCAACCTAGTTATTGTAAAAACAACCA